>JAQPPZ010013871.1:0-600000 GCA_028583015.1 Wollemia nobilis
AAATCAAATCAGCTCAATCTCAATCTCAAATCTGAAAACTCAACTCAAAATCTGAAATGGATAGGATAGAATGTTTTCTTTCAAGAACATGAAATCCCAATAATTGCCAACTATGCAAAGAATCACATAACAATGATACTCATGTTCTTTCACCATCAATTAGGGTTTCAACAACAATGCTCATCAAACAAGGTTTAGTCAACCAACACCATTCAACTCAACATCAACCTTGAAGCATTCAACCAATCATCACAAGAAAAGGAAACAAGTAGAAATACTTTTCCCTCCAAAGATATTTGAACAAAACAGCCACCAACACAATATCACCAAATGCAAAGAATAACTTGCTCAAATCAACTCAATGGAGTAAGCCCAATATCATGAATCAAGTAAAGCAATAACTTGGTCAAACAACCTCTATGGAAGCAACTCAACCATCAAACTCAAAACAGCCAACCAAGGGTTCCACCAACTCAATGCAAGTAGCTAGACTCACAAATATAAACCCTAGTGCACAAAGCTTCCACTATCTCAAACCAAAAATTATGCATTCACCAAAAAATCTCCTTAAGGATAACAATGCATAAGTAGTCTTCAACAAACCAAAAAATAGGATTTACACCTAGCCAAAGGATACCTAGTAGAATACCTTTTCACTCCAACCTTATTTTAGAAAACATACACCAATCATACTCATAAGAAGAATGTGCCCATACCTTATTGGAGTAGAAGATAATTGAACCTTCAAGTTGTCACCACACACAACTCTCAAACTTATAAATCGTTGTCCAAGAAACTCCGAATTTTGTGGCATAAAGATGTTTTAATAAAAATGTGTGTTACTCTAGCAAAGCACCCCCACGAGACTCGAAACGGTGACCTCCACCAATGCAGCGCCCAACAACAGCCTTCACTGCCACTAGCCCACGCGGGCTACGAAGTTCACAAGTGAACTTCCCTCCACTTCACCCTCGAAAAAACTCTTGAAGACTTTTCAACCGCACGTGCTTCTAAGTCTTCCTTCGATCGTAGCGAATACAGAGCACAAACACCGCAAATTGCATTTGGGGAATTTCGAATTAATTAGCCTTCCAACCTTAGGAGTTGGAGAATAAATAGTCTCTTCGAAGACACCTTGACGTCGACAAAAATAAAGACCATTTCGAAATTAATCAAAAGTCTTTTCAAAAAAGGGTTTAAAAACCCTTAAATAATTTTAATAAATTAAGAATAAAAAAGGTTTAAAAACCTTTAAGTATTTTTAATAAATTAAAAATAATTTCTCCCTTAATTAATTAAATAATTAATTAATTAAAACCTTGAAGGGTTTTAAATAATAATTAAATAAATAATAAAGAGAACCTCCATTGGTTTTAATAAAAACCCTATCCAACTTGGTTTTAATAAAAACCGGTTTGGTTTTAATGAAAAACCCTTGCCAATGGAATCTCTCCGGATTCTCTTAAAAAGATTCTCTTGGAATCTTCCACATTTGAAGCCAACACATCCTCTTAACATTAATGCCATTTCCTTTTGACATCAATGACAACTCATAGACAAGAAGCTAGGATCTCAAACCCAAAATTGCCAACAGGATAAGGAGGATGTTGAGGTTGATTGGAAGTTTTATAATAAGGTAGTGGAGTGGAGGAAGATTAGATAGAGGAATAACTTAAGGGTGATTTTGAAGTCTCTTGATGACTTGATTACATCTCAAGATTTGTGATTCGATCTAGGATTTATTGTAAGGTAGTTGGAGATACGATCAAATGGGCAATGCTATAATTGTATCGAGTGTTGACATGGTCAATTTTAACTTTGAGGGGATAAAAATATGAAGAGTGAAAAGGTGGAGGAAGAGGATAGGATGAATGGTGAAGTTATGGGTGTTGGAATATGTGAGCCACATAGGATTAAGGTCATGGTGTTGGAAGAAGAGTGGGAAGAGATGGTTCTGGAAGAAGAGGTGGCCAACATGGGGTTGATAAACATGAGGAGGAAAACTTGGTCCTTGTGTGAGGGTTATTGGTTAGGGTGATTTAATTGGCTTGAGATATTAGTTCATGATCAGAAGGTGAGGTTCAAGAATAGGTATCGATAGGTTGATAGGGTAAAGGATGAATGATGGATGGGGTACTATGTGGGGAAGGAAGTGCTTCCTCTAGATTATTTGGAGGAGACACTAAAGGATGAGAAATTTGCTTAGAATGATCCATGAGGTGGTATTCTTGAGCATGGGTTTAGCTTTGAGTCAAGACCATAAACAACTAAGGATATAATAGAATGTGGAGGAATGAGTAGGTCAAAAATGGAAAGTTGTATATTGACCTTGAGTGTGAACATCTAGGGTTTGATGACCATAGTTGTCAACCATATGGGGTAAAAAAGTTACTACTATGAACCGCTAGGGGCTAGATAACTAACTCTAGAGATGGGTTATAGGGGTCATAGGAGTAGACACGGATGATAGAAAGGTGGTAGGACTATGGTTGAGTGTCTTGTTGCTTTTATGGATGTTATTTGATGTGTTTGTAAAATAAAATGTTATCTTACACAAACATGCACATAAAAAAACAATGATAGTGAAAATATTCAGTTAAGTTATGTTTTGATGTTTGATGTCAATGTTGTATTTTTTTTGTGTGTTTATGTAGCATACCCCCTAAAATCTACAAAAGGGTGGATGGGGTGGTATATAAAATGTCTTCCTGGGGTAGGGTTGGATCTAGGTATCCTAAGTGATAAACAACCTCCAATACCCTTTTTAGGGGGTATTAGAGGTAACATTATCTAGAATCTATGTAGGCCAAATAGGCTTTCACTTCACCCTCATGTGGACTTGATAAAAAATGATAGTTGTACACCCATTGATTACTAAGATCCATGAGAAAGGGCATATAACCTCAGACTACCCTAAGCTAGTCCTAGGGGTAATTAGTTTACTAGTGATGAAGTATAGGAAACTATGTAATCTAAATAATGGTGTCTAGGGGATCAACCAGTGGTTGGGAATGAAGTCCAATGTCACCAATTGTTTTTTACAAAATCGAGCTCATGCAAAAGTGTGTGATTTTTGTGGTTTTGTTTGATTTTATTTAAAATATGCCTATCTATAATGTAGAATTAAAATTATCCAAAATAATCAAATTGTAAAGCTTACCTACACTAAATGCAAAGAAATTTAACACTAACTAAAATGATATTTCACTATCTAATATGCAAATGACAAGAAACCTATTGGAGATATGGAATACAGCTAACCTAACCAAAGAGGTTGCAAGAAATTATGCTACCTAAACAAGAAAGAGAGTTCTATACTAAAAGCAAACAAGATAAAATACTTTTGAACTAATTAAGGAACACTAGGGAAGTTATGGAATGACCCTGAGTGTGATTGTATGGGGTTTTATGGCCATATATATCAACCATTTGGGGTCATATAGTTACTACTATGAACCACCAGGGGTCATATTATTGAATCTAGAGATATGTTACATGGAACCTAGCGAAATGATTACAAGAAATAATTCTAACTATACAAGAAAAATAATCCTATGCTAAAGAAAGCAAAGGAAATCACATGAAATAAAGGCTAATCTAGCAAAGAAAAACAATGCATGAAATTAAAACTAGCTAAGAAAACAAGAACAAGACATGAAATCAAAATATTCTAAGAAAGTGAAGATAGAAGCATGAAATAAAAGCTAATATATGACATGAAATGAAATCTAACCTAAGAAATGAAAGAACATGACATAAAAATAAAAACTAAACTATGAAAGGAAAGAACATGACATGAAAATAAAAACTAACCTATGAAAGGAAAGAACATGACATGAAAAAAAAACTAATCTATGAAAGAAATGAACATGACATGGAAATAAAACTAATCTATGAAAGGAAAGAACATGACATGAAAATAAATGTAACCTATGAAATAAAATAAGATGACATGAAAATAAAACTAACCTATAAAAGGAAAGTACATGAAAAGAAACCTAATCTATAAAAGCAAATATTACATAAAAAAAACCTAATCTAGGCAAGCATGAAAATAACATGAAAGAAAATTTACTCTATGGAAGCATGAAAATAATATGAAATTAAACTCTATTATATGAAACAATAAAAGACATGAAATTAAATCTATTCTATTAAACCAATAAAATACATGGTATTAAAGTTATTCTATGAAAGCATAAAAAGATCATAAAATTAAATATTACTCTATGAAAGGAAAGAA
The DNA here is from genome assembly GCA_028583015.1 of Wollemia nobilis. Classification (NCBI taxonomy): domain Eukaryota; kingdom Viridiplantae; phylum Streptophyta; class Pinopsida; order Araucariales; family Araucariaceae; genus Wollemia; species Wollemia nobilis. The sequence continues at coordinate 4,244 of JAQPPZ010013871.1, forward strand.
ATAAGCTTGGGATGAAAATATTCTAAGAAAGTAGGAATGATACATGAATGAAATTCTAATCTAGGAAAAGAGATTTGAGTCATGGAATTAAAAGATGCTAAGTGTTATGAACCTCTCTTCTCATTAAAAATAATCATTCACCAATATGCAAAATACCAACATGCATCCACAATAAATTATACATAATAAAATAGAGATTGGTAATACCCTTGAGGTAGGGATACACAATAGGGAACTCTGCTAGGGTTTGATGAGGAAAGTTGCTTTGCTGGATTTTTTTTGAGACCTATCTGGTGGGCTCTGCGGTGATGGCAGCAGTTTCTGGAGGAGGTATGAACAACTGGAGGAATGTAGTGATGGCATCAGGTCCATCATAGAGCATGCATGCTAGGGCTGGTATTTCTTTTAAAAATGATTGGAAGGAACAAGATTTACCATTGCATGCCTGAAATCGCTTGTTAAAGAACAATGGATGTTTGGAACGATGTGAAGCCAGGCCGGTTCTAGTGGTTCAACTAGACTCGATGGCAGAAGATGTGGAGTATTTAACCAAACATGTTCTTATTGGTAAATTTATGGGCATCCGAATTTCTCTTCCCTTTGTGGAGGCTTGGGTTAGGAAGACTTGGAACCCTGAAGGTGATGTGGAGGTGATGCTGAGTGCAAAAAACTATTTTATGGTGGTTTTTTCTTGTCTTGTGGATCGTAACAAAGCATTTGAAGGAGGTCCCTATTTCTGTAACCAAGCAAGACTCTTTCTTAAACCCTGGCATGTGGGTTTCAACCCATCAGAGGAGCGGTCGTCACGGGTTTCGATGTGGGTTCGGCTTCCATGGCTCCCCTTGGAATTTTGGAGAAATGACATCTTGCATATGATTGCCCTTCTACTTGGGAATCCGATTGGGCCGTCACGACAGACATTGGATAAAAAGGTAATCTCTATTGCCCGTATCTGTGTTGAAATTGATTTAAACAATCCTATTCCAGATTCTATTGAAATACAGTTTGGATCAACCAAATGGGTTCAAAAACTTGACTATGAAGCTCTTCCATTTCGTTGCCGGATTTGCCATCAATATGGCCACTTACAAAGAAAATGCCCTAAGTTTTTCCTGCCTATGGCTTCAAATCCTAGGCCCTCTCAAGCTGTACAAAATATGGATAAAGGAAAAGCCCCGATAAATGAGGGGGATTAGGATAAGGAAGGCTTTGTTACGGTAAAACCTCGAAACAAAGGAAGAAAGGCAAAAAGAGACATTAAGGATAACCAGCCAGATGCTCAGCTCAACCGTTTTAAAATTCTATAGAATCTTGATCAATGCATGGAGATACCTGAAACATCTCTACCTATTATAGATATAACAGGACCAAATCAGTTGTCTCTTCATGAGGTGGAACCAAGGGAACCAGATATAGGGGGTTTAAATGAAGAACAGAGGGCTTTGGTTTTGAGTATAGGTGATATGGTTGGCCCTAGCCCTGGAAGTGAAGTTATCTTAGAAAATGGCACAGATTTAGATATGCCCTCTCCTACCCAGGCACTAATGTAGTCATCCATGGACTGTAAAACTCCTACGGTGCTTGGATTGCAGCATAAAATAATTAAAAAAAATGCTTCAGATAAGAATATGAAGGTGGGTCGAAAGAAAGACTAGGATAAAATTAAGTTAATGGAGGAGACTTTGGTAGAGTCAGGTTTGGTGAGAACATTGGACTCCCATTTTTATAACCGCCAAAAATGATTATACTTTCATGGAATGTAAGGGGGTTGAACAACATCCCCAGACAAAAAGTTGTTCGTGATTTGATTCGTGTTCATTCTTCGGATGTGGTTTTTATTCAGGAGACTAAATTAGTTATTGATAGTTTGTTCAATATTGCTCCCAAGTTGTGGAGAAAGGGGCAATGTCAGTGTATTGGTGCATGTGGATATGCTGGTGGCGTTGCTTGTTTATGGGATCCAGTTAAGATCTCTCCTCTTACCTAGATTTCTAGCAAGTGGTCTATTTCGATGATCGGGCATGATAATGAATCTGGTGAGACCATCCTACTTACAAACATGTATGCTCCTATTGATTACAATGGTAAAGTGAATTTATGGGAGCACATTGGCTTTGTGAGAAGTCTGGCTCCCCTGTACCCATGGATTTTTGCTGGAGACTTCAATTCTATCACTTGTCTGGAGGAAAAACGTGGTGGGATTGATCATCTTGAGCCTTTTTATTCTGTCTTCAATGCTCATATCCGAGCCTTGAACTTGGTTTACATCAAGATGGATAATGGGATATTTACCTGGCATAATAGAAGATGTCAGGAATATTCCATTTCAGAGATACTGGATAGATTTTTGATCTCTAGTTTTTGGATTGGCAATAATAGAAGTGCTAGTTCTATGATTCTGGAGGGTAGAGGATCTGATCATTGGCCTATCAAACTCTCTACTCTGGATTTAGGGCTAAAAAAGAATCCCTCATTTAAGTTTCAACTTATGTGGCTACGAGATCCTAAGCTTCATGATTTCATGCGAGGCTGGTGGACTAATGGCAAACCTCCTCATGGCACCGCTATGTACTCTTTTATGAAGCGGCTTCAATTTGTTAAGCATAAATTGAAGAGATGGAATAGACTAAATTTTGGGAACCTTTCCTTGGCTAAGATGGCAGCTCTTAGGAGGGTGGAAGAAGCCTCAAGGAAGATTAGAGATCAAGGACTCACAGAGGAGCTTCTTGTTGAGGAATCTGAGGCTGTAAAAGACCTTGCTGAATGGGAACTGAGGGAAGAAATTTTTTGGAAATAAAAAGCTCGAGTAGATTGGCTTCAGGAAGGGGATAGGAACATAGCCTTCTTTTATAACTCTGTTAAGGCTTGTCATAATGGTAACCTGATTACCTCTCTTGTTAATTCTCAGGGTGCCCTGCTTTCTTCTTTTAGGGATATTTCAGAAGAGACTAAGAGGTATTTTGACTCTCTCTTCAAGGAGGATGCCCTCTCAGATGATGAGGAAGAAAAACTTATTCTAAACTGTATTCCATCAATTGTTTCTAGAGAGATGAATGAGCACTTGATGGATCCAATTTCCCTTGAGGAGCTAAAAAGTGTTGTATTCAAGATGAAAAAGGGGAAAGCCCTGGGTCCGGATGGATTCCCGATTGAGTTTTATCAAGAGTTTTGGGAGTTAATCAAATTTGACCTTTTGGAAGTGGTCCGTGAGTCCCAAAAGAACAAACAGATGCTAAGGGCCCTAAATGCTACCTTTGTGGTGCTTATTCCCAAGAAAGAGGGAGCGAATTCCCTGGATATGTTCAGGCCTATTGCTCTCTGTAATGTTGTATATAAGATCATCACAAAAATTATTGCTGAGAGGCTGAATATATGGTTGAGCAAAATCATCTCTGAGGAGCAAGGTGGGTTTGTTGCTGGCCGACAAATCATGGATGGGGTTGTTATTGCTATAGAAGCTATTCACTCAATGGAAACTTATAAGGAGAAAACTATGTTCATTAAGTTGGACATGGAAAAATCCTATGACAGAGTTAGATGGTCCTTTCTTAAAAAAGTTCTTGCTACTTTTGGCTTTGAGGAGGAATGGATTAGATGGGTGATGAGTTGTATTTCTTCTTCCTCATTCTCTGTTCTTGTTAATAACGAGACAACGGAGCTATTTGAGGCCTCAAGGGGATTGAGGCAAGGAGATCCTCTATCTCCTTATTTGTTTATCATTATGGCAGAAGGGTTGGGCAAATTACTCAAGTCTTAGGTCAGGCATGGTCTCATTCAGGGGTGGAAGTGGGATAATAGTTTGCCACCTCTTTCCCACCTTCAATTTGTTGATGATACTGCTTTGTTGGGAGTTGCCACTATCAAGGAAGCTGGAAACATTAGACAGTCTCTTGACATAAATCTTGGTGCTTCTGGATAGGTGATTAATGAGGAAAAGTCCTTTATTTTCTTCTTCAATACCCCCCCTCTTATTCAAGCTAGGATTTCTCACATTCTAAGATTCCAGGTCGGGACTCCCCCCTTCATTTATCTTGGGATCCCGATTTCATCTCATCCTCTGCCTAGATCTTCTTGGCAGTCTATACTTGATAAGTTTAGAAGGAAGGTAAATCACTAGACTGTCAGATGGCTATCCTCTGCAGGTAGAGTATTGCTTTTAAAATCTGTTATTCAAGCTTTACCCATTTATATATGTTTTGTGCAAACAGTTCCTTCTCGTTTCATCAAGGACATGGATGCTATATCAAGACAATTTTTGTGGTCTGGAAAACTTGATCAATCTAAATGGAGTTTGGTTAGATGGGATTCCATTTGTAGGCCAGTTCAAGAGGGAGGCCTCGGGTTGCGACAGACAAATCTTTCTGGGCAGCCTTTGGCTGCGAAACTTTATTGGAGATGGTGTACCTCTCAAGATCATATTTGGGCTAAAATATTATCTTATAAATACTTGAGAGATATTTTTGAGGTAGATATCCCTAGAGCCAGTTTGGTTGGGAAAAGTTCTGTTATCTAGGACACTCTGAAAAGAGGAGCTAATCTAATTAAGCAGGGTTTGTTCTAGATTTGCAATCGGGGATCAAATGTTCTTTTTTGGGAGGATTCTTGGGATGGCCACCCTCCTATATTGACTCAATATCCCAGGTTACATTCCCTAAGCATTTTTTTCTTGGAAGCAAGCTGGTCTCATGTGGAGGACTTTAAAAAAATCTAGTATTTTGGAAATATGGAGATGTACAGATGGAAAGATCCACAGGAATGGCCCCAAGGGGGATTGGCCGAGGATAGGGAGGTGCTTGCTATTATTCTTGTAGGGAGGTACTATTCTTCATTGAGGGATAAAGACATTCTGGCTTGGAACCCTAATCCCAAGGGAACCTACTATGTAGCCTATGGTTATCAAGTTCTTGATAATAAAAAGTTCGAGAGTCTCCCTGTCACATGGTGGAAAAAGGTGTGGAATAGATTTGCTTGGCCGAAATGTAACTTTTTTCTCTGGCTAGTAGCTCATAATAAATGCCTCACTTGGGATAACTTGAGGAAGAGGGGATTTTAGGGTCCCTCTTTATGTGTCCTTTGTGGTAAGAATGAGGATGACTCTTCTCATTTATTTTTCCAATGCTCCCTTGCCAGAGACATTTGGTACTATTTTTGGAGTGCCTGGAACCATCCTTGTTTTCATGTGCTCTCCCTGGTGGAGTTTTGGAGTAGTCTGGGCAAACCTCCGGCCAAGGCCCCCTTCCTCCAAGTGGCTTGGAATTTGGGCCCTTCTTGCATCATCTGGCAGATTTGACTCGAACAAAACCGACGCTTTTTTGAGGGAAGTCATTTGGCTATTCAACAGATCTGGCAAAGGATCGTGTGTATGGTTCAAGAAACTATCCATAGTAAATGTGTTGTGGACCCTCATTTGGACTCTAGGGAGGAGAATGTACGACAGGCCCTTGGTTTTTTTGGGGTTGGTGTGAATTCTTCTATCCCTAGTAGGATTCCTCAGCTTAGCAAGAAGGTTAGGAGAGAGGGTAGATGGAGACCGCCCCCTAGAGGAGTTTTAAAAATTAATACTGATGGGTCGTCCAGGGGAAATCCTGGACATGTTGCAATTGGTGGTGTTGGGAGAGATTCTGTTGGCGTGGTCAGTTTTTTATTTTCCATTTATAAAGGTGTTCACTCCAACAATCTTATGGAAGCTCTGGCGATACTTGAGGCCTTGCAAAGGGGGTTTTATCTTGGCTGGCACAGGATTCTTTGCGAGTCTGACTCTCAAATTTTGGTTAATCTTTTAAACAACAAAAGAGTGGAGGATGTTAATTGGCAGTTGGCCTCTGTGACCATTCAGATTCTCAGAATGAGTGAAGAGTTTGAATTTATATCATTTGTGCACATTCCAAGGGAATGAAAAGGGGTTGCTGATTACCTGGCCAAAAGGGCTTCTAAGCTATTGGATACTCAAAGTATTGATAATTGGGAGAGTCTCCCATATAGGGATTCTCAACACCTATGGGAGTTGATCCATAAGGATGTTCAGACTTAATGTGGTTTGTTTTTTTTGGTTTTCTTTGGGAGTTGACCTTGTCTGGTGATTTAGCCTGTCTTGTTGCTTATTTGAGTCCTGGGTGGGGGCTCAGATGTACTTTGTAATCCAGAATTTTTATCAATAAATTTTTACCCCTTTATTTTAAAAAAAAAGGTAGGGATACACTATGCAAAATACCAACATGCATCAACAATAAATTCTACATAATAAAATAGAGATTGATAATACCCTTGAGGTAGGGCAACATTGTACAATGCTCCTTATTAGAAGGAAGCCACTCCACAAGATCTTGAGCTCCATGAGCCAAGAATTTTACAAGAATACTTCATACATGAATTTTACAATGGGGGTATATCTCTCTTTATACAAGAGTGTGATGGTTCACCTTCCATGAGTTACAAGATCACCCATGTGGTGGTTCACCTTCCATAAGTTACAAAGTGCATAATAATATGATAATATTCCTTGTTATTACATATAACAATATTCTCCAATAGTTACATATATGATTCTATGACATACCTATTTATAATTTGACATGTGGCCTTATTAATTAATTTATGGCTCATACCATTATACAATACAATATTAAATTATTAAGTACCTATCTTAGGTACCTAACAAGAAGCGATTAAAGCATGAAATAAAACTATGCTAGAAAGCAATAAAGGACTTTTGCACTAAAATTATTCTAAGAAAACAATAAATGACATGGAAAGCAAATTAATATAATAACATCAAAAGACAAAATAGTCTAGGAAAGTGATAAAATGTTGAAAAGAAACTCTATTATAAGAAAACAAGAAATAAACATAAACTAAAACCTATTCTAAGCAAACATGTGAAAAAATTATGGTGATGATGCAGGGTTCATTGACCTTGGGGAAATATCTTATTTTGATTCCCAAGATCATACTAGACATGAGGGAAGAGCATACATGGAGTAGGAAGTACCTTTTTAGTGTGAAGTGTGTGTATGAGAATGAAGTTCTTTAACCTAGGAGGGTAGATGTTATTTTGATCTTCAAGTTCATCCTAGGGTGCAAAGAGAGAGCATACGAGGCCTAACTTCCTTTTAATTTCATGTGTGGCATGGGATTCATTTCCTTAGAAATTATTACCTACTTTTGATCCCCAATATCACCCTAGGGTGCAAGGGAAGAACATATGTAGAACCACAAACCTATTTAGTGTTTAAGATAAGAAAAATATGCATCATTGAAAATATAATTAAAATAGATGTATTGATTCTTGTTCACTTATGATTACAAATAAACCCATGTGGGTTGTAAAAATATTGAGGGATTGATTTCCTTTTTATAAGCAAAATGATGCAAATACCTTCTCCTACTACAACATTCAAAAAACGAGTTTCTTATGATCACTACTTCATTGGATCTAGATCTATGTTGGATTTGTTGGATGCACTAAACCTATGTCTGGGTCGTATGGATCTGATAGATGACATATAAATTTTGGCCATCAAAGGGGTTGATGAATTAGTCTATTGATTGTCTAGATTTAGGACGGTTGATATCTATGACCATCTAAGATTGGAAAATTGAGATCTGTAGTCTCATACTACTATTGAGGGTTGGATCTAGTGGATCTGGTTATGTAGGATCTACTAGATGAATTTGGATCGGTGTATAGATCTGCGTATGCTTGCACATAAACCTACTATAAATAATGAGTAATATATGTTGGGCCTCTTGAAATGAGGCCCAAATTAAAAAATATAAACTAAAATGCATAAGGTGAGTGCAAATGTATGAAAAGAAATTAAATATTGACATATTTTACCTTCTTGATTGTTATTTTTGTTGTTGTGTTGCATTGTGCTGCATCTTGATATCTTTGTATAGGTTGTATGTTGACTCTCCAGGTCTAGATGACTACTACATGAGACCATATGGGTTAGAACGTTCATGGGTTGTGGTGTGTTGCACTACCTAAAGGGGGATCCAAGCCTATAGAATGCTATGATCGATGTCTGTCATGGGATGTGGATGGTTGTATGTGATGACTTGGGAATTTGGATGCAAATTGGGCTTGGAATTTTAGTAGTACTTCAATTAATATACCATCCTCATGCTTAATGAGGATAAATGGGGTGCATTTATAAAAATTCTAAAGAGTAATGGATGATGTGGTGGCCCAACCAGTTAAGTGGTGTAACCAGAATTTTTCCTTTGCATTGATATAATCATAGAAGATGCATGATTTAAAAGGAAGATAAGTTTACCTCATAATTATCATAAAGTATTCACACCTCAAAGTTATCTCCAAGAATATGCATGCAAATTGAAACATATATGCTCCTTGGAATCTTCACCAAACATGTATGCAAAGTTAACTAAATGTGCACATTGAACTAAGTTTTCATGGTGAACTAATTGTGGAAACTAAATTGAGTGTGCACATTGGAACTAAGTGTGCATGGTGAACTAAGTGTGCAAAATTAATTGAGTGTGCACATTGTAACTGAGTGTGCAAGCTAGAATACTCATGCGTAATGAAATATCCAAGGTGAGGATGGAGGTGCAACTACGAGAGGTGACAAGTATAGTAAACTGGAGTTAATTCTTGGATAAGGGTAATCGTTTCTTGCACGTAATTGAAATGAGGGATGTGATGTGGAATTGGAGTGAAGTGGAGATGATGTGGAAGGGTAATGGAAATGAGTAATGTTCCCATAATAAGGGGATGAATGCATAGACTAGGTATTAATTAACTAATTAAATTAATTAATTGATTACTCCTTAGATGAGTGTATGCTTAATTTAATATTAATTAATTTAATTAATATTAAATATACTAACTAATTTTAATTAATTAATTAATTAGTATTTAATGTGCTTGATTTTGGTGTCTATAGATGCCCCTTTTTGTATCGTGTTGCATGAAAACACAATGCGATGCAAAAATAAATGACACATGTCCCTATGCGGATGGGTGGATGATAAAAATGATTTTTGTGCTTGAGAGAGTTGACGTTTGATTACCCCAAATCAATAACAATGTGAGATTCCCTATTTATAGAAGCATCAAATGTATTTGAACCTTGTATTTGATAGATTGATGAGTTCCTTAGTTTTAATGAATGAACTAGTCATTTGATAAGTGGTATCATGTGCTATAATAAATTATAAGTGGTTGGTCAACATCGTCACCTTTATTATAGCATCAACATGTAAACCCTTACAAACATACATTTGGCATATTATTCACATATATTTGATTGGAGAAAGTCTCCATTTAGACATGATAAAGTAGGGTGTATGATTAGTCATATATAAGGTTCTTGGATAAACATCAAGTCCAAAATGGGTGTTTGAGCATTGATCTAGTTTTAGGTATAATTTTATTGGTATTGTCTACCCCCTCAAGTGGTGAGTTGGCAGTGAATAGAATGGATGACGATGACAAGGACTTTATAAATATTGGAAAATAGTTGGATGGATGAGGTTTGGCATATGGTATTGTTTTTTTGTTGCAAATACCACAACTATCGATGATGCTTCATATGTGTGATCATCTAGGAAAGTCACAACATGACTGTTTGGGATGGTCTCTAACCAAAATATATAAATAGGAATATGGATTGCATGGGGAGTCATTTTTTCCAGAGGAGATAAGGAAGAGAGGGGAGTGAGGTGTCATGAAGGTAAAATTGACATGGAGGTCTTGCTAATTTATGAGTGGAAGTGACTGGATGGTTTTGGGAGGTAGAGCGGCATAATTTAGAGGGAGTTTAGGACCAATAATTAACACAAGTTACCCTTGCATATTTTCATGTTGGATAAAATGAACCCAATTGTGTGTTTTTGCTTTTGATTGTTTGTGTGGTTGTTGCACTTGTTGTTTTTGGTTTTTTTGTGGTGTTTTATTTTGAGAGATGTTGTTGGTGGGTGGCAGTGGACGTAATGTATGGTGTGATGATGCTAGTTTGTTTGTTTATTTTTATTTTTTGAAAATGTGATGAAATGGAATGGTGTGACGAATTTGGATTTGAAGATGATGATTTGATATTTTTTATTTGCATAGGGACCTTTGTGACTATTTTATGGCTATATGGTGATGGATCATGGCCATCCTATTTTTATATGGTCATAGTATGTTATCGTCTAACCTTAAATGATGGTGTGATTTTTTTTTGGACATCTAATGATTAGATGGTGTGGTTTGGTGGCCATCCAATTTTTGGATGGTGGTGCAAAATGGCTATTGTATGACCGAACAATTTTAAAAAATATTTTATATTTTTTAAAAACATGGTGATGATGATTTTGTAATTATTTATTATGCAACAGAGGTTATTGATACCAAGGCATCAATTCAAGGGTGTGTTTTACAAAGCTCGATGATTGCTCTCAAAGGAGGATTAGGATTGGGTGGGGCCATTAGGCTGCAACATATAGCTATATTAGATAATGTGCATGTAAATCATGCATATCTAACAATGTTGGATGATAGGTGGGACATTGATACACCTTTTATATGCCCATTGGGAAGATTACAATCATGCTTAAGGATGTGTATCATATTTTTCAAATTCCAATGGAGGATGCTAGAAATTAGATGATACAAACACATAAAATGGATATCTTCTACAATGGGTGTACAGGGATTGATGGTAGGGTATTGATGTGGAGAGTGGGGGCATGCATTTTGATAGGCACTACCAACTATGGTGGTTGACAGTGAGACATGAATTTCTAATGACATTGATTCACAACATCATGTTATCGAATTCATCAGGTTCCTAGTTCCCATGGAACCTACTTATATTGGTTTAGGATCTAATATAGGAGCCTAAGGTTATGGCATGGGATCTAGTGCTACTAGCATAGACTGACCAAGAGTCATATGAGATATAACATCAAATAGGTTTGGTTTGGGCTACAGTTTGTTATCGTAGATTTGTGTGTGGTAGAACTTTACGATTGAGAAACCAATGGGGTTATCTTGGGTACCCCACAAGGATACAGGAGGTGATGTTCCTTACACCATGAAATAGTGTAAGGATCAGGAGGGTAGGATTCGACCACTTGGAGGGGTTTGGATGTATTATGATGATTTATTTTCATGATTACAACCTAAGGAGGTTATATGGAGGCCATGAAGTGTGGGTCTGAGCTATACAAAGTATGGAGAAAACTTATCATGAGTGTGATAGGGAATATGGGTGGTAGGTCACCATAGGATAAAGTATAAGTATTTTCCATACGCTCAGGTGTTGTGATAGTTTGGGGTAGAATAGGTTATTTCATCACCACCTATAGTGTATAGGCAACGAAAAATTGAGGCAGTGATAGATCTATAGTATGAGCCCATGGAAGTGGATGTGGATTTTGTAGTAGTAGGGGAAGATGTAGAGGATTTTGGGACAACTCCTAAGTATGATGTATAGTTCTATGGTTGGGAGTTCCAACCAAAGGTAAAGGATAGTATTGTAGGTAGTAGAGAGGGGGTTCATAGGAGCTTGTAGGTTAGCAAGTGTGACATTGAATGGATCCTAAGGTAGGAACATCATGAGAGGCTAAGAAGGAGGGGATGGAGGGAAGCTTAAGAGAGGAAGGTGATAGTGGGAGTAGAAAATTTGTGATAGAGTACGTTGTTATATTTGATTGGGTGTGGGTGTTGGAGAGGCTAGAGTTGGATACTACCATTGCATATATATAGTAGTTCCAAGCAAAAATAAACTATGAGGCTATCTGATATAAAATTCCTACAAAGATATACAATTTTGATTATGTATAGCAATTTTGATAATATCTGAATCATGAATATGACAATGTAAAATTAGCCAATCAAATGCATATGGTTTAATTAATAAGTATGCACTAAAAGACAAACACAACCGTCTTTGTGTTAAGACATTTAAATTAGTTAGACATATGGATTAGACATCCAACCTAACTAATCATATGTTTGGATGCTATGTTAGACGTCTGGTTGTGTTAGACTTCTGGAACCATAAATTAGATAGTAAATGCAATTGTTAAGATAAATAGGTGATTGGGATGATTAAGATGGTTTGGTTGCACTAACTACCCGATCTTACCTATAAATACCCCCCCAATTTCATTTTGTAATTTATCCATACTTGTCTATAATACAGAGACATTGTGCAGCAATTGTTAGTTTGGAATGTGTGTTGTACAAGATTTCATCTGTGTTTTAGTATTATATTGTAGGTATTGATCATAGCTTGGTATGAGAGCATGTATTATTGTATGTTTTTTTCCTATTATAGGGTGTGTTGAGAAACCTTAAGGATTGGAGAAGGAATGCATAGTGGAAGACGTATAGACCCTAGAATATTAACCCTTGTGCATGCCAATCTAACCGTTTGGTTTCATTGATAACTGTTTAGTCATCTATCCTTGAGTTCTAGACAATCGTTCAACCTAGATGTCTAGCCATATAGCCTAGACGTCTAGTCATCTAGACCAAAAATATATTCTAGACGTCCAACTATCTAGTCCTAAAATCTAGCCATCTATCCAACTGTCTAGTCCAAACTTCCAGTCGACCAATCTAGACATCTTGTTGTCCATTCCAAACATCTAGCCATCTAGTCTAGATGTCTAGTCTAGATTTTTGGTCATCTATTCCTAATTTCTATCCCAAACATCTAGTTATACGTCTCATACATCTAAAATGTCTACCTCATATGTCTATATTGAAAGCATCTATCAAGACTTGTCAACTTATATTTCTAAGACATATGACTATTGTACCTTGGTCTATCATCCCATCCTAGTTTATCATCATTCCCTCATCTTGGGAGGTACTTACCCTTGTCTACATTTGGAATCATTACCTAAAAAAAAAATTGGGTCAAGAAGTACAGGTGATGATACAAGGAGGTGAATGACACAAATAAGATGAGGAAGAAGTCTAATACAACCAAGAAGAAGTGCATGACTGGAAAATCTAAGAATATAAGATGAAGAAGAAGTTTTACAACATGAATTGGAAAGAGTGTGGGATCCAGTAGAAGATGAGAATCCAAGAGTAGAGATATTTTTGATGACAACAGAAGACAAAGAGCAAATAGTAGTGGAACTTCCTAGTATTGAGAGAAAATATTTGATGGTAACACCCAAACCAATGGAGAGGAGTTGGTCAATGGATACAAAAGTAGGAGACTTTATACCATAGCAACCATGTATTTATTCATGGGTAGGAAGATCAAAACCACATTTGGTATACTCATGAAGGAGATCACAAAGTGGTAGTAAGAGGCCATTTGACCAAAATTTTGCACCATCAACAGTATAGATAAAACCAAAGAGAGTTCCACCATGCTTAATGCCAAGACATTCACCTAGTGAAACAACCATAATGGTACAAACTACACCTCATATAGAGACAAAAATATCCACCTTTCCCTGGGAAGGAAAGGAAGATATAGCTCATCACATGGGAACTTGTATCACCATTTCGATAACACATGGGGTAACATAGTATATAGAGTGGTTGTGATTATTTCTAGCCACTTTGAGGGGAATGGCAATAGATTGGTCTTTGAAACAACATAATACCTAACCATTCACCAAATGGACACCCCTAAAGGATGCATTCATTGAAGAATTATGACCATTAAGAGATGACACAGAGATCATCACTGAAATGTTTGCTACAAAAAAAAATTAGATGAAGATATTAGGAGATACGCTAGGAGACTAAGACAGTTCATAGATAAAATGGAGATACCACCAGTTGATGAAATGGTAAAATATTTGTTCTTGGATGGATTACTACATAAATATCAAAAGAATATGAAATCAATACCATCCTCAAAATATGTAGAAGCCCTCGAGAAAGCAAAGAACTTTGAAAGTGAGGCCAAGTAAACAGCTATAGGAATCTATGGAAAACCAATATGCAAAGAATTTTATAGTGATGAAGAAGAAAAAATGCAAAGTACAATACACTCCTTTCAGAAATAATTTGATAAAATTATAAAAGAAGTTAAAGGAGAAACACAAAATGATAGGAAGGATATTTGGCAGTCTGACTACAAAATAGAAGGGCATGCCAACACAAACTGCACAAAGAAAGTGTATTGCAACATATGTCATATGACATGTCACCCAGTAGCAAATTATCCATTTAATATGAAGGTAGAAAGGCACCAGATGTTAAAAATCCAACAAAAAATCCAACTGGATGCTCCAAGAAATGGATAAGGTGCAGCAAATGGTGGACATAGAAATATCTACAAGGGAGGAAGACAAGGAGGACAAAGTCGACTACAATATGACTCTGAAGGGAAACCTATAATTCAGTGTTGAAATTATCATGAATGGGGCCATTTTGCAAAGAATTACCACCAATATTAGAATATAAACACTACTTATGGTAATAATTTTACACAAATGTGTAGGTGGTGTGGTCCAGGGAACCACAAGAAGGCTAATTACCCAAATAAGGCAAGTTCCAGTGGAACATAGAATATCGATTTTATTGACATTGGTGATATAAGTACAGTATTGGAAAGGGAATATGAAGTCCTAGTCATAATAAGAAAACAAGCTAGGAATTTGGAAGAATATCCAATTCCTACCAAGGAAAAAGAGCGATGGTAGGTTTTGGGCACTGAATTACATCAAGATTTATTCAACACTATGACTATCTATCTTCCTATTTTCTATCCAGGCTTGCACCTGATAGCTACAAATCAACACTCAATATTGTATGGACCAAAATAGAGTTTCCAATACAACCTCCAGAGTAGGTTGCTTCCTTTTCAACTTAAACAGGATGTTGACACAATTATGCTCACTTGGAGTTTTGAGATTAGGGTAAGAAAATGTTAGGGTTAGAAATATGTGAACAATAGTGGATGGATAGGCTAACAACATTACACTACAACAAAAAACTTCAAAAAACCAAATTAAAGATACATTACTCAGATCAACATTATCTCAAGTTAAATATATTTTCTTTCATTAATGAACAATAGAGAAATATTGCAGAGAGAAATTTCAATATCCAAACAATGATAATCGAAATTACAAAATTCACCAATATCTAGATTTTATAGAAATGCACTCCCTAACAATAAAGATCAAACTCAAAAGTAAATTTAAATTACCCTAGTAGCTATAAATCCATTAATTTTGCACAAACTAACCATTCAAGTATTCACAGAAATACAACTTAAGAATTTGAACCTCTGATATCAAATATGAAGATATAATCTTTGAGGCAAAGATAAATGTAATGCTCCTTTCATTAGTCCTTGGGAATATTTACAGTAGCATAGGCAAACACACTATATTTTACCCTTAGAAATAAGGGTTCGACCTCTACTTATAGTTTTGAAAAATTAAAATAACAAGGAACATTACAAATATTAAAATTTAACAGCTCAGTAGAGAGTTCTTGATGGCATTCTCTTACTGGTTCATTCTTTGGGAAAATCGTTACAAGTGGACCACCATGGTAGCTTGAACTATCTACTATAACTAGAGTTCTAGACGTTGGATATTGTGTATACATCATCGATCATTCTTGGAAGCCTTCAGTTGTTGTCGATCTGTAACCATATCTGGTTTTGTATTCTTGAAACCCTTGATGCTTCAACTTTCTCCTCCAATTGACTGTTATAAATTCAGTGAAGAAATGCTTTTATATACTTCAGATTCCTTAACAAAATCTCCATCGTCGATCTCCCCCATCGTATGGCTATGATTTAATCTGATATAAGCCTGGTATAATGGCAGGGAGAACATAGTACCATTCCGCTCTTAAAAAATGATGACATCATCTTTCCTATCTTAGAAACTGTGAAATGTCAATCCAACATTAAATGCTTTGGAAGTTAAGCAGGATCAAATACACTCTTCATCCTTTGTTTTTATTTATTGGCCATGAAGCATTTGCTAATCTACACCAAAAATTTGATGATGTCATATTATGGATTCCATTCCAGACTGAAGCAAGTATATTTGCATGTGAACACCATTTCGGACCTATTGCAATGTAAAGTGACTCTTCCTCCAATCCGCATTGACTTCAGAGTATATTGTTGCTTGTTGTCATTCCAAAAGAGAGTTATTCAAAAACATCCTTCGTCATGAATCTGCATCTACTATGTTCATATAATTCCACCTTGTCACCATTTTGGGCAAAAATGTTCTATGTGCTCTCCAAAATCGGGCTCTCCAACACTTAGTCGCTCACAAGGTATTCAAAATATCAAGCGGTTTCCAATCCACACTTATATTCTGCTAACATCATCCTTCTTCAAAAATGTTTTTAGATTTGATATGTGTCACCAGTCTAGATCCAAGAACAAAAGAAACCTTGCATAATCACTCGAAGTATGAAAATCTACCTAGTGTTGGGTGGATTTGTGACCTTTATTGCGTATCTGCCCCAAAATACACTGCAAAGTGTGCAAAATGAGAACTCCACGACTTAGATAAAATTT
The DNA here is from genome assembly GCA_028583015.1 of Wollemia nobilis. Taxonomy (NCBI): domain Eukaryota; kingdom Viridiplantae; phylum Streptophyta; class Pinopsida; order Araucariales; family Araucariaceae; genus Wollemia; species Wollemia nobilis. The sequence continues at coordinate 20,728 of JAQPPZ010013871.1, forward strand.
TCAAAATTTTCTTAAGTATGTGGCCATTTTGGGCCTATATTCTAGTGCCTCTCAGGTGGATTTGCTTATAGAACTCAGAGTCTTATCCATTGGGTCTTAGGAGTCAAAAATGCTCATCTTCAAAAATATGCTTTAAAGAATATCCTCCATACAAACGTTACCCTTTGAAAAATATAACAACTTGTTTATAGGGTAAATTCTCATATAGAGATGATGCCAAAAACATCCTGACTCATCTGCTTATAAGGAGACTATATAAAAAAATACAGGCCTATTGTCATTGTCTTCAAAAATTAGGTATAAATCTAGTCATTTTATAAGGCCTTATTGCAAAAAATTACTTCACACAAAATTTTTTGCTCTATGTGCCTCTCTAGGATTCATGCCTTTATTGCTTATTTCTGATAATTGTCAGAGAAAAAATAAAAATGCAAAACTTGTGCATATGTACAAAAAAAAACAAAGTGTGGGTCCCTTTTGGGCCTATAACAGCTCCATCCTAGTCTTCCTCTTCATGGGCCTCTTCCTCGACCTCTTATTCATTCTCTTCTTCTTCTTCTTCTTCTTCTTCTTCTTCTTCTTCTTCTTTTGGAGAAGGTTCCTTTTGATGTCTTCCTCTAGAAGAATCACCAAACAATTGAATCATCAATTTCAGAGATTGTAAAGCATGTTTCCAGGCTTCTTCGGAGGGGTTTGATGTCTCTTTGAGTTGCTTATAAATATATTGTAATTCTCCAATATCCTCATAATTAGCATCATTCCCTCTATTCACTACATCTTCCATGAGATCTCTTAATCTGGTAAAATTAACAATTAATTGGACAACTTGCTCTTGGGGTAGTGGCTCTTCAAGAGAATCAATTCCAGATTCATCCTGTAAAATTTCATTGATGCTTTTTTGGATCTCTACCACATATAGAAAGTTGTGATCCTCCATACATAGGCCTTTGAAGCCAACTTGAATAATTTCTTTATTCATATCAAAAACATCCCTAATCACTCCATCAACCTTGTAAAACAACCAGGCTTTATGAAGTACCCTATGCTTCTCAACCATAATTTTGGCAACAACTCTGGCAAGATTCCGATCTTTATTAGGAATTGGTTTAGAAAAATCATTGAGTCTGCTATCAACCAACCTATACATTTGCTCTGTAGAAATCACCATATGCTACAACTCTCTGGTGATTTTATCTAGATCTCTCTGAACATTTGGGAGTAAGCAGCTAACATCATCAAGATAATAAATCATGAGTTGAAGCCCTGGATATTTCTCTTGGACTTTGGAGATCATCTCTTTTCTAATCTTCTTCAAATTGGCCTTGGAAAATCCAGAAGACTTAGCTTTCTCAATTTGAAGCTGATGTATCAAACTTTGAATTTCTTTTGCTTGTTCTTCATTCAGCTTCATTTTCTCTCCTAGTTGATCCTTGAGCTTATTGGCTTCTTGAATTTTTTCTTGCCAGCCCTTGGCTTCTTTCTTTAGAGCCTTTTCCACTTCCTTCTGATTGTTCAAAGTCTTTTGAATCTTTTTAATTCACTTATCAAGTTTACTCACCTTCTCTCTAAATATATCATTCTTCACATAGAAGTTATCCAAGTGGGCTATAGCTATGATCAACTCATCTTCTTCAAGAAGCTTATCAATATCCTCTATGACCTCCTCCACTCGATAATATTGGACAGTCATTTCAATTTCAATCTTACTTACAAGTGGAGTAATAGATCTATATACTCTTTGCCTAGCCATGAGATCAACATATATACTTCTTCTTATGATAGCCATCCTATTGGAAGGCTTAGAAAGCTTCTCTACCTAGAAATCATTTGTCTTTTGTGTGGCTACCTACTATTTTGGCAAAGTGATAGGACTTGAAAAACTAGTAGCCAAAGAAGATGAAGATACCAAAAATGAAAGGGTAGACTAAATTGCTGACAATGGAGGTGTGGGAGTACTCAAAACAGTCTCTGTAACTAAAGTGGACTTTGTAACTATTGTTCTTATTGTTATTGGTAGACTCATAGGGATAGTCGTAAGACTAACAACTGGATGAATGGTGGTACTTGGAACGATATGTCCCTATGATGGTGGTGACAATAAGAGTGGATATGAAATTATGGGAGATGATGAAGTGGAAAACTCAAACACTAAAAATAGGATTTGAGGTGACTTTGGGGGAACAAAGGTGGTAACTTGTACTTTAGAGAAAACCAATGAAATATGGGATGGACTACGAGAAGGAGAAGGTACCTTTGTTATATTTTCTTGACCAAAAAGGGAAGGATAATTATTTGGGGATTAAGGAGGATGTAGAGGATAATAAGGATTAGAAACTATACCTTTGCCTATAAATGTAGGGTTTTCTTGTTCTACCTCTATTTCCTATTGATGCTCTTGATGAGTCAATTCTTCTCCAGTAGAAACATCCACATCTTTGGTAATCTCCTCCATATCCAATATCTATTTCTTCAAAACTTCTCTTTCCTTTATTTCTAGAGCTCTTTTAGTCCTTATATGTGTAGACACCAAAACAACACCAATACGATTACGTGACAACAAGCACTGATCGCATTGACACAAACAGCCCCAAGGGTAGCCCCCAGAGGTTAAAAAATGGTCCTAACCACTTCCAAAAGCAGTTTTAGATGTCACAGGTCAATTTGGAACCTTTTTGGCACCTTGCTCTCTACTCGTCCCACCCAGGGACGAATACAAACTGGCACTCGTCCCACCCAGGGATGAGTAACAGCATTCACCCTAGGGTGAGGTGAATAGAAAGTTTGACTGGCAAAAAGTCAAACCTCGATAACTCTACCAGTTAATTGAGGCTTCAGGCCATGCAATTGTGAGGAGTAGCTTTTATTAAAGGAGAGAGACTTTAGTGATGAGTGTCTTTATTTTAGAAACCTCATGCAGGAAGCTTTTTTATCAGGGAGTTAGCTTTTCTCTGAAAATAGGACAGTTAACTCAAGAGGTGCCCTCGCATGTGCAATTCAAACAAGGAGAACCTAAGGTCTATAAATTGGGGAGTTTTCCCACCCAAAATATATACAGAGAAGGAGCATTTGAGCAATGAAGTGCTACCAATTTCATACCTAACTGTGATTTGTGCTTTTTACATCCTTAATCTCTCATTCGAAAGGGAGGTTATTGGGTGACTATTGGAGGCGCAAATCCATACCCAAAACCTGATTTTTGACCACAACTATCCACAAAATTGTTCAAAAACACCCCATAACTAGTTTTGGACCCATCCCAAGTGGATTTGTGCCGAAACAATGCCTCAATCGGTGGGCGTCCTGCCCCTGGGCGCTCCCTAAACTATCATAGTGCTAATCGCCCCACCCCAGGATGATTAGAAATCCATGATATATTTCTTGCTTTTCTCTTTTGTATCTTATTCTAGATAGGTTAAATAGGTTATAGTTCAAATTTCATGTCATTATGATCATTTTTGACCAAGTTATTGCTATTTCCAGCTTTCACTAACTTGTAGATGCCAGCTTCAAAATTTGGGTTCTAAAGGCAAAATTGGAGAAATATGAGCATCTAGGTCTTCCAAAAACACCCCCAATTAGCTAACCCCAAGTTTTCAGGTCTTTTGGAGCTTCCTAAGCAGGACATTGAATAGGGTGCTTTTTGGCCAATTCTCATAGTCCTATTCGTCCCACCTTGGAGCAAGTACAGATCTATGAGGAATTTTTAGACTGTTCTTTTTGCAATGGTCTTTTTATGACATTTTTATGCTTCTTTCAAAGTTTTAGGTCAATCAGAGGTCATCTGATAGTCTTTTTATTATTTTCATGCATACACTGACAATAGGCTGTGGGAAATACATGTTTCATTTGGTCTGCAGGTATTACTAATATTTTCTATTTCTTTGAATGTAGGTTTCCGACAGTAGAGGAGCAGGAAAGAGAAAATAATCACATACAATAGCGGTGGTGACATTTTGGTCCGCCCATCTTACATGTGGGCACGCGGAAGAAGGATTGTTAGCCATGGATCTTGTGACAAGAAACACATTTGACTCTCCTATCCCCTAAAAAAGAAGGAGATGTATTGTAACACAATTTTTAAAGCGTATCAATAAAAGATATTACCATATTTCATATTACTTTTATCTTGTGTCGATTTGCATACGTTATTTCTTGTTCTTGTGGCATATTCCTTTTTGTTTTCGTATCCTCGTGCTTTCAGTGGCGATCACGGTGGGACCTGTGTCCCTTGATTTTTTTAAAATTAAGTTTCTGATTAAAGTTGCATGTTATTTTGATTACAGGTACCAAGTTTTCCAACACTGGACTATTTCAAAGCAGAAATTCAGAGATATCCGACTTGGGCAGAGAAAAGGTAGAGGTCTTAAACACCTTTGGTCAATTATTTGCTTTGTGTTCTATGTTTATTTTCTTGCATAGGAGAGTTTGAATGCTTGTGTGCTTCATTTATGCAACTTAAAAGGAACCCCACACACCATGTGGTAACTAAAAAAACAAGGCATTGGTCATAAAACCCCAACCCTTGAGCAAGACCAAAGGTGGATTCCATTATCATTTTGGCTTGAGATATTGCATCCATTACCCCGATCGCAATTGTTGCTAGACGTAAATCCTGAAGAAAGCTAACCAAGTGTAGTGGGGGTGATTCCTAGTGCATGAGGATAAGTATTCTATGGTAGGTGTCATAAACAGAGCGATCCCCCTTCAGTACCACCTATGTTCCACGTACCATCTGCTCTCATGTACCTATAGTCTCCCTCACATAAGGGCGGGTATATAGAGAGGTTAGTATATCGGTCTAGCAACGGTATATCTAAGGGGTGACCATTTTATGGGAGTCATAAGAGCCCTCATTCTTGCATTTAAATGTTCTTTCAAAAAGCTTTCAAAACAATATCATAACACACTAAAACCAAATTTTAGGGCACACTGTTAAATCTTTAAATGAGATAATCACTGCATTGATTGTGTGTTTCTTTTCTGTTTAAGTGTAGCATCAAAAAATCCTAAAAGAGATAAAATATATTCATATTTAGGAGCATATCACTATGGTGTTCACTCATAGCCGAGCCTGATCAAGGGCAAGTGCTCCAGAAAGCGCACCAAGGGGGACAAGTCGCCTTCGATATAGTCTTGAGGACCTGGCCATCCCGCTTTGGCAGCCTAGCCCACAAGAGAGTCCACACCATGCCATAATAGAACAAGACTATAGAGGCACCTCTTTGAGGGGTACCCCGACTCACCATAGGTCCTTCCAAGAAGAGAGCCTACATGTAGCACTTAATGCAGACAGGAGACCTCCCTTAGAAGCTCGTTATGGGTGGCTTAGCGATGAAGTGCTAGAGCAACAAAGGGGCCAGATGGATGGGCCACAAGATTTTTTCCTCCCTTCTCTACCTTGCATTGCTGTTAGAAATACTAGACAGTGTCCAGAGTATACAACTTTTTAGGCAGGGCAATACAATTCTGCCCACACCTTTTATGCATATGAAAGAGAGGACGAGGATGATTACCACATTCCTCAAGAGTAGTACATAGCATGGGAGTGATGTACCTCTACGCCTACCCTGTATCAAGATAACCCATCGAGGCTACAACCTCAAGTTAATGCAGCCAACCTCGATATATGGAAATAGCCCATAGAGGTCTCGGGTCACCACGACCAAGGTAGACATATAGGAGAGGCATCTAGGCTTCCAAAACAAGAGACGATGGAACAAAGTGACTTGGCATTTTCCAAACAAGCCGCCCGCCAAGTGCAAATCATGCAGCTTCGACAAGATCAAGAACAGTTAGAGCATCTTTTTTGGCTTAACAAATAGTGCATTCAATGTCAAATAGCCGAATTGCTACAGAACAATGTGCCTGCAAAGGTTCCAAACCCTCACATGCACAAAGTAGATGTGTATGAGAGGCATAATCCTTTAGTACGAGAGAGGTCCACGCGACCTTATCAAGTATTTCCTCCAAGACCTCCTAGACCTGAGTAGGAAGCCACTCCCCGAAATAATGATGGGCACCCTCCGTGTGCACCTACCCATGTGCATAGGACTCGACCAACCACTCCTCAGGAAGCTTATAAGGAATATGAACAAGAATAAGAGAGGGCTGAAACGCTCTATCAAGATAGAGGGGGTGCTACCCAGCTACTTCTCAATAGGCCTTAGGCTCACCGCAACCCACAATGGGAGAAAACCAAGGAGGATGAAATTAAATCCTTTGATGCATATAAAGTTTTGTTATAACGCTTAGAGTCTATGGAGCTCAAGACCTCTGGGCCTCAAAAGCCCACCCTACGCCAACTCTGTAGCCATCCTGTGCATCCGTCAGTGTCGGCACCTCCATACCCAGAACACTTTAAGCTGCCCTAATTGGCACTCTTTATAGGGGAGGAGGATGCCCAAGAGCATGTGACCAGGTTCTTAAGTCAATGTTTTGGTATTCAATACAACGATGTTTTGTTTTTGAGAACATTTATAACCACATTCGCAGGCCCTGCCTTGGACTGGTTCACCCAATTACCGAAACATAGCATCATTAATTTGGATCAACTGGTGGATGCGTTCCTCGAAAGTTTTACCTTCAATACTAGGAAAAAGGCATCATTGAGTGACCTAGCTAGCCTCAAGAAATATGAGGAAGAGACCATGGTGGCATACGGGAACCGATGGAGGGCATTGCTTGCAAAGCTGCCTTACTTGTCTCCCATGTCAGATCTGACTCAAATGTTTTCGAAAAGCTGTTTGAGGTCAATCTCCATGCTATTGTAGCTATAGAAATATCCAGTTTAGAAGAATCTCTAGCACAAGCCAGAGTTATTGAGGAGATTAAGATACAGGATGGCAAAATCGCCAAACCTAAGAAAAAACAATGGACAAAGAATGCTAAACCAGGGACTACGCAACAAAAACCTGCTGTGGTTAATCAAGTTGCCATCAATGTTCCCAATCCTGCATAAGCAACGCAGCCTCAAAAGGCTAATTATCAGGCGGTACCTCCCAACAACTATGAGAGAGAAAATCAAAGGCAAGAGCAAAATTAGTAGCATCACCCTAGGCGACAATTTACTCCTTATACAGAGTCTAGGGATTTTTTGTTTGACCGCTTGTCAGCAATGAATTTAATCAATATTTCGGAGATCAAAACTATAGATCCCAATGCACCGAAGCCTAAAGGGTATCAAGAAGACTTGTACTATAGGTTTCATAGGTGTAAAGGTCATGATCTTCACGCATGCTGGAAGTTTAAAGGTTTGATACAAGACCTCATTGACAATAATACATTGGCAGTGGACAACCCGGTAGCACCAAATAATCAAAATATGGGAGTATTCAGAGACCCCTTGCCTACCCACGAGGCGCAGGAAAAGCCCCTTTAGGTTAATGAGGTACAATAGAATTGCCCTATGCAAGGATATGTGGGAATGATAAGCATATTTACTAGGAACAAAAAATACCCAAGAGCTGCTCCCGCGGTAGCTACAAGAGAGGTTCCATCAATGTCACAGGCTCAAAAGCCTCCCACGCAACTTCCCCTGCCTAGACCAGTGGCCATGATTTGAACTAGACTTACTCAAAGTCTAAGAACCACATCGGCTAGGCTCTCCATATATGAGCTAATTCAACAATCAGCACCCCATTGGGAGGCTCTCATGGAGATTTTGAATGCAATAGAGCTGCCACCCCACAAAGCGAATTCGTTCAACAATTTTGTGGGGCATGTAAAATAGTGTACAGAACCAGTCATCACCTTTAGGGAAGATGAATTGAAAATGGTGACTGGTGATGTAGCGGATCCACCCCTACACGTTATCGCATGGGTCAACGGGATCCCTTATAAGAGAGTGTTGGTGGACACTGGCTCATCTAGTAATATCATCACTACAATAGCTCTAAAGCACTTGAAGTTGCTAGCATCTCATATCATGCCTTCCACTTACACACTATGAGAATTCAACGATGCAATCTGCTCGACAGTGGGCACAATTTTCCTACCTATCCAAGTAGGACAAAAGACCATTCATACATTGTGCCATATATTGGAAGGCGAGATGGCTTATAATATCCTGCTAGGCTGGCCTTGGATTCGGGACATGAAGTGTGTCCCTTCAATCGCACATCTGTGCTTAAAGTACACATTTGAAGGGCAGGTGCATGTAGTCCCGACGGACTTGGAGCCTTTCAAATACTATAATACAGTACAAATCATGCCGCAATCAACCCTTTCGTAAACACATTTGGATTTTTAGCTGAATCCATCTCAACAGGGTTTGATTCCGTGGGCTTCTCCAATGATTGATCCATCGAGTCCTCAGTCAGGGCCATCTTCTTTCACCATTCCTTCTACAATGACACCACCTGCGATGGCCACATCCAAGGACAAGGGCAAGCAACCCTTAGAAGAAGAACCACCTCTAGTATCAACCATCTCGACAGAAGAGATACCTAGTAGAATGGAATTTGAGACGCCTAGTTCACCCCACATGGAGTGGACTCAGGAAGGACTCCCATTTGCTCCCCCTCACCCACCAACGGTTACCGTTGAAATGGCAAGCACAGGCCTAGGGGAGTATCTAGTGAGAAACATTTTAGCAATGCCCACACTCGAGTCCATGCAAGACATGGGGAGGCCTCGACTCCCCATCGACTCAGTGGTTCCTTTAGGCTACCCACCCAATCAGACAAACTTTGTTTATGGGGGCTTGGATAATGGCGTTGCAATTCATATGCAAGAAGATGAAAATGAAGAGCCCTTTGTGGAGGATGTCAACTATCTATCCAATCTTGATTTTGCTCTCAGATATCTAGGCCAATGCAATTGGTACAGATATGGGTTGGGTAGGTATGAGCAAGGAGTGCGGGTTCTTTGCCAACCGAGATATCAAATGCCATATGAAAATTTAGGAGTAGGGTTCAACCACCCTTTGCCCCTAGACATCTTGGTTGAAAACATGTAAGGCCTAGGGATAGGCAACAAGGATGGGTTGGAATTAGATCTATATGCTAATCTAAACACAACTTATACATTGGGGGATTATTTCCCATTACAAACAAACAACCTTGTTGACCTCAACAACCCTTTGCCTTCAGCCGAACAAGGAGAAAACTCAAGGACTCACCCACAAGGGGGATATGGACAAGACCAAGAAGGGTCTTCCAAAGATGAGTCAAAGTATGATCATTCGTAAGAATATCCAATGAATGATGATAAAGAACACTTTTTGACAATGTTCCCATTGGCTGCTCCAGTTGAGCACATGCCACTTCAAGACAATCCGGTCCCCCCATAGAGAGCAAAACAACCTAGATGGGACCACATCAATCTGCTCGAACAAGGTGAGCCCCATTTGTCACAAGCAACCGTTGGAGTTAACGAAGGCTTTTGGATCTCTGACAGTGATTCAAAAGATGAAACTAAGATGGCCTATCTCAACCACATGCGACAAATGCAACAACGATACCCTTTGGACATAGATGACATGTTTGAACACTTACATATAGGTCCCATACATAGGTGGCATCTCAACCTGGTGCAGTTATAGAAATTACTGCACCCGCCACTCTAGGTACACAGAGAGCATCTTCCACCTAGAGACCCTATCAAATCATCAGTGCCTAGGGCAGACCCTATCTTCATCTCCATGCATAGGGCTGATCCCTTTGTGCCAGTGCCCACAGATCTAGATCCGGAACACACAAATTTTCTAGGATGTCTGAGTTATAACACCCATGGTAATGGAGACCATAATCAGTCCATCAACATGATTTCCATTGATTTGACCACACCCATCCATGATCCAGTCGACCCAACATGGTCATTGTATCTATATCTAGATGCTATCGACTGGGATCATGCTGACACACCACCATCCCCATCAGAGTACTGGCCTTGTAGAGGAATGTTCCATTTCACCCCAAGATAGACTTAGGATGTCTTCCATGCTGAAGAGGAACTTGACATTTTGAACGATGATATAACTTCAGCAAACGATATCCATTTGATCCCAACTCCACACCAGTTGGAGGACGGATCCCACATGTCGGTCAAGGAGACGACTGACGTAGACATCGGCTTAGATCCAATGAATTTGCAAATCATCAAGTTGGGGGTAAGTTTATCCCTCGAAGAGCGAGCTGACTACATTACCCTTCTCAAATAGAAGAAGGAGGTTTTTGCATGGTCATACAAGGACATGTCAGGACTAGACCCACAACTAGTCACGCATAATTTAACGCTTGATCCGACAATCAAGCCAATAAAGCAAAAAATACGTAAGATGCACCCAAAAGTGGCCTTAATGGTCAAAGACGAGTTACAAAAGCTGTTGGATGCATAGTTTGTCATCTATGTGGATTATCCACCATGGTTGTATAACATGGTTCCCATCAAGCAGCCCGATGGGAGGATTCGCACATGCATCAATTTTTGAGATCTAAATAAAGTGAGTCCTAAGGATGATTTTCCCTTGCCAAGCATCGATGCATTGGTAGACGCTATAGTGGGCCACAAAATGCTTTCCCTCATGGATGGTTTCTTAGGATACAATCAAATTTGTATCAATCCCGAGGACCAACTAAAAACGGCTTTCACAATGCCTTGGGGGACATTTTGCTATAAGGTTATTCCTTTTGGCCTTAAAAATTCTGAAGCCACCTACCAACATGCCATGACATACATCTTCCATGATTACATGCACAAAACTTTGGAGGATTACATGGATGATTTTTTTGGCCAAATCTCTTTTGCACCTAGATCATCTCGATGACTTAAGAAATATCCTCGATCGCCTCATGGAGCATAAGGTCAAACTAAACCCTAAGAAGTGCATCTTTGGCATCACATCTAGAAAGCTCTTGGTTTACATAGTCTCTAAATGAAGAATCGAGGTAGACCCAAACAAAGTTAAGGCAATCCTTGAGATGCCTCCCACTACTACCATTAAGCAGCTCAGGAGTCTGCAGGGAAAGGTCGTGTCGATCAAGTGCTTCATAGTGTAGTTATCTGACAAGTGCTAACCCATGAATAAATTATTGCATAAGGGGGTCACATTTCATTGGGATGACGAGTGCCAGTCAGCCTTTGATGACATTAAATAGTACTTGGTTTCACTGCTAGTATTGGCACCACCTAACCAGGAGTGTCATTCTATTTATACATCTCAGCTACTGAGGTGGCACTGGGCGCCATGCTATCCCAAAAAAATGAACTTCACAAAGAACAGGCTACATACTATCTTAGCCGCACCTTAGTCAGTTATGAACTTAACTATGCATACATTGAGAAGCTCTGCTTGGTAGTGGTGTTTTCTACCAAAAAGCTACGCCACTACATGCTCGGTCATATGACGTATGTTGTGTCTAAGGAGAATCCATTGCGATACATGATGAGTCGTACTTATCATAGTAGCCACACAAAAAAATGGATCATGTTGTTGATGGAGTTTGACATAGAGTTCATTGGACAGAAATCCATAAAAGGTCAAGTCATCGCCGATCAACTGGAAGAGGCTCCTATTGAAGACGATCAGCCTCTGACCGTAGAATTATTGGATGATGGGGTTTTTCATGTTTCAGAATCACCAGATTCTGATGAGCCTGAGTCACAGGCTGACATGACCCTATTCTTTGATGGTTCTAAGTGTGAGCAAGGGGGTGGCACAAGAATTATATTCTTCACTCCACAAGGGGCTCCAATACCTCTGTCATTTAAATTAGACTTCCCATGCACCAAAAATAATGCAGATACGAAGCCTTGCTCATAGGTCTTCAAACAACAATCACCATGAACATAAAACATTTAAACATCTTTGGTGATTCGTTGTTGATTGTTAACCAAGTAAAAGGGATTTTCCAATGTAAATGTCCAGTTCTGCAAGCCTACAAAGCCCTTGTGGACAAATTCCTGGCACAACTTGAATGGTATGACATCGAGGCACTCCCTCGATCATTGAATCATTTTGTGGATACTATGGCCTCCTTGGGGTCATTAATCCCGTAAGACCCTTCTGGTGAAATGACAACCATTCAGGTTAAAACATTATCGCAATCTATGATGGAGCATGCAAGCTCTGACCTGATGCCAGGAATCCACCTGATCCAGATTGAACCATCTCTAGATAAGTTCTTTCAAATCCATGATTGTCTGACTCGAGCCAAATGGGGGTCCTTGTTCTCCCCAAATCCTCTTAATAGCAACACAACACTATTTTTACAAGCTCTTTCCCACTCAGCTTTTGCTAGGGATGGACTTCAAGAGGGATTGGTCATTCATACTATCGAGGTTTCTGATTAGCAAGATTGGTATGCACCCATTCGAGATTACCTCAAGTTAGGTAACCTCCCACTTGGATTGACACAAGCCGCAAAAAGATCATTCAAATAGAAAGCGGCAAAGCATGTCTTGTTAGGAGACATTTTGTATCGTCGAAACTATGAAGGAATCCTCCATTGTTTGGACCAACAAGAGTTCGCTTGGGTGATCACCCAAGCTCACGATGGTACATGTGGTGGCCACTTCAGTGGTATGGCCATCACAAAGCGCATTCTCTGCATGGGCTATTATTGGCCATATTTAGAGCGAGATTGTTGTGCATATGTGAAGAAGTGCGTGAAGTGTCAACACCATGCTAATTTGACACACGTACCTTCTCAGGCCTTGCAGTCGATCCAATCGGCTTGGCATTTTTTGCAATGGGGTTTTGACCTAATCAAAAAGATCTCCCCTACATCGTCTTGTCATCACACGTTCATCCTAATGGCCACAGAGTATTTTACCAAGTGGGTGGAAGCAATTCCGCTAACCTTTATGACTGGATCCCGCATTGCGGAGTTTATTTTGCATAACATCATATATCATTTTGGTATTCCATCCAAGATCCTGTCAGATAATGGGACACCTTTCAAGAATAAATATGTGCGTGCTTTGACCACAAAGTACAAAATTTAGCACAATTTTTCAACCCCTTATTATTCATAGGCAAATGGGCATGCAGAGGCATCAAACAAAACGCTAGTCACCATTCTCAAAAATACAGTTGCAAAAAATCATAAGGAATGGCACATTTAGATCCTGCTTGCCCTATGGGCTTATCGCACTAGCATCCAAATGCCCACTGGGGCAACTCCCTTTTCGTTGGTGTATGGCTTCGAGGTAGTCATGCCTTTCGAGTTGGAGATCCCTTCACTGCACATTTCAATGCAGGAGTTCATCGATGATGACACTGCACGGCAGGCCCGGTTAGACCAACTGACATTGCTCAATGAACAATGCGTTAATGCTCTCAAGCATTTGTGTATCTATCAAGAGCGACTTAAGAGAGCATACAACATGAAAGTCCACCTTAGGGAATTTCAGGTTGGTGACTTGGTCTTAAAATAGAACCAGCAGAATTCTAATTTTTTGTCCTATCTACGGGACAAGTTCATGGCAAACTAGTTAGGTCCTTATGTCATTGATAGTAGAATAGGACCTGGAACATACCGGATTGCCTCTCTTGAAGGAATCAAGGAAACATAACCCTTGAATATTAGTCATTTGAGGCCATTCCACATCTAGAGAGCCATAGCCCAACTAAAAGCTCCAAGGATTCTCATAATCACTTGCTCAAACCCAAAAATGCCCCAAAGGTATCTATAAACCCTTTGGTCAATCCAAAAACTCCAAGGATTCTCATAATCACTTGGTCAAACCCCAAAAGCTCCAAGGATTTCCATAATCTCTTGGTCACACCAAAAGCTCCAAGGATTTCCATAATCTCTTGGTCACACCAAAAGCTCCAAGGATTTCCATAATCTCTTGGTCACACCAAAAGCTCCAAGGATTCTCATAATCACTTGGTCAACCCTAAATGCCCCAAAGGTATCTATAAACCCTTTGGTCAACCCAAATGCTCCAAGCATTACCATAACTGCTTGGTCAAAATAAATATTCAAAAACAAATAAAAATAATAAAATCATCAAAAATAACAAAAAAACATTGCATTTCAATTCCATGCATACTCATAAAAATCAAAATACAAAAATATAGGTTGCATTAGGCATCGCATCCATACATTATATATTTGCTAGGTCATACAAATCAAAAGCACCATATACTGTCATTACTTGACAAGTCCATCATTTTCCACATCAAATCCATTTTCATAAACGCATACATCCAGCATAACACCACCGCAATTTTTAGCATAGTCAGTTGTCTCCTAATGTATATAGGGTTTTCATCATTCAGCTGTCTTTAAATTTCTAGCCAAAACTATGCATAGTTAAACAGATTTTACACTGGAAAGTTTTACTTGGATCACGCCTTGTTACGTAGCATCCCAACACAAATTAAAACACATAAAATAATTCCTAAGTTGTGTGAACGCAAGAGAAACCTACAAAGCAGTCTAGGGTACCATAGGTGAAATATTAGCCTGTTCATCCCCCTATGCGAATGGTTCCAGAATGTTGAGAATTGACAAAAGGATGAGCTCTTCCCTATCCATTCCCCATAATAAATAGTGGTTTTCACCACTTCCACAAATCCCACTCATAGTTGGTCCTCAAAGTTGTAAGGATTTGTACTACACGTCCCTGCCAAGGATGGGTAGTCATCCCCAAGACCTAAAAGGATCAACGCTATTAAAAAACACAATTCCAATAAACCATCATCACAACCATCTCCACTCACTTTTGATCTCAAAGTTGTAAGGATTCGTACTACACGTCCCTGACCAGGATGGGTAGTCATCCCCAAGGCCTAAAATATCAATGCCCTTACTTCATAATATCCATCATCCCCTTGGTTCCCAAAGTCATAAGGATTCATACTACACGTCCCTAAACAGGATGGGTAGTCATCCCCAAGGCCAAATGGATCAAGGCCATTCACAAGCTTAACCTTACAAAGCTCAAAATACAAAATCAAATAACAGTGGTTCTCACCACTATTCAAAATCCTTGCTCAAAAAGAAAAACAAAAAGAAAAATAAATAGTGATTTTCATCACTATATCACCGAGCAAGTATCCAAACCATTGAGCCAATACACAAGCCTGAACTTGAATCCCTGAAATTCTCAGCATTCAAAAAACCATCTAGGTGATCCTCATTATAGGTTTGGTTGACAACCTACTGGCAATGATGGTATCCTAACCGCATGACGATATGTCTGTCACATTAGCTTTGCGTGTGCGTAGACCAATGTTTGCATGTGGATGAGCTAGCTTATGGTACCTTAGATTGTCTCATGGATTAATCTTGTTAAACATAACAACGAAGTTAGTGGAGCTAATTAGGTGATCCTCAGTACAAGTTTGGTTGATAGCCTATCTGGCACTGGTGGTATCCTGACAAATACCACATAAACGAACTCAATTGCACACACAGGGATGTGAAATAACTTGGTTAACTTCAAGTCAGATTTATACCTTGTTCAAAAAGTCTTGTGAGATAAATGTACAGTCTTGGCTAGTTAGTTAAAATATCTGCATCTCAGAAAAGCTTAACTACATTTTCAAACAACTGGTACATTTCATTCCATACATCACCATTCATAAAAATGCAAAATTCAAAAACAAAGTTTTCACATGCACAGTTATTCCACAAAGTCATCCCATTAATATAGCAAGTCAGTCAAATCTTGTATAGTCTATGGTGCATCGACACATCATCAACAACTCATGACATTCATTCCATATGCATGCATCATATAAGTTAGAACCATCGCATTCATAATCGCATATGCATACATTAATGTAAAAACATGTACATAAAAACAACCATGAAAAGTGTATAAACACCAAAAAGAGTCATCTATATATATATCATAACAAAAATGCCTGTAGGCTACAATGAACCGGTCCTCGAACCTCGCTACCAAAACCCAAAAACTCAAAAACCCCAAGCCTAGGGCATCATCTACCATGATCACGTAGGATCGGTGCGATGAGAACTACCCCCTACAGTGTGGGTCCTATGGGACCTCTCAGGGTGACTGCTGCTCGCCCCTGCATCGTGCCCACTAGCACCTCCCTCATCTAGCTACCTGTGATGGGATGATGCTGACTGCTCAGTCCCGCTATCTATCATCCAATACGATGAGCCACCTCTAGGAGGCTCAGTATTCGCCCACCAAGGCGGATAATCTCTTCCTCCATCTCCAGCCGATGTCATCGCCAATTTGATTCTTATCACTACCAATCTGACTCCTGTCGGCCTCAATCTGCCTCTTGTCGACCCCACTCTACCTCCCGTCAATGGTAGTAAGCTACTACATCATCGCGATGTGCTAGCTGCACCCGTAGGAGATCCCTCTCCTGTGCAACATCAGTATCCCCCTCCTACTGACAAGATACATCCCATGCGCTCTCATGCTCTGCCAACTGAGTCTGTAAGAGATCTCTCTCCTGAAAAGCCTCTCCTAGCTCCCCATCTCGCATCCGTAGCAGGTCCTCCAATTGTGCTATCTCAGTGTTGAGCCTCACCTCCACCTCCTCCGAACCTACCTAAGTCATAGGCGAATCCAGGACAACAGCCTACTCTGGCTCCCACTGCTTTGGGACGTCCTGCATCTTCGGCTGGTATGGTACCCCAAAATCCCCTCCAACATCCTCAACCTTGACCATGTCTGCATCATCATGTGGAGCACCCCAAACCTCATCTGGTACCTCTATACCCTCATCCCCTACTGCTGCTACGACACCCCCTAGAGGCCCCTCACCTCGTCATCATCGTAGAGCCCACCACTGCTCATACTCGTAGTCATCCTGACATCATCCACATCTGGGACGTCAATCATCATATCTGAATCCTCACCAAGTGGCATAATGACTGGTCGGTCTAGCATCCTCTCATCTCCCTAGTGTCAATAGACTACGAGCTCACCAGGAATCCCCTGGTGCACTCCAAACTATCAAGTCACCCAATTGTATGGGAAGAACTCATGTTCTATCCCATGCCTCCCAATCAGCCACCGCTCCCTTCGTACCCACTGGAGCCACTCTCCAGCCTCAGCCTAGGCTGGACAGTCCTAGTAGGGGTGCCAGAACACCTCTCCAGGAGTAAGCTAAGCAAAGGCATCAGCATAGTGCCCTACGGCACCTGCCCATCATCAACTTTGTCCCTACTCCTTCGACCTTCGCCATAGTACCCTGTATCCAATCTCATGGTCTGCCATCTCTACCTGTGTCATCTAGGGCAGCCCCGTCGGCCTCTCCACTGCTATATTATGCCAAGCCTAGCACTGTAACAAGTAGCTACAACTGATCCCCTTTCGCTTCTGATAGCAGACCTCGTACAACTCATCATAAAGCTATGCCAGTAGCGTCTGTCCCCATATCATAATCATCAGAGTATCTATCAAACACTCCACCAACCTGAATACCACCTCTAGCAGGTTCCACGGGAACCTCACACTAGAAGATTCAGGGAGAAACATGTTGGAAATGAGGCTCATGAGTAATGCATGCCTCATTCCCAACACACCCCTCTCCAGCCACCATCACACAAATATGCCGCCAATCTGGAAATCGCTCTCCACCCTCTCCATGGGGCTCTCCACACCCAACTCTTCCCCATGCCCAAAATAGTGTATCAGTACTACTATCCTCTGAGCTCATGGCGACATCTGGATCAGCAGTCCATCTATTGGAATCCATAGAATCTGATAAACATCCTCCAAGGTCACTGTTATCTCCCCTGTCAAGATATGGAAGGTATTAGTCTAGGGATCCCACAAATTGATCAGGGCCATCAGATAGGCCCGATCCCCGACTATCGGCTCCAGGCAAGTCACCTACTTGAGCCCAAGGGCGTCAAGCCAATCCTAGTCAGCCAAGGTCATCGTAGCACACGCTTTAGTAAACACAGTAGGCACCCGGTACTGGCTCTTCACAACCTACAAAAGAAAACAACACAAAAACATTAACAACACTGAAAAACTGTACAATCCTAGCATGCATATACAATAATGCATTAAAACTGTACAGCCAAAAACAAAGAAAAAATTCAATAAAATTATTTGTTAGTCCTAGGGTTTCTAATCCTAATTGATAAATTCAAAAACACAACAAAACTTCAAAAAAATTAATTTGTCAGACCTAAGGTTTTTAACTTTAACTGATTAATTAAACAACAAAAACAATTACAAAATTAAAAAAAAAATTATTTTTTAGTCCTAGGGTTTCTAATCCTAACTAATAAATTCAAAAACGCAACAAAAATTCAAAAAATTAATTTGTCAGGCCTAGGGTTTTTAACTTTAAATGATTAATTAAACAAAAACAACAGTCAACTAGGGTTTATGCTACGCTTTCCGTTTAGTGGTACCCTACGTTTTTTTAAACTTACAGTTTCGATTTTGGTTTCATTCAGGTTCAACACAGTTTGTAAGTTTTGTTCTAAAATAACTTTCTAAGTTTAGTTTTCAACTAAATTTTTGATCTGTGTTTTCCCTAGGGTTAAATTCAGTTTTCAGTTAAGTTTTCATAAACTAGGGTTTTCATTTTTAAACCATAAAAAAAAAACTTAAGACAAACAAAATGCAATTTTTCAATTGAAACAAAAATTTAAAAAGAGGATAAGTACTCACTGGTGTCACTTCGGCTCCACCGCTCAATACAGTATGAGCACTCATGGTCACAGGACAATTTCGACAGTGCTTCGCTTTGCAGAATTTACCTCCTCCTCAGAGCTCCAAATCACCCAGAAAAACAATTGCAAATGAGCTCAAAACTCAGCTTTGGCCTTTAAATAGGCTTTTTGAGCCTGTACTCATTCCACCCTGGTATGAGCACTCTGGTTAGTGCTCGTCCCACCCTAGGATGAATACAAAATAGGAATTCGTCTCACCCTAGGGTGAATACAGAGCAAAAATTTCAAAAATAGCAAAAAATGCCCAAAAATGCACCAAAACAAGCCCTAAAAGTGTCTGATCAGAATGCTTTTGAACTGGACATTCTGGGCATGCAAAACTGATGTCGAGGACACAAATATTCACTATCCTATCCCCTAATAAGGCTATCATAGTGGGACCACTCCACAGGAAGCCAAATTTTTGAGAATTTCATCCCCAAATAGCATCACCAAAACGGGTCAAAACCCATCCAAAAATAGCAATAACATTGCCGAACGATGGCGCTTTTGCACTTGACATTCTTGGCATACAAAACAGATGTTGGGGTTACAAATTGTCACTATCCTACTCCCTAAGAAGGCTACCATAGCCGGACCGCTCCACGGGAGGATGGATTTTTATCAATTTTAGCTCCAAAATGCATCACAAAAAGGGTTAAAAGCCACCAAAAACAGGTCAGAATGTTCAGAAACTGCTTTCGCATTCAATGGTAAACCACTGAAGGCCCCCTTACCTAAGTCATCTTAGGTCAAGCGACTCATTGCTTTTCTCATGTCGGTCACTCCCACATCGATTCGTCGCTTGAGGGGGTAGTCACACTTAGTCACCAATCAACAACAACATACCCACTCATGGAAATGACACGCATTCAAAGGATCATTGACAAAGACAATCGCGCCCCTGCTTGGGGTAGCAAACAAGCAATTATCACAAGTTGATCAAACACTTGAAATTCATGAATCATGAACTCAAGGTTTCCATAGACAAAAGGTTGTGCCCTTTGCCTATTCATGATTGATCAATGTCCAAGCTCAAGTAATACCTCACCGAACCAGGTTAACACTTGACTTTAGTTCCTTACCTCGTCGGAAGCAAGGATTCAAGAATGCATGCCCTTTCCATACTTGAGGCATCAAGAGTTGGTTAGGTTACTGAGAAACCCTAATAATTAGTGCTTTGGTTATATATTTTTGCTCGACACTGCACCTTGCACAATGCTTCCAAAAAATGGGCATCTGTAGACACCAAAATAACACCAATCCGATTACGTGACAACAAGCACTGATCGCATTGACACAAACAGCCCCAAGGGCAGCCCCTAGATGTTAAACAGTGGTCCTAACCACTTCTAAAAGTAGTTTTAGAGGTCACAAGTCAATTTGGCACCTTTTTGGCACCTTGCTCTCTACTCGTCCCACCCAGGGATGAATAAAAATTGGCACTCGTCCCACCCAGGGACGAGTAGCAGCATTTGCCCCTAGGTGAGGCGAATAGAAAGTTTGACTGGAAAAAAGTCAAACCTCGATAACTCTGCCAGTTAACTGAGGCTTCAGGCCATGTAATTGCAAGGAGTAGCTTTTATTCAAGGAGAGAGACTTTAGTGATGAGTGTCTTTATTTTAGAAACCTCATGCAGGAAGCTTTTTTATCAGGGAGTTAGCTTTTCTCTGAAAATAGGACAGTTAACTCAAGAGGCGCCCTCGCATGTGCAATTAAAACAAGGAGACCCTAAGGTCTATAAATTGGGGAGTTTTCCCACCCAAATGATATACAGATAAGGAGCATTTGAGCAATGAAGTGCTGCCAATTTCATACCTAACTGCGATTTGTGCTTTTTACATCCTTAATCTCTCATTGGAAAGGGAGGTTATTGGGTGACTATTGGAGGCACAAATCTATACCCAAAACCTAATTTTTGACCACAAATATCCACCAAATTTTTCAACAACACCCCATAACCAGTTTTGGACCCATTCCAAGTGGATTGGTGCTGAAACAGTGCCTCAATCGGTGGGCGTCCTGCCCCCGGGCGCTCCCCAAACTATCATAGTGCTAATCACCCCACCCCGATATGATTAGAAATCTATGATATATTTCTTTCTTTTTATTTTGCATCTGATTCTAGATAGGTTAAATAGGTTACAGTTCAAATTTCATGTCATTCTGATCTTTTTTGACCAGGTTATTGCTATTTCCCGCTTTCACTAACTTGCAGATGCCATCTTCAAAATCTGGGTTCTAGAGGCAAAATTGGAGAAATCTGAGCATCTGGGTCTTCCCAAAACACCCCCAATTAGCTAACCCCAAGTTTGTAGGTCTTTTGGAGCTTCCTAAGTAGGACATTGAACAGGGTGCTTTTTGGCCAATTCTCACAGTCCTATTTGTCCCACCCTAGAGCGAGTACAGATCTGTGAGGAATTTTCAAACTATTCTTTTTACAATGGTCTTTTGATGATATTTTTATGCTTCTATCAAATTTTCAGGTCAATCAGAGGTTATCTGATAGTCATTTTATTATTTTCATGCATACACTGACAATAGGTTGTGGGAAATACATGTTTCATTTGGTCTGCAGGTATTACTAATATTTTCTATTTCTTTGAATGTAGGTTTATGAAAGCAGAGGAGTAGGAAAGAGCAAATAATCACATACAACAATGATGGTGACATTTTGGTCTGCCCATCTTACATGTGGGCACGCGAAAGAAGGATTGTTAGCCATGGATCTTGTGACAAGAAACACATTTGACTCTCCTATCCCCTAAAAATGAACGAGATGTATTGTAACACAATTTGTAAAGCGTATCAATAAAATAGATTACCATATTTCGTATTGCTTTTATCTTGTGTCTATTTGCATACATTATTTCTTGTTCTTTTGGCATATTCCTTTTTGTTTTCGTATCCTCGTGCTTTCACTATGGACCAATTGAAAATAAGCCATCTCACTCTCTAATTCTTATTCTGATACATTTCCTTGTACAACTCAAGAAAGTAATACTTTCTCTGAAATGGAATGTGCTTCAACTAATACTACAGGGGTAAAATAAAGGGGGGTGAACTTGAAAATCTCATCCTTCTTACTCCATTCAATATCTATTTCTGGAGGCTGACCCCCCATAGCTAAGCGTTTAGGCCTAGAAACTACTTCGATGACTAGAGTACTAACAAATTTTTCACTGGAATATTGCATTTTACTTAGAATTTGTTCTCCTTTAGGAAACTTCTCCACTTGTTCAATGGTAGGATGAAAAGTTTTCAAGACTTCAACTGTTGTCAAAGGAGTTTCCTGATCCTCTATAGGGGCTTCCTAATATGTGGGTGGAGAGAGAGATTCCGAACCATCCTGGGACCTTTCAACTGTAAACACTATGTTTTTAATATCCTTCTACTTCCAGGTTTCGATATTTTCATTATATTTCTTGGAAAACTCTTTATCAATATTTATGCTGAACTTAGACTTAGGTTTTCCAATTTCAATTCTCATTCTCCACCAATATGATATCTTAGCTATGTTCCATTGCTCCTCTTCCTCAGCTTATTTTACAACATCCTCCTCGGGATGAGGATCCTTTTTCTTTGAGGTTTTTCCTTCAATTTTATGAACGGTGGCTTCTATAAGTTGATGACTCTTATTATGGTTAGGTTCATAATCAATAATCTACTCATAGAAATCCAACCATGAAAGTAATTGACCCATATTCGACACATTCTACTCCAAAATAGTGGTCTCATAATTATTTTTGCCTTGTTAAAAATTATTCCTAGGCCTCTTTTCAATTTTATAAGCCTTCTCTCCATTTAGGACTACATTTCTTGTAATGAAGATACCATCAGGGTCATAAATCCATATTTGGGGATATAAAATAGATCTAACCTATAAAGGTATTGGTCAATTTCAATTAGTTGATTGTGCCCCTACTTTGAGATGGTAATGTCATCCACAGTGCAGTATGTAAGCAAATATTTTCTCTTTATTCCAGAATCATAATGCAAATCAATGTATTCTGCCTGCCTTAAATATTCTAAGGCAAGTAGCCTTTCTATGACAAAATTAGGCAGGAGAAAATGTTTACCCATGAAACCATATAATATGATATTTGTGCCCTCGATCAAAAAATACCAATCCTCTTCCTTGGTATCCTCTGCTCTTAGAATCTGCTTAGCCAGGGGTGGTAATCTAGGGCACTCTCCATACATTATTTTCAAGGTAGGTCCAAGAAATTCCAAGTTGAATCTATAAAAATATTCACTACTTCTCAAATGACTTGTCCAATAATAAGCCAAAAAGGGTTCCCCATCGTTGGTTTTATCCCTAACTGGAATCCAAGATATCTAGTCTTTAATGGAAACATAAAACATCCATACCAGACTCAAGCAATACCTAAAAATAGGAGCATCAGAGTCCCTTTTCATTCTTACCAACTGTTCATGTATCCTCTATGCAAGAAAAGTTGGCCAATCAAAATAAATCACCCTAGTCCCTTTTTCCTCTGCACCTTCCTCATACATTCTTTCATTGGAAATGTAGTAGGCTACGACAATTTACCAGTCATACACCAATTATCAGAATATAGATCCTCCATACAGGATAACATAGAGAACAGTGTTGGATTTAAAAATTTGACGATAGGAATGGGGACCTCGAGTAGTTTCTTCCTAGGTTTTGCATTGAGCTATTTGTAAACCCATTTCCTAAATGACTCGCCTTCATTCACTCGCTTCTCTAGGGAATAATACCCAGCCTGGGTAGTTACCTTAAACTATTTAAGATTTATAGATGGTTCTGACCCTAGGGCAAAAATCTTATGATAGAAGGAAGTAGTGATACTAAAAAGGGTTTTGCCTTTAAATGTTTTTACTGCTTTGGCCATTGGGTCATAAAATTTAACTATAGCATCTATTAATTCTGGATAGGGATGAACAAAATCACAAATGTAAAAATATACATAAGAAAGGATAGCACATCTACCTTCTACAGATAAAGCATCTCTCTTCTTGAATCTATTGTTGACGCTCTCCTTGAGCCTTGTTCTCTCTGTGAGAACCATCTCCATATCTACCATAGCTTCTACTCTATCGATGTATGTAGGTAATACATTTATTTATGTATTTTTGAAATCTTGGGTATCCCCTAAACCATCTTGGTAGCAATAAAAATTTTCTTTCTCTATAATTCGTAGAAAAACTCAGAGTATCGTTTCAAACTTTACCGCTTTGTGGATGCAATTAGCTATTGAATGAACATCGTGTGTGCTTTTTGATTCTTTTATTTACTGGAGCATGCGTATCCTCTTCCATTAATATAGTTGTTATGTAATCTACCTTCTGGCACACTTTCCAACTTCCACTCATTCCTCTCAATGGCTCAAAGGTGGCATTCTAAATATTCATTGGTCAAAAACTCAAACTATCCTGACACATCACTGCATTTCTTCGGATACTCTTTGGTTCGAGTGCAAGTTCATTAGAATTGTATGTGGTATATTTCTTTCCTCTCCATGTGGCATGATTGCAAAGTTACTTCTTGGCTCCACCTTGGTTTTAAAACTGGCAAATCGAAGAAGTCCTTGGTTCTGCCAACACAACCAATTTCATGCATGATTTTTCACCTTGGTTCCACTCCGCTACACTTTAGCTTGGAAAATACTTGGATTGGAAATCCTTTTGTTTCTTTGTATACTTGGAACTCTTCATTATGTCGTAAAATGGTGCTTGCACCATTATGCTAGGATTTCAGTTCATTTTGATGCAGATTCAGAAGTCCTTGTCGTTTCACTATGATTTACATGTATTTGAGTGCGGGATGAAACCTTATCGAATACTTTTCAAAAATTAGCCATTTTTTCAAGTATTTTTATTTGAACTTGTACAAAGTGTAGAAAGAAATGGAAATACAAAGTGCAAAAAGAAAGGGAAATAATAATACAATGTATATACATATGTTACAATGAGCTCATATTTTACACATAGTAGAGCTTGATATGAAAACCATTTACTAGAATTAGTTGTATGTTCCCTTCAAGATCTTCAAGCTAGAACACATTGGACTCCTTGGTCTCTACTATTTTGAAAGGGCCATCCCAAAAAGAATCAAAATTTTCATGCTTTCCCTACTTTGCTCTATCAACATTCCACCTAAGAATTGCATCCCCAACCTGGAATTTTTTGAATCTGGATTTCTTATCAAACCATGCCTTGATATATGAGGAAAGCCTTTGAAAATTTTCATATGCTTGAGCTCTACTTCCAATTGTAGTAAGTGAGTCATCCTGGTTTTTATCGAATCTTCCTCTGATTACTCCTCTAGATAGGTAGTACTGCAACTTTACCATACACCAGTGCATAAGGGGAATTCTCGATGGACTTCTTTATAGTAATCTTGTCTGCCCACAAGGCTTGGTCTAGTAACAGGTGCCAACTCCTCTTGTTACCTTCAAGTGATTTTCTCAAAATCCTTAACAAGTTTTTGTTGGTAGATTCTACAAGTCCATTACCTTGTGGATAATAATTTGAAGTATTTTAAGAGTAATGACATACTTGCTGGTAAACTCAATATACTTAGCTCCTATGAAAGTTGGGCCATTATCACTAACCAAGGCTTTTGGAACTCCAAATCTCAAAATAAAATTTTCCATGAAATTGATCACAACATCTTGATCTGATTTCTTGGTAGGAATAGCCTCTACCCATTTGGTAAGGTAATATGTGGTAGTTAGGATAAACTTATGCTCTGATGAGGAATTAAGGTTAATAATACCTATGAAGTCCAATCCCCATTGTTGAAAAGGTTCTTCAACTTATATGTCCTTGATGGGAAATGAAGCATTCCTTGTCCTTCCAACATATCTCTAAAAATTTTCACAGGCCTTGGTGACCCTGAAAGCATCAGTAAATATAGTAGGCCAATAATAGCCTACCATTATGATTTTCAAAGTTGTAATCTTGCCTGAGCTATGTCCACCAGTTGGTCCTCCATGGAACTCTGCAATGACCCTCTTTTGCTTATCATATTTTAAGCACTTTATAAGAACTCCATCAAAAAAAAATTGTATAGGCCTTCTGGTAGTAATACATTTTTCAAAGCATAAAGCTTGTATCTCCTCCTTTGGGATGTATTTATATTGGGGGGCATATTCCAGTTTCAAAATATTTGATCATCGGGTCTACCCAATCAAAGTTTTCAATTTTTACTCCTTCCATATTAGACCTTGGCATAGGGCTCTACCTCTCACTAACTTGGTGGGATGTATTTCTACATCATATTATTGGATTTTGGTGATCCAACCATCCCTTTTATCTCCTAGTTCACCCTGTAGGATAAAACTTCTTACATCTGGATGAACCACATATACCAGGGTCTTACTCTATACCAAGTACTGTCTAAACTTCTTTAGTGACTTCATCATAGAAAATACTTGTCTTTCAATAAAGTTGTATTATACATAGTAGTCATGTAGTATCTATCTTCAAAAGAATACATGATGCTCTTCACCTTGATCATCCTTTTGAGTAAGCACTGAAGCATAACTTTCTTTAGGTCCATATGCATAAAGGATAAAATCTTTACTAAAATTTGGATTTACTAGCATTGGGGTTGTTGCAATGGACTGGTTGATAATCTCAAAATCTTATTTCCTAATTTTAGTCCACTTGAACTCAGCATTCTTCTTGAGTAACTCAGATATAGGCCTGACTTTCTATGCAAAGTCAAAAATGAATTTCTTGATAAAATTGATATGGCCTAGAAAATACTGCAAAGTCTTCTTGTTTGTAGGCAATGGAAGAGCAAGAATGGCTCTAATTCTCTCTAGATATATGGCCATAACTTCTTTGGATACCACATTACCTAGTAGCTTTCCTTTGTGAACTGCAAATAATGACTTCTTAGGATTGAGTGAAATACCAAATTCTTTGCATTTTTGAAAAACCTGATCTAAGTGCGATAGGTGATATTGCTTATCATGGGAGAACATAGTCATGCCATCCATGTAAATTAGAATTACTTTGTTTATAAGTGCACAAAAGGCATAATCCATAGCTCTCTAAAATGTAGCTCCCACATTGGACATCCCAAAAGGCATTCTCTGGTAGGAAAATGTGCCCCATTTTGTGGTTAATGTTGTATTATACTGATCTTCATATTTCACCCAAATATGATTGTATCCAGAGTAGTCGTATAGTAATGAGAACCTCTCAGCACCTACCACCACCTATAGAATTTAATCAATCTAAGGGAGGGGATAGTTATCCTTAAGGGATGCTTGGTTAAGATTTCTAAAATCTACACACAAGCTTATATCACCATTCTTTTTTCTCACGAGTATCAAGTTGGCTACCCAGGTTGAATATTTTATTGGATATATGATTTTAGCATTTAATAACTTTAAGAGCTCCTCTATCATGATGGATTCAATCCTTGGATTTACAGGACTTTGCTTTTGCCTAAAAATCTTGGCATCAGGCTCTAGCTCAATAGTATGTTGGATAACATTTTTGTCATACACCTTAAGGTCTTCATATGACCAAGCCACAATGTCTTGATATTTTAGAAACAAAGCTTTGATATCTTTCGCTTCCCCTAGCGAACATTGGACTCCAACATTGAGCTTATTTTTAGTATTGACTTCGACTTCTTTATAGATTTTCACTGACCTTCATGTCTTTGGTCTTTTTTCTATCTTCATTATCAAACAAGCTCTCAAGGGTGACTAGACCTCTAGGGATGTGATTGATATTTAGTTAGATAATGTCTTACTGAAAAAATTCTTCTGGATCTTCTTATTAGATAGTGGAGAGACATGCTTCTCTCACCAAAAAGTTAATTATTTGTTCATCACTTTCAAAAACCTACCAGAAAATGTGTTTGTCTAGTATTGTAGGTCTGAAAATTATTTTGATTCCCTTAAATTTTTTGATTCCAAAGTCTATAGAAGGGTTGAAGTTAGCTCCCTTTGTTGCTAAAGAATCATCCAAATTATTCTTTTCTCTAGGAATTAAAATTTAAATTTAGGGCATCAAAGGATTCCATCAGATCCCGTACCTTGTTTCTATAAGCTTTTAGGTAATGGTGCTTACTGATGCACCTGTTCCTTACTTGATGGACTATTAACTCAGAATCACCATATATGTTCAAAATATTAATACCCATGCTTTCTGCTTGTATCAATCCAAGGCACAGGTCTTCATATTCTACAACACTATTTGTACATGTTCATGTTAGTCTGTAGGCAAAATTATTTGTCCCCTCTGATTGGGATTTTAAAACCACACCAGCTCCTACACCATTTCTATATTTAGCACCATCAAAGTGCATGATCCATGTTTCTTTATCTCTCAGAGATTTATTGGATATAGTAGGGATTTTCTTCTCTTATTCAATTGAGATACATAATTTTCCTATACCAGTTCCAAACTGACTGTAATCATCTCTAAAAGGCAACTCATCCTCAATATCCAACTCTTCAATTTTTTCCACCAGATCAAATTCTTCAAGGGGATTAAGATTACACATGTCTTATTCAATATTTTCAATATGATAAGCTACCAATTTTTAGGTATTATTCTTATTTTCTTTCCTTTGAAAGGAATTAGAATAATCCATGTACATACATCCACCTATTTTTGCAGTAAACTCCCTTGAAAGCCATAATCCAAAGTAGGGTTCTATATCAACCACAACTATTTATTGTACTATTGTTATCTTAGGTGCTTTGTGTAGCCTCATTAACACATCTTTTATGAATTTAACTATCTTAACAAGTGTCCCATCTAATTGTAATACTCCAGGACAAGATCAGGTATACTCCATACCCATTTCTTAACAAACTGCTTTAGGCATGACTGTAGTTGATTCTTCTGAATCAATCATACAATTTTGGACTACCCAACCTTCCATCCTCAGGGATATATATATAAAGGAGGGGGCTTATTATTTAAAACAATAGGTGATATTTCTTTATTTTTTGATGGCATACTAAGGATTGTAGTGGCCTACCTATTTTGTGGATACTTGTTGAGGGAAGCCTTAAGCAAATTGATCTAACCAGGAATGAACAGAGTGTCATACAAGTTAGCTTTTGATGGAATATTTTTCATCTCTTCAATAATATTATACTCAAATCTAGTCAGGTAAGGTCTTTCATGCCTTCTTTCTAGCTCACCATATCTCCTTTTATACTATTGAATGGCTTCTACTCCTTGCATTTTGGTAATAGAGGGGAATCTGAGCCTTTCTTGAGCCTCATCCTTAGATTTTATTTGTTCTATTTTAGTTTCCTTATCTAGCCTCCTAGGAATACTGTCTATCTTCTCTTTACCCTTAGCTTGAGGGATGGGGAAAGTATCACTGCTCTGAGGAGGGGAATCGGTCCTTTTTTGAGAAGGGACTTGGAATTGCCCCATATTTTGGGGATCTACTTGTAAGGATTTCTTTCCAAACCTTGGCATAACAACAATTGGGCCTTCTTCATCTAGCTCTTTTCCAACCATGATTTGATCAGACTACCATAACATGTTTACTCTTCTCTTTTGATTTCATTCAGCTTGATCCATAGCTTGTTGGACATGGTGTTGGTACATAACATAAGACTATGAGTCATGGGGATCATTGCATACTAAACACAAAATATTAGCAAGAGTAGTATCTGAAGAACATTTTGGCTCCTCATATGTTGATGCGTAGTCGTTATACCATCATTAATTCTCAATGAATCTATCAATCCAGGGCAGTGTACAAGGCTATTTGCGGGAGAAGAAGTGAAATAGCTATAACTTAGGTCAATCTAGGGCAACAAGTCTTATTGGTGGAACCGGTTTGTGGGGGGTTTTGGAACATTCCTATCTCTAGATTGCATGAATTAAATCTTAATCTAAGTTGCAAAATTGGAAACTAATCACTAACTGCAGAAATGAAGTCCTAATTACAATTGTAGAATAAGACCTAATTATATTGCAGAATTAACAGTTGCAGAATTGAAAGTCTGATCCTAATTACAGAAAGGAAATCTAATTACCTTTGCAGTAATGAAAGTCTAGATCTAATGTGGAAATAAAAAACTATCAAAATTTAGCAACGTGAAGGTTGTCAATCTTCTCGTTCGGATTTTGACAGCAAAACATAAAAATGCAAGAAATTGCTGGAAAACAGTAAATTCTAAAAATAACAGTCTGAAAATAAAGTGAAAACTTTTCTGAAAGTAAGATTGCAACTAAAAGCTTTAAGCACAATATTAAACTTAGCATAAATAAACTAATACTACAAATATTGTCAACTATTCATAAGCAATTTATATAACAAGTTTTATAACTCATTCTGCTGCAGCAAAATCAGAATAAAAACTTGCTCTGTTAGTCCTCCTCCTAGGTCTGGAAGTGGCCAGCATCTTTGTCCAGAAGAATGTGTAAGTCTCTCTCTCTTTCTAAATCTTAATCACACTCATTTACAAGTAATTTGAAATAGAACTGGTGCACTTTATTGATCAAAAGACATGATTACAAGAATTCTACTGAAAAAATGTTACAGGACTGTAACAGTCAATTTCTAGTTATACTCTGTATTTTTTGCTAGCTTCCTTTCTCTATTTTCTATCTTCTGCTACTACTACCTAGGTTCAACCTGAACGGGAGCAATATTTATAGCTATCCTATGATCTGATTACAAATAAAGAATATCTCAAAAGATCTAATCCTACAATGCTACAACAAATTCTGGTTTTATCCTAAAAGAGTACTAAAACCTGATCTTTTCCTTAATGATGGATTTGGTTGGCAATGACGGCAAAGACAGATGGAGGATATTTCTCTTTACTTTTTCCAACCTTTATTTCCCTTTTCTCGGCTTCAAAAATCGGTCAAAAAGGTCAAAAACACATTCTGTTCTTCATTCCGAAGATAAGTGGCTTCATTCCGAAGATAGTGCAGTTTTCATTTCGAAGATCGCTCATTCCGAAGATACTGCATTTTCATTCTGAAGATCTCTCATTTTGAAGATACTGCATGCTTCATTCCGAAGATCCTCTGAAGATCCACTCATTTCGAAGATGCTGTGTTTTCTTCATTCCGAAGATACTTCAAAATGAACAAATGTATGCTTTTCCATTGATTTCTTCTGCATCTCTCAGGTGGGTTATCTCCTAAGATCAAATTCTAATGGTCTTCATTCCTTTCCTCATGTGAATTCCATGCCTTGCTATTTATGGACAGCTGGCTGGAATCTACATGGGAAAGACCAGTTTTTGCTGCATAGCAACAGTTTGCTTGTACTGTTGCCAGATTTAGGTGAAGTAAATGCTTAAAACAAATCAAAATATGATTAGTGAAATGCTGCTATTATTCTAAGCATATCCCATTGTAGCAAATCATAGCAAAAATAACACAAAACTATGCAAAAAGTTGTAAAATCAGCATATAATATTTCAAATACATTGATCATGCAAAATGGTTAATATACAGCATATTAAATCAACTTAACTAACATATCAGATAAAACATAAGAGTTTATAGGCATTTTTAGTGTACAAAACATGTTATGATTGAGGCATTTCCAGGCCTCATCATTTTCCCCCCAACTTATATTAATGCATGCCCTCATGCATTCTGTTGGGCTATGGAATCACATATGTCCATGTTTAGATTCCATGACCTGTAGAATAACTTCTTGCCTATGTAATACCCCCTATTTTCTTGAATGTTTCTGAGCCAATCTTCAAATTTTTCATCAGGCTGTTCATCTTCTTCAAAGTAAAATGGAACTAGAGTAATGATGGTTGGAGGCCTGAACCTGAGACCTATCCAGTTATGCTACATGATCTGGATCAGTTGGACTACACCTTCTGCTCTTCTTCTGGACCACTCTAGATTGATGGGGGAGATAGGTTCTTTTTTCCTCAAAGACATGGAAAGTTCATTCCATCTGTCTCTGCATACTGACAATGCTGGTAAGAAAATGTGATCACAAAAATTGTTAAATCTGGTCACACAGTCCCTAAAATTGTTCAAGTACATTCTCTTGATATCATCCATGTTCATCATTGAAAAGTGTTGCTGAGTGATATTTAGGTGATTTGGTTGGATTGCTCTAACTAACAACTCAACCCTTGTTTCAACCACTTTATTCTACCTTTTCTCATGATCCCAATAAAGCTGATTTTGCAAGGTAGACATAAATGCTCTCAACTGAACATCTCCAATGTAGATTTGAGGATAAGAGTCAACTTCCTCTGGTATGAAGAAACTGTGCAAAAATAGTTCACACAAGAGATTTTTCTGCTCAAAAGGACTATCAAAATATGCCTCCAGAAAATCTTCAATAGTGTCCAATTTGTATGGAAGGTTTGAAGTAATCCTCATGACCTGCCATCTAAGGTATTTTTCCTTCAAAATAAGGCTATAAAATCTAGCTGGCCATCTAAATTGGACTAAAAACTCAGCAATTTGGCACAAGTCAGATACCTTTTATTTCAATGCCTGAATTTCTGTGTCCTTGGCTTCTAGCTGTTTTGCTTCCAGTTTGAATTTTTCAGTTTTATTGGCAAGCTGTTCATATCTAATCATCCAGCTAGCTATGTCTGCATTGTACTACTCTAGGGACACAGTATTAGGTGGTCTTACTATAGGGGGATCCTAGGCAACAGATTTGTCTGAACTCTTTTTTCTGCCACTTCCATTGGTTGTTCATCTGTCAATATCTCTACTTGCACCCCCTTATTTTCTATTTCTATGGGGTTGTCATCAGATAGTATTTCTACTTGTACCCCCTTATCTGTTGTTTCTACTGGAAATGTAATAAGTTGAAATGCAGGGACCTCAGTAGGAGTACTTACTTGAGCATTTTCTTGCTGTTGGGACTGTTCCTGTGTTGGTGGCTCATTTTCAACATCCTTTGCAATATTTCTCACCATTTTTGAAGCATCTTCAGAACAAGAAGGCACTGCTTCAGAATGAACAGGCACTTCTTCAGAATGAAGGAGTGCTATTTCAGGATGAACTTCTATGTCTATCTCAACAGATTCATCTGCTCTTAATAAACCCAGAAGCAATTGAGCCAAACTATCTTCATCATGGGATACAGCTGGCTGCTTTTCAGATTGTGGCAACAACTTTTTTAGTTCTGCCACTTCTTGCTGAAGTTTTGTAATTTTTCTTGCTTGCATCTCAATGATGCTTTCTTTCTCTGTGATCCATTTGGTCTATGTTTTGACAACACTTCTTGCTGCCCTCAGCTGCTTAGTGATGTCTTCCACTTCTATTTCTACTTCAGAAGCTGATGCAAACAAATCAGTTGCAGTTGGCTGTTCAACCAAATTTTCTTCTTCTGCTGCAACAGTTTGTTCTTGTTCAGGAGGCTCGTGAAACTGTCTATAAGGGTATCTATCATATCTATAGCCTTGTTGAACTCGTAGCCTCCTCCAAACCAATTTGCTCAGTTTCGCCTCGACTATCTGTTCAGGGAATTCTGGAAAGTTATCAGATGCTGGTTGTATTTCTGTGACATCTGGGCTACTTGGTCTATCTTCTTCCTCCATGACCTGTTCTGCAGTTTCTTTCAAATGAATTCTTGTAGACCTCCTAGTTCCAGATGCAAATTTCTTCTTTTTGCTCTGTTTTCTGGTGACAACAGGGGTCATGGGGTCAGTTTTTGATGCCTCTATTTCCCTTGTTTCACTTCTCTGCTCTGATAAGTTAGTTGTAGCTTTAGCAAACCAAACTTTCTTTTATTTTTCTGCTCTGCTGCTAGTTCCAGATCCTCTTCTCTTTTGTCTCTTAGCCTGTGAAGTTGATGGTTCAGGAGCAAGTTCTGTAACAGCTTCAGGGGCACCTTCTGCAGCTTCTTCTGCAGCATCCTCTACAACATTTTCTGCAGCAACTTCTGCAATACTTTCTACAGTAGCTGTTTCCTCTTCTGCAACAACATCAACAGTATTTGGCTCTTCTTCTTCCTCACTTTCATCCCCAAAAATGACATCATTTAGGTTAGAGTAAAACTTGTCAAAACTCCTAGGGTTTCCTCTAAAATGATGTTGGCAAATTAATTTGATAAGGCCATGATGGCGAAGGCTTCCTTTACCCTCCTGATATCTTTTTGCCGTGTTCTTTAGTTCTTGATACAAATACAGGAGAAGATTTACCCTAAATTTTGGTTTTTGTCTACCATGTCTAAGATGGTTTAAAATTCACAGATGATGCCCTGACAACAACACATACTGCCCTTCATAGGTCAAAAACTTAATCACCCAGGTGGCTACTTCATCCCAGGGTTCCTGCAGGTTGGCCCTTTTTAACCCTTTGCATGTGTTGTTATGGGTTAAGTATTCAGGTTCTCTATCATTTTCTTCTACAAACCGATTAACTACATTTGCCAATGTGTTCTTGCCAGATCTAGTAATTGAAATTCCCTCTAATGGCAACTCTCGTAATCCGACTTAAAATTTTAGGGCTTACCTCAATAGACATGTCGTTGACATGTGCTCGGTTGTTTCTGAATGTATGGGCAAACATGCCAGCTAAATCTTTAGAAGACCCATTGAATTTATCCAAAAATGTCATAAATCCTCCATCTTCAAAAATCTGCACAACTGCGCATTTTCTCAGAGGTAATTGGTGTCTGTAGGCTCTGTTCTGATTTTTCGCCCCATTTTTCTCTGTTTAAGAATCGTACACTACAGCTGCTATTCTACTGTAGGATTTTTGGCTGTTTTTTGTTGCAAATTTGTAGAGTTTTAAGTTAGAACCCTCGTTGCCCTGTTTATCATCTTCTTCTTCTTCGAAATG
This sequence comes from Wollemia nobilis, assembly GCA_028583015.1. Classification (NCBI taxonomy): domain Eukaryota; kingdom Viridiplantae; phylum Streptophyta; class Pinopsida; order Araucariales; family Araucariaceae; genus Wollemia; species Wollemia nobilis. Next base: position 55,113 of record JAQPPZ010013871.1, read on the forward strand.
AGCTATATTCTATGCACTGTACCTCACAACACGTCTTCGGAAAGAAGGATGGCACACATATCTACTTCTGCACTGTACACCTGTTCGTTAATAATTGCATGGATGTCCTTGCCTTCAGATCCACCTCATTAGTTTTTTAGATTCTCACGTGCATGTTAATTGACATTAAAAATTGGTGGCATATGGTTGCAGATTCTCCGTATTTCCAATGAGTGCAAAAACAGACCATGTGCTGATTGACACGTGTCCCTTCTTCGCATGCAATTAAGAAAAAATCTTGATTTTGTCGGACCTTTTTTTTTTTTTTAATGCCACGTGAAAATGCTCTTTCTGAAAATGCAATTAAAATTTCATTCCGAAGATTATGACTTCATTCCGAAGACAGGTCTTCATTCCGAATACAAATCCTCATTCCGAAGATTATGACCTCATTTCGAAGATAGGTCTTTATTCCGAAGACAAATCCTCTTTGCAAAATTTTCATTCCGAAGATCAATCCTCATTCCAAAGATTAATCCTCATTCCGAAGATCAAGCTGTATTGTGAAAGTAAATCATCATTCCGAAGACAGACCCTCATTTCGAAGATAGATCTTCATTCCGAAGATGATGCAGCAAATCGTCATTCTGAAGACCAAGTTTCATTCTAAAGACAAATTGTCATTCCGAAGACAAAGTTTCTTTCTGAAGATAAAGTGCAACATTCATTTTGCTGTCATTCTGAAGACAATTTCATTCCGAAGATAATACAGCAGGTATTGTTTTTGGCATTCTTGTTCCGAATATTAGGCAGAAATCAATGTTGTCATTCTTAAAACATGTTTTTAAGTATGCCAACTCTTATGAATACCTTTTATGCTAATGGTTAATTGTCACATACTATATACCAATCATTTTACAATGAAGAAATGTAAGAAATATATACCTGATAAAAACAAGTTAATGCCAGTTTTGAAGAATGACTGTTTTTGTTGATATTCTACTGAGATTTTCTGTAACATTTCAAAACAAGTGCACTAGGTGAATTTGTACAATGATGGTTCAAAAATTTCTCAAGGTTATGCATGCCGTAAAACCGGTTTTCATGCACACCAACTCAGTAGTGCCTTAAGAAAAGGTTTTCACTGCTGAGTTATTCATTTTTCTCTCTTTTTTTTTTCTTGATTTTCCCTTCTTTTTTTTTTTACCTCTCCTTTTCTCTCTTTTTTCTCTTTTTTTTTTTTTTTTTGATCCTGACTATGCCCATGAAGGAATTTCATGATTTCCCCTGAAACCATGCCCATGAAGGAATTCATACTAAGAATTTATTCATCTTTTTTGTTTTCTATTTTTCTGAATTTTTTTTTTGGTATTTTCTATTTTTTTCTTGAAATCCACTGATCATGTTGATTGTTTTGAAGTGGAAGAAGGATTCTCTTCCACCTGCTGTGTATCCAAACTGTCAAGTTGCTGCAAGAATTCTTCTTTAGTCAGAGGTGTATGGTATACCCCGAGGCGATGTCCATTCACTACCAACTTTCTTCGTGACCCATCAATGGGGGATAAACGAGCTGCTCCATTGTTGAATACCTCTTCAATCCAGTAAGGTCCCAACCATCTAGTTTTCAGTTTTCTATGGAAGTCTTCATATTGAGAATCAAACAGTAAAGCTCAATCTCCTTGTTGAAGTTTCCTCTGCTAAATGTGACTGTCATGCCATGTTAGGATCTCATCCTAACCCTTAATGTAATAACTTCCCTAATGTAATAATTCCTAGTGAACGTGGGTAGTACCCATGATTAATATTTTGTAATGTTCTAAGTTTTAGCTTAGGTAGTGCCTATGACAAATGGCACCCTTTTTATGTAACACATGGTAGATAGGTGGCATTATGCATGTAATTCGGGTGGCATTGTGCATGTAATTCGGGTGGCATTGTGCATGTAATTCAAAGTGGCACTATGCATGTAATTCGGGTGGCATTATGCATGTAATCCAGGTGGCATTTTGCATGTAAGCCAACCTTGGAAGGAAACTCCTTAAATACCCGAAAAGGCACCAATGTAACTATCTTTTGCAAAATTAATGAAGTATTGAAGGAGGTTGCCCCCTCGAAGAGGCCTGCGATTCAGTCCTATTGTGAGATTGTTCTTTATGCAAATTTTTGTTATATTAATGTGATGTTTATGTGAGTTATTTCCAAGCAATTGTGTGAGAGTGTGTTATTTGAGTTTATTTTATAGCAGGATCTTAACAAGTGGTATCAGAGCGCTTTCCAGGGCCAAGTTCTATCGCAACTGCAACGATTCTTGCCATCCAATCCGCCTGTTAGGTATAAATTCCGTGTGTTTTTTCCATTCTCGTTTTTCCTTATTAAAAAAAAATCCAAAAAAATATAGTGTTTTTTTTTTCCAGACCAAAAACAAAAAAATATATTATTAGTTGAGTAGGTAGAAACCCTGTACCGAGGGTTTTAAAATATCGCGAAGGATCTGTCGTTATTGGCTAAGCTAGATAGCCCATAAAGCGTCTAGTGAAGTGAGGGGCGATCAGGCTCCAATACCCGTGCCTCGGTACGTAACTCGCGCACGGACTTGAGCTCCCACGTATCTTCGGGTATATCGGGAGACCATCTAGGATTAAACAAACTTTTAGCCATTAGGAAGCTCTTCGGCCTTGTATTACTCATAGTCTACGGGACACAACATCCTCGACGATTACCCTCCCGTATTGTCGGAGAGGCAGGTAGTGTGCTCAAGGGTATGTGTGGAATCCTCCTTGAGTAGTGGCCTGAAATATTGGTCCGAGCACTATTGTTCGTCACTGTCGGTATATTAGAGGGCCTATGGGTGGTACATACTCCTATACTTAGCATTCCCTGGTTTTGTTAAAACTTCAACCTGTAAAAAATGCCAAAAAAAAAAATAAAAATAAAAATAACAATAAAAATCCAAACCTCCCTGTTCGTAAACCTGCATTTCAAAAGTGAGCATATGAGAAAGGAGTCCTCTACTAAAAAAATAATAGAAGGGACATGCATTCGGGATAAGCCATGAGGGTGACACTTAAGCTGACAGTCTGGAGAATAACAGTAAAATTTACAAGTGGCAGTCACAGTCAAGTCAGTCAGGTCAGAGAGGTCAGCACAGTCAGGGCAAAATTCACAGTCTTCAGGGTCAGAACAGAACTGTCATATCAGTCACCTACAAAATACAGAGAATCTTGAGTGTGAAACACGACCAGTTATAGATAGTGCTCTAGTACCCAACTTTTGCTCAGTAGCTCAGAATTAAAAACTGTAAACACCGTTAGACTCAGCAAAACAGGAGATAAAAAAAAAGTTGGGGTGCCAAAAAGTAGTGTTGAGAGATATAGCTCATTGTGACCACCTCCTTCAGCTGATCATTTTGATATATAGCACCCAAGCACTTTTTTGGGCACTTACTAAAAATAGTAAGTCCAAAAAAATTCAATTCTATTTTTAGTAACTGGTCACAAAGGTCTAAAAAATGGCCCAGGGTACCCGTGGACACCAGAAAGAACTAGAACACTTGGAATCCCTCACAAAAGCCATTGAGAACTTGAACTCGGCTTTTCACTCCATAAGGGAAGAAGTCCAAGGTCTTCGCCTAGAGCATGAGGCCACTAGCAACCGCCTAGAAGAAGCACTGGACAGAAGTGGACAACAAACTGAGAAGAGAACCACCCAAATCAGAATACCAAGCTGAGAGTTCTACAAGGAATCGTGACCATGATCCATCCTTTAGAATGCCCAAATTGGACTTTCCCAAATTTAGTGGGAAGGATGTTGATGGGTGGCTATGTCGGGTTGACCAATTCTTTCGACTTCATAATGTACCCATATTTCATCGAGTCCAGATGGCTTCCTTTAACTTGGAATCTGAGGCTCTACACTGGTTCCAATGGTTGCGTCTTGCCTACCCAAATCTCTCTTGGGAGGATTTTGAATCCCAACTACTCACTCGATTTGGTCCTAGTGAGTTTGAGGACTTTACAGGAGCCTTGACCAAACTGCAACAAACAGGGTCAGTCCGAGAGTACCAAGCCCAATTTGAAAAATTGGCCAATAGGACAAGAGGATTGAGTGAAGGGTTCTTCCAGAGTTGTTATATCAGTGGGTTGAAGATGGAACTCCAAGCGGAGGTAAAAATGTTGAAACCACGAACTATGATGGAAGCTATCAGTTTGGCCCGTTTGGCCGAATCTAAACTCTCTGCCCAAAGACACCCATCAAAGTTTCCTCAAAATAGACCTTCATTTCCTCCTAGAGGCCAACACCTAGATGATAATAAACCGGCTGCACCCAAGCGCCTCACCACCGAAGAGATGGATGCACGTCGTGCCCAAGGATTATGCTACAATTGTGATGAAAAGTTTTTCAAAGGGCATAAGTGTGCACACAAAAAATTGTTCTTGATAGATGTTGAAGAACCTGATACCGCTGACGAGAGTGATGAGGATGAGGACCCTCCAGAACCACCTCCTCCACAAGCAGAAGTGAAACAGGAACCTAAGACAACAATTACAATCCATGCCCTTGCAGACATTACTACTCCTCAAACCATGAAGGTTACAGGATTTTTCAAGGGCCAACGTCTTTCCATCCTGCTGGATTCAGGAAGCACGCACAACTTCATTGACCCTAGAGTTGCTCAACGGGAAAATTGCTATATCCACACTTGTAATTCCTTTGAGGTCATGGTAGCCAATGGGGGAACCTTACCTTGTAAAGGAAAGTGTCGCAATGTTAAAATCAAGATAGGGGACTATGAACTCAAGCGGGACATGTTTGCCCTCCAGTTGGGTGGATGTGATATTGTTTTGGGATCCCAATGGTTGAGTACGTTGGGCACTATCAGTTGGAACTTTGCTGAACTCTGGATGCAGTTCTTCCAGAACGGACAAACACACATCATCAAGGGTTCCCCGGTAAGAACACCTCAAATTATCAGTTCAAACGGCATGGAGAAATTGCTAAAAAAATCATCACGTGGGGTCATTGCACAACTATTCTCCATCCAACCATCCACATCTCCAATGGGTGAAATCCCACAAGACATGCAACAGATTCTCCACAAACAAGAGGCCATATTTTCAGAACCAACCACACTACCACCGCATCGCTCTCACGACCATGCCATTCCATTATTGCCGGATAGTACACCTCCCAATGCCAGACCACCTTATGAGCGACTCAAGCGCACCTTATTTTGGAAAGGTAGGAAACAGGACATTCGCTCTTTGGTGGCAGACTGCGACACAGGTCAAAGGATGAAAGGAGAAACAATGCGCTCTCCGGGCACTCTTCCACCATTGCCGATACCGGATCAGGTGTCGACTGACATCTCTATGGACTTCATAGAAGGGCTACCTAAATCTGGAGGCAAGTCTGTTATTTTCGTGGTAGTGGACCGCCTTTCAAAGTATGCTCACTTTTGTGCCCTAACCCATCCTTACACAGCATTCACTATTGCCCAAATTTTTCTTGACTCCATATTTCGCCTTCATGGCATGCCAACCTCCATTGTATCTGATCGTGATCCCACCTTTACTAGCAATTTGTGGCAAGAGTTGTTTAAGTTGCAGGGGACTCAGCTCAAAATGAGTTTAGCCTACCATCCGCAAATGGAGGGTCAAACAGAGGTTGTTAATAAATGCTTGGAAACTTACCCTTGCTGCTTTGCCTCCGATCATCCTACTCATTGGGCAAAATGGCTTCTTTGGCCGAATGGTGGTACAACACTTCCTATCATACCGCCACCAAACTCACACCGTTTGAGGCAGTTTACGGGCGCCCTCCACTCACGCCTTCCTCCTACCTTTCGGGCAGCTCCAAGGTACAGGTTCCATCAACACTCCCCGAATTGGATGAAGAAGGCTCCATCTTACTTGCACCAAAGCAGCTGCTGGATCGTCGAACTCGCACTCTGCACAACCGTACCATTACAGAGGTCCTGGTTCAGTGGCGTGGACTTCAACCTGAGGATGCTACATGGGAGTCTCTCCATCAACTCCAGCAACAGTTCCTCATTTTCAGCTTTGAGGACAAAGCTTCTTCAAGGAGAAGGGCATGTTAGGATCTCATCCTAACCCTTAATGTAATAACTTCCCTAATGTAATAATTCCTAGTGAACGTGGGTAGTACCCATGATTAATATTTTGTAATGTTCTAAGTTTTAGCTTAGGTAGTGCCTATGACAAATGGCACCCTTTTTATGTAACACATGGTAGATAGGTGGCATTATGCATGTAATTCGGGTGGCATTGTGCATGTAATTCGGGTGGCATTGTGCATGTAATTCAAAGTGGCACTATGCATGTAATTCGGGTGGCATTATGCATGTAATCCAGGTGGCATTTTGCATGTAAGCCAACCTTGGAAGGAAACTCCTTAAATACCCGAAAAGGCACCAATGTAACTATCTTTTGCAAAATTAATGAAGTATTGAAGGAGGTTGCCCCCTCGAAGAGGCCTGCGATTCAGTCCTATTGTGAGATTGTTCTTTATGCAAATTTTTGTTATATTAATGTGATGTTTATGTGAGTTATTTCCAAGCAATTGTGTGAGAGTGTGTTATTTGAGTTTATTTTATAGCAGGATCTTAACATGCCACAGCTTCCTCTGCTCCTGAATTACCTCAGTTTGGTGCAGAGCATCCAATCTAAGTTCATCCAATGCATTCAGCTACAGAATCATGTCTGTCTGTGCTTGCGACAAGTCAATTCCAATTTCCAGTGTTGTGCGCAATGTTAGTAGCTCAAATTCAATAGGTAAGAGAGGCTTTTTATCAAAGACTAGTTCATAAGGTGTGAATCCAGTAGTGGACTTCCAAGTAGTATTGTAGGCCCAAACTGCTTCAGGGAATTTGTCTAGCCAATTTTTCCTATGAAAAGCTACTATTTTTGTCAAGATGCGTTCTAGTTCCCTGTTTGTTACTTCAACCTGGCCATTTGCTTGTGGGTGATAGGGTGATGATTTCCTATGTTTGATTTCATACAATTCTGTAAATACTTTTATGACTTTGGATGCAAATTGGGGTCCTTGGTCTGTGGTGATAGACCGTGGAGCTCCAAATCTCTGAAAAATGTTAGTATACAAGAAATTAGCGACCTTCTCTTCACGAGCATGTTTGAAATCACGCACCTCTACCCACTTTGTCAGGTAATCAGTGCATACTAGAATATGCACCTTTCCTTGAGAAGGTGGATCAATAGGTCCTACAAAATCAAGCCCCCACTTCTCAAATGGTTCAAAAAACCATTTGAGGCTACAATGGCATCTCATTTGTATGAGTGGGTTTCCCCATTCTTTGGCATGCATCACAATGCCTGATGTACTTTTTCACATCCTTGTGAAGAGATGGCCAATAATATCCTATCCTCAAGATTTTTCTAACTGTGTTTTTTATAGAATAGTGTCCACCTGAGGGTTCATCATGACAGGCTCTAAGGATATCATACACTTCATCCTTTCGGATGCACCTACGTAACACATGGTCAGGACTGCACTTAAAAAGCATACCCTTAATCCATTCAAAAGAAGAACTCTGTTTGATCAATTATTTTTTTTATTTTGAGGTGAAATGTGGAGGAACTTTCCCCGTGACCAAATAATTGGCTATATCTCGCAAACCAAGGTGATTGAACCGATATAGCAAATAGTTTTTCATCGGGAAAAGTGTCATCAACTAATTCCCCTTCATCTGTGTTCTGCAACCTGGACAAGAAATCTGCAACAACATTAGCTTTTCCTCGGTTTGTTGATTATGGTGATATCAAATTCTTGTAGCAACAACAACCAACGAATAATTATTGCACTTACCATAGGTTTATTCATCAAATACTTAATGGTTGTATGATCTCGTGTGAATAAATATTTGATAACCTCGTGATATAATGCCCGAATTTGTTGATGGCATAAATCACTCGCTAGGAATTCTTTCTCGCTTGTTGTATTATTTTTCTCTCGCTCTTGTCAATTTTTTGCTAATGTTGTATATGGTATAATGTTCACCATTATCAATTTGTCCTAATGTTGCTCCAATTGCTGTATTGGAGGCATCAGTCTGAATGTGAAATGGTAATGTCCAATTAGGTCCTCTAAGCACAGGTGGAGTTATCAATTTCTCTTTTAGAGCTTCAAATGCTTCCTGACACTTTGCAGTCCAGGAGAATTCAGAATCTTTAGTCAATAAGGCAAACAGAGGACTGGCTATTGTACTAAAGTTGGGAATAAACCTACGGTAAAAACCAATGTGTCCTAGGAAACTTCTGACATTAGTCTGAGTTTTAGGAGGAAGGAGGTTCTTGATAATTTCAACTTTCTTTGGATCAACTTGGATCCCTTCAGGAGAGATGTGATGACCAAGAACTATCCCTTCCTTCATCATCATGAAGCATTTATCTGGATTTAAGGATAAGTGGTATGTTTCACAGCGATTTAAGACTTTGTCAAGATTTTCCAATGTAAAATCAAAAGTTTGTCCACATACTGTGAAATCATCCATGTAAATTTCAACACTTTTGATGGTCATATCAGCAAAAAATGCTAGGACTGCTCGCTGAAAAGTTGCTAGGGCATTACACAAACCAAAAGGTAAAACCCTATAGGCAAATGTTCCCCATGGACATGTAAAAGTTGTCTTTTCTTGATCTTCGAGGGGCAATCTGAATTTGATTATATCCACTCGAATCCATTAAGAAAACAAAAGTATCTTTTTCCAAGGAAGAGTATCTAACACTTGATCTATGAAAGGTAATGGAAAATGGTCTTTGTATGTCACCTTATTCAATTCTCTTTAGTCTACACATACTCTCATTTTTCCATTTTTCTTAGGAACTATTACCAATGGAGAAACCCATTGACTATCAGAAATTGGGTAAATGAATCCTACTTCCAGGAGTTTTTCAATTTCTTCTTTCACAATATCTCTTAAGGCAGGATTCAATCTTCTTTGAAATTGTCTGATTGGCTTGACTTCTTCAGTATAGATCTTATGGGTACATATATCAGGATGAACTCCTGAAATATCTTTGTAGTTCCAAGAAAAAGCATGAACATGCTTCTGCAAAACAACTATCAATTTTTCTTCCTCTTCCCTAGTAAGCTGGCTATAGATATTCAAAAATTTGCCTGGCTGGACTTCTATTTGTTTTGTATTTAGAAAGACTGAATTCACTCCTTCATACTTGGTGTTTAAGGGATTAAGAGGACATTGCTGAGATGGGAGAAACGAAGCAGTTTCTGTTTCATTGTTATTTTAGGGAAGCATTTCTTATATGGAACAGTGAGAAGGACAAATCAGATGATGGTGCCATCCATGTGATAGTGAAACAGAGTTTCCTTGTGATAGCACAGATGATTCATCTTCATATTTTTGATTCTCCTCATTACTTATCAACTATTGGATATTTGTTGCTTCCCCTTCTAAACCTTGTTCATGCAGAACATTCATCAGGATTGTTTCATTTTCTAAGTTTTCTGTGTCACTAAGGTCTTCTGTGTGTTCTCTTACTACTAAGGTAGCTAGTGTAGAAATGACCTCTTCTGGTTCCTCATCTGAGTCAGAAAACCATAACTGATCTAAAAATTTGCTATATGGTTTTGCAGGAGGATATAAAGAAATTTGTTTCAGCTCAATACCATTTGAAATGGTCATATTTCCAGATCTGCAGTCTATGAAGGCAGCTGCAGTTGCAAGCCAAGGTCTTCCCAAAATAATGGGATATCCATGTGCTGAATTTCTTGGCTATAAAACTAGAAAATATGTAGGGAATTCCCAAGAAGAAACTTCTATAGGGACATCTTCAATGATTCCTTCAGATTTTGCAACTGACCTATCAGCCATTTCTAAAACTCGTAAATGTGGAGCCGAGATGTTTGAGCTGTAATTGTTCCATTGTATCTTTAGTCATGACATTTATTGCAGCTCCTAGATCCACTAAAACATTTGATATTGGTACTCGAACCTATGGTGACTCGTGATAATCGGGCTTCCTAGATCACTATACTTTGGAGGTAGTAGTTTTTCAGATAAGAGATCAGCTATCTTCCCTTAAACCTACACAGTCTTGGGGAATGCTTTCTTCTTTCTTCCTGCTCTTATAGTCAGCTTTTTGAGTTCTTTGACCAATTCTGACTCAGAAATTTCTGGTATTGCATTAAGTCTTTCAGGATATGGAACTATCCTTGGTAATTGTTCTGCTTGTGTCTCTTTTTCTATTGTTGGATCCAATTTTTCTATTTCTTTTGTTGGTTGGATTCTCTCTGGTTCTGATGATTCTTGCTTTTCATTATCTTTGGTTTCCATTAAAACTAGTTCAGGTACAACTTTTCCTGAACGAAGTTGAATGTCACTACAATCAAGAACATTAATTTCAATATTTTCTTCGACTTTCACCACATAGATAGGAGGTGTCTGTCTTACACTGTTTGGATTAGTGACTGGCTGAGATGGAAATTGAGGTTGCTTCACTTGCTGTGTTTGTTGTTATTTTTCTTAAAAATTATGATTAGGTGCAGGCAACAAATGCTGAGTTTGACCTTGATTCCTTTGTCGCCTTGGATAGGACTCGGTATTGTTGATTCCACCGTGGTTGGTTTTGCACCCAATGTGGATTAGTCCGATTTTGATTCCAAGTCGGATTATTTTGATTCCATGAGGGGTTGTTTTGATTCCGATTCCAGGTCGGGTTACTCCAATTTTATCGTGGCCATTCTTGGGAATTTATCCATTGAGGATAATTCCAAGGACGTTGGGGTGGTTCTGATTGTCCCCAAGGCATAGTACCAGGATTATGCCCCCAATTTGTAGGAAAATGAGGGGGATTTTGATATTGAGAGAAATTTCCCCCTTGTTTTTGTCCAATATAGTTGAGTTCCTCAGTCTAGTTTTCTAACACAATTTTGAGTTGTGGTAGCAGGTGGCATTGATCAGTTGAATGCCTTTTTGAACAGATACTACAAATGGCTGAGATGGTTGTTTTATTCAAAGGACATTCTTGCAAAGCATGTTTACTTCTACATCTTGGGCAATAAATTGCCAAAGGTTCTGTGTTTTTAGCTTTTGCAGAGATTTCCCCTAAAGTAGTGTTTAGATGCACTAGGATATCAGTTTTGAAATTTGCAAGTTCCTCTATCGGGTCCTTTACATCGATACCATTTGTGCGGCTTTTTCTTCTTCTCTCGCTTAGTGCGAGAGTAATTCCTGCAGAGATCCATAATTTCTTCATTACTGAGAGTGGTTACATCCCCTTTTCCCATTAAATCCAGGACTTCTCTGGATTCATCTTGCAATCCTCTCAAAAAGATGGTTTTACACAATTCTGGTTCTACTAGTCCACATCTCCTTTGAACAAAGGAGAACCTATCAAGGTAATCTTCCAAGGTCTCATCATCTTCCTACTTGATTCTAAATAACTCATCTTTTCTATTCCTTACACGATAGTATTCCTGATATTTGTCTAAAAAGACAGTCTCCATTTGATCCCAGGTTCTTATGGAATTTGGCTCTAAGCTCATGAACCAGCGTAATGCTGAATCTTTGAGAGTTGAGGGAAAAACCTTAAGTTTTTTATTGTCATTTATATAATCATAGGTTTGACAAACTACCTTGAATTCAAACAAAAACTGGTTAGGATCTTCAGATACAACACCTCGAAAGGTTGGAAGTACTGAAGGTGAAATGGTATTTATGGAAGAGTTTTGTGTGAGAGTTTTGTGTTGGATTCAGATGAATAGGATATTCAAATGTTCTGGATGGTTGGAGTATATCCTGATCATCCCCTGCATTATGAACATAGCCATGCTGGCCATCTGCATTGCCTCCTTCTTCCATAGTTTCTTGTTTCCTAGGAGAAGTTAAAGCTTCCCAAATTGTTCTCTCAAGAGGTCCAAGCTTCTCTATTGATGAGTTTGATGAATTATCTTCCTTAAGATATTCTGTTGATACAACTAGTGATTTTCCTTTCTCAAAATGTTCTACTGATGGTGAGATTGGTGATTTTTCTATCAGTCTTTTAGGTAGTTCAAACATAGGTGATTCACCCCTTAGGCGTGAAGATCTCCTTAATGGGACAATCCAGGGATCCTTTGGGGTCTCCCTATACTTACTCATTCATGTTTACTCCTAAATGACATAAATTAAGTCAATAGTTGTTATCTTACTCTGTTGTTATATTCAAATTTTAACCTGAATGTTCACAGTTTAGTCTAATTACAGCTATTGGACTATTTTTTTTCTTCTGACAACACTATATCCCTGGCAATGGCACCAAAATGATGCATAGTCGTTATACCATCATTAATTCTCAATGAATCTGTCAATCCAGGGCAGTGTACAAGGCTATCTACGGGAGAAGAAGTGAAACAGCTATAACTTAGGTCAATCTAGGGCAACAAGTCTTATTGGTGGAACCGATTTGTGGGGGGTTTTGGAACATTCCTATCTCTAGATTGCATGAATTAAATATTAATCTAATTTTCAGAATTGGAAACTAATCACTAACTGCAGAAATGAAGTCCTAATTACAATTGCAGAATAAGACCTAATTATATTGCGGAATTAATAGTTGCGTAATTGAAAGTCCGATCCTAATTGCGTAAAGGAAATCTAATTACTTTTGCAGTAATGAAAGTCTAGATCTAATGTGGAAATAAAAAACTATCAAAATTCTGTAACAGAAGGTTGTCAATCTTCTGTTCAAATTTTTACAGCAAAACATAAAAATACAGGAAATTGCTGGAAAACAGTAAATTCTAAAAATAACAGTCTGAAAATAAAGTGAAAACTTTTCTGAAAGTAAGATTGCAACTAAAAGATTTAAGCACAAGATTAAACTTAGCATAAATAAACTAATACTACAAATATTGTCAACTATTCACAAGCAATTTACATAACAAGTTCTATAACTCATTCTCGTCGCAAAGCAAAATCGAATAAAAACCCCGCTCTGTTAGTCCTCCTCCTAGGTCTGGAAGTGGCCAGCCTCTTTGTCCAGAAGAAGGTGTAAGTCTCTCTATCTTTCTAAATATTAATCACACTCATTTACAAGTAATTTGAAATAAAACTGGTGCACTTTATTGATCAAAAGACATGATTACAAGAATTTTGCTAAAAACTCATTACAGGACTGTAACAGTCAATTTCTAGTTATACTCGTATTTTCTACTAGCTTCCTTTCTCTATTTTCTATCTTCTGCTACTACTACCTAGGATCAATATTAATGGGAGCAATATTTATAGCTATCCTATGATCTGATTACAAATAAATAATATCTCAAAAGATCTAATCCTACAATGCTGCAACAAATTCTGGTTTTATCCTAGAAGAGGACTAAAACTTGATCTTTCCCTTAATGATGGATTTGGTCGGCAATGACGACAAAGACAGATGGAGGATATTTCTCTTTACTTTTTCCAACCTTTATTTCCCTTTTCTCAACTTCAAAAATTGGTCAAAAAGGTCAAAAACACATTCTGTTCTTCATTCCGAAGATAAGTGGCTTCATTCCGAAGATAGTGCAGTTTTCATTCCGAAGATCGCTCATTCCAAAGATACTGCATTCTCATTCCAAAGATCTCTCATTCTGAAGATACTGCATGCTTCATTCTGAAGATCCACTCATTCTGAAGACGCTGCATTCTTCATTCCGAAGATTCGCTCATTCCAAAGATGTTGTGTTTTCTTCATTTCGAAGATATCTGTTCATTCCAAAGATACTTCGGAATGAAAAAATGTATGCTTTTCCATTGATTTCTTCTGCATCTCTCAGGTGGGTTATCTCCTAAGATCAAATTCTAATGGTCTTCATCCATTTACTCATGTGAATTCCATGCCTTGCTATTTATGGACAGCTGGTCGGAATCTACATGGGAAAGACCGATTTTTGTCGCACAGACAACAGCTTGCTTGTACTTGCTGCGGATTTAGGTGAAGTAATGCTTGAAACAAATCAAAATATGATTAGTGAAATGTTGCTATTATTCTAAGCATATCCCATTGTAGCAAATCATAGCAAAAATAACACAAAACTATGCAAAAAGATGTAAAATCAGCATATAATATTTCAAATACATTGATCATGCAAAATGGTTAATATACAGCATATTAAATCAACTTAACTAACATATCAGATAAAACATAAGAGTTTATAGACATTTTTAGTGTACAAAACATGTTATGATTGAGGCATTTCCAGGCCTCATCATATGCTACATTCACTCTGACCCTAGTACTGTTACTATTACCATGTCTCTGATATTTGTTCACATATGGAAACCTCATCTGTTGTAACCTTTCTTGGTCTCTCATTTCCATTAAATTCATTCTATTACTCAAAGTTTTCAGAGTATTTTATATATCAAGAATAGCAAAAAACTCCTGATATGGTTAAGAAGGAATGGGAGGAAAATGATCTATAGAGGATGTTGTATTTGGTTGAGGTATTGCATTCATTTGTGGATATGGAGATGATAATGAAAGGGAATCCATGTAAGAAGGGTTTGTAGTTTGACTTTGGCCACTAGTGGTTTCTATGTTATAAGGCAGCAAAGTTTTGTGGGGGAGTCTTTCCACATTAATTAGGATATTATCAGCATAAATTTTTGCATTATAAACTTGGGTGAAGGTCTCTACTCAAGATTATTGTGTTTGTGTAGACACCAAAACAGCACCAATCCGATTATGTGACAACAAGCACTGATCACACTAACACAAACATCCCCCAGGGCAACCCCAAGAGGTTAAAAAGTGGTTCTAACCACTCACACAGCAATTTTGCAAGTCATAAATCAACTTGGCACCTTTTAGACACTTTATTGCTTATTCGCTCCACCCAGGGACGAGTGCTGATTAGCACTCGTCTCACCTAGGGACGAGTGCTGATTAATACTCGTCCTACCCAAGGATGATTATCAGTGCTCACTTTGGGGTGGGACGAATGTCAGGTTTGATCGACAAAAAGTTAGATCTCAGCATATAACAACTCAGAACTGCCACTTAGCTTTTCCTGCATGACATAAGAGTGCGAGTGAGTTCTTTTGACAACTCATATCTGCCAATTGACTTTCTCTTCACTGCATGGGAATGAGAGTAAGCTTTTTAAGACAACTCATATTTGCCACTTAGCTATCCCTTCATTGCATAGGAGTGCAAGTGATTTTTTCTAAAACACACAAAGACATGCACAGAGGCAGTTAAGAAGCCCTTGATCAAGAAGAAGTCTTCTCTTCACACAAAGAGCATCCATGCAAAGAAACACTTTTACATGTTAATTCAAAGAGACCCCTTGGGTCTATAAAATGGTGAGTTTCCTCACCCAAAAGAGATACAGAGAAGGAGCATTTTGAGCGACGAAGTGCTACTAATTCATTTACTTGCGATTTGTGTTTTCAACATCCATAATCTCTTAATCGAAAGAGAGGTTATTGGGTGACTTTTGAAGGCACGAATCAAGAACCCAAACCCCATTCTTTTGACCACAATATCCTACCAATTTTTCGACAACACATCACATCAGGTTTCGGACCCATCCCAAGCGGATTGGTGTCAAAGCAAAGTTTCACCCGCAGGTGGTTTGCCTTCAGGCACCCCCCCCCGATTTATTTATTTTATAGTATTTAGCTAGTTTCATGTTTATGCTTTTGTCAAGTTTTCATTCCATTTATATTCATTTTAACCATCGTGAGATTCATATTTTATTTTTCATACACAGGTGCTACTGATTATTTGTTTGTTTCTTTGAATGCAGATTTACAGTATTAGAGGAGCAGCGAGGAATCTACCTTTACCAATGCAAGCGACGACAACGTTTTGGTTCGCCCATCTTATATGTGGGAACGTGGAAGAAGGAATTCTGAAACAAGTTGTAAAAGAGTAACATTTAATGCTCCTATCCCCTAAAAATGAAGGAGACGCATTGTAACACAAATTTGCAAAGCATATCAATAAAAGGGCTGATTTTTATATTGCTTTAATATCTTGTGTTCATGTTCTTTCTTTTTATGCAATTTTCAATAACATAGGGTTTAAGCGTTATTTTAGTTTCATTTACATTGCAATTTTAGTTTATCCTTTTTGTTTTTGAAATCTCGTGTTTTCAATGGCGATCACGATGGGACCTCTGTCCTCTGTTTTTTTTTAGGTTAGCTTACTGATCTAAAATTGCTTGTTTTTTTACAGGTACCTATTTTTCAACATCGAACTGTTATTCGTCTCTGCAAGTGATGATTACGTAATTGGTATTCGTTTCACCCGGGACGAATAAACTATTCGTTTCACCCTGTGACAATTACGGTTCTTATATTCACCTCACCCAGGGACGAGTATAATTCTGTGCAATTTTCAGAGCAAATCAGAAACATCCGATTAGGCAGAGAAGAGGTAGGGGTTTTTACAGCTTCTGTCAAATTTCTATTTTTTTGTTTTCTGGTTTTCAGTTTGTATGGCTTAGGGAAAGATTTCTTTTCGTTTGCCTATTTCAATTTTGCAAAATTAAAACAAACCCCACACATCACATGGTATTTTAAACCAAGGCGTTGGTCGTAAAACCCCAACCCTTGAACAAGACCAAAGGTGGATTCCATTATCACTTTGGCTTGAGATATTGCATCCATTACCTCGATCACGACTGTTGCTAGACATAAATCCTGATGAAAGCTGATCGAGTGTAGCTTGGGGTGATTCCCAAGACGCGAGGATAATTCTTCTATGGTAGGTGTCATAAATAGAGCAATTCCCCTTTTGTACTGCCTATGTTCCACGTATCATCTGCTCTCACATACCTATAGTCTCCCTCACGTAAGGGTGGGTATATAGAGAGGTTGGTATATCGGTCCGGCAATGGTATATTGAAGGGGCGACCATTTTGGGAGTCATAAGAGCCTTCATTTAAATGTTTCACAAAAATTTTCAAAAGCAAAAAAACAAACAACAAAACACACTAAACCAGATTTAGGGCACACTATTAATCTTTAAAAGAGATAATCATTGCTTGTGTGTGTATGCTATTTTCTATTTAGACAAAAAAATCATAAAAAGAAAATCATAAAAAGAATTTTTGCATCTTTAGGTTAGCATTACCATGGTGAATACTCATAGCCAAGCCCAATCACGGGCAAAAGCTGCAAAAAATGCACCAAGAGAGACAAATCGTCTTCGATATAGCCTTGAAGACTTGGCCATCCCGCCTCGATGGTGGGGTACACCAGTTAGTTCACACCATGTAGAACATGGCTCTAGAGGCCCCTCCTTGAGAGGCACTCCAACCCATACAGTTATAGAACATGGTTCTAGAGGCCCCTCCTTGAGGGGCTCTCCAAGTCAGGCCTTCAATAGACGAGAATTTAGAATCCCCTCCCTAAGGGGAACTCATGAGCAACAAGAATCTTTTCAAGAAAATAACCTACATGTACCACCTGGTCTAAGCACTAGGCCTCCTATGGAAGTTCATTATGGGTGGCCTAGTGATGAAGCATTGTGTACTGTTATGGAACAACAAAGGGTCCAAAAGGAAGAACCATATGATTTTGTGGTTCCTAATTTACCCTCGATTAATGTCGGACACAGTAGACCATATCCAGAACATTAGGTTCTTTCGACAGGGCAAGACAATTCTGCCCACACTTTTTATGCATATCATAGAGAGAGTGAGGAGGATCACTACATTCCTCAAGAACAGTATCCAGTGCAAAAATGATGCATGTCTGCACCTGCTTTATATCCAGATCGCTCATTGAGACCAGAGTTTCAAGTTAATGCGGCCAACCTCGACAGAGGGAAGCAACATATAGGGGTCTCAGAACACCATGATCGAAACAGATATGTAGGAGAGACATCTAGGCCTATTAAACAAGAGACAACAGAACAAAATGACTTGGTGTTTACACAACTAGCCACCCGCCAAGCACAAATCATGCGACTTAGGCAAGAACAACAGGAATTAGAACATTTGTGTCGCCTTGATCAAGAGCGCATTTAGCGTCAGACAGCTGAATTGTTTCACAACCATGCGCCTGAGAAGGCCCCAGTTCCTCGTGCACAACAATCTAAGATGTATGTGAGGCATAACCCCTTAGTGCGAGATAGGTCTCCATGACTTTAACAAGCACTACCTCCAAGACCTCTTAGACCTAAGTGGGAGGCCATTCCTCGCAACCATGATGGGCATCCTCCGCAGGCACCCGTCCATGTTTACAGGCCTAGGCCAAACACTCCTTAAGAAGATTATGAGGATTATTACCAAGAAGAAGAGCGGGCTGAAACGCCCTATCAAGGCAGAAGGGATGCTACCCATTTATCCATTCAAAGGCCTCAAGTTTCTCGCAACCCACAGGGGGAACCAACTAAGGAGGAGGAAATTACGTCCTCTGATGCATACAAAGTGTTGTTAGAATGCTTAGAGACTATGGAACTCAAGACTTCTAGGCCCCAAAAGCCTACCTTACACCAACTCCGTAGTCATCCAGTGCACCTGTTAGTTCCAGCACCTCCATACCCTGAACATTTCAAGCTGCCCTAGTTGGCACTCTTTAAAGGGGATGAGGATGCTCAAGAGCATGTGACGTGATTTTTGAGCCAATGCTTTGGTATACAAGACAATGATGCATTATTATTGAGAACATTCATAACCACATTCATAGGATCTGCCTCGGATTGGTTTACCCATCTACCAAAGCATAGCATCTACAACTTGGATCAACTAGTGGACGCGTTCCTAGAATGTTTTGCTTTTAATACAAAGAAAAAGGTGTCACTCAGTGATCTAGCTAGCCTCAAACAATATGAGGAGGAGCCTATGGTAGCATATGGGAATAGGTGGAGGACGGTGCTTTTAAAGTTGTCCTACCTCCCTCCTATGTCCAACCTAACTCAAATGTTCGCAAAGAGTTGTTTGCGATCGATCTCTGTGCTATTATAGCTACAGCAATACGCCACTTTAGAAGAAGCTCTGGCGCAAGCTAGACGTATTGAAGAGATCAAGATACAAGATGGTGAAATTGCCAAGCCTAAGAAAAAAGAGTGGAACAAGAGCACCAAAATAGGGAATACGCAACAAAAACCCGTCGCGGTCAATCAAGTTGCTATTAATACCCCTACGCCTGCCCAAGCAACACAACCTCCAAAGGCTAATTATCAGGTGGTGCCTCACAATAATTATGAGAAAGATAACAAAAAGTAGGATCAAAATTAGCAGTGTCGCCCTAAGCGACAATTTACACCATACACTGAGTCTAGGGATTCCTTATTTGACCGTTTGTCAGCAGCAAACTTGATTAATCTGCCAGATATTCCAACAATTGATCCTAATGCACCAAAGCCTAAGGGCTACAAAGAGGATCTTTTCTATAGATTCCATAGAATTAAAGGGCATGACCTTAATGTCTATTGGACATTTAAAGGTTTAGTGCAAGATCTCATTGATAATCACACATTGGTAGTGGATAATCCCATCGCACCCAACAACTAACAAATGGGTGTTTTCAAAGATCCTTTACCCACACATGATGCACAAATAAAACCTCTGCATGTCAATGAAGTGCAACAGAGTTGCCCCATGGAGGGGTATGTTGGGATGATTAGCATTGTGACAAGAAACAAGAGACACCTAGGAGTTGCCCCCGCGATAGCTACTAGGGAAGTTCCATCCACATCACAACATCAACCGAATCCTACACAGTTGCCCCCGCCTAGACCAATGGCCATGATTCAAACTAGACTTACCCAAAGTCTATGAACCACATCAGCTAGGCTCTCCATTTATGAGCTTATTCAACAATTAGCACCCCATCGGGAAGCTCTTATGGAGATATTAAAGGCAATTGAATTGAAACCCCATGAAGCAAATTCGCTCAACAATTTTGTGGGGCATGTCAAACAGATGGACTGAACCAGCCATTAACTTTAGGGAATATGAGCTAAAAATAGTGACTGGAGATGTAGCGAATCCACCCCTGCATGTTATTGCATGGGTCAATGGGACTCCATACAAACGGGTGTTGATAGACACTGGTTCATCCAGTAACCTTATTACAACCATTGCATTGAAACATTTGAAACTTCCAGCCTCTCACATTGCACCTTCCACTTATACCCTTCAAGCATTTAATGATGTGATATGCTCGACAGTTGGCACAATTGTCCTGCCCATACAAGTGGGACAAAAGACCATTCATATGTTGTGCCACATTTTAGAAGGTGAGATGGCTTACAATATCTTGCTTGGGCGGCCTTGGATCCGGGATATGAAGTGTGTCCCTTCAATTGCTCATCAATGTTTGAAGTATACATTTGAAGGACAAGTGCACGTGGTCCCCACAGATTTGGAACCTTTTAAGTATTGCAACTCAATGCAAATCATGCCGTAGTCGACCCTTCCTTCAACGCATGTGGATTTCCAGTTAAATCCATCTAAACGAGGTCTAACTAAGCAAGAATCTTCATCACCAAATCAATCAAATTCTCAGGTGGAATCATCTTCTTCATCCAGTCCTCCCACAATGATGCCACCTATGGTGGCCACACCAACGGACAAAGGAAAGAAGACCCTAGAAGCGGAACCACCTTTAGTCTCCAACATCTGTATGGACGAGATGCCTAATAGAATGGAAGTTGAGACGCCTAGTTCACCCCACATGGAGTGGACTCAAGGAGAACTCCCATTTGCTTCCCCTCAATCGCCAAAAATTATTGTTGAGATTTCTAACACAGGCATGGGGGAGTATATAGTGCGCAATGTTGTTGAAATGCCCACACTTCAGTCTATGCAAGACATGGGAAGACCTCGCCTCCCCATAGGCTCCGTGGTTCCTTTAGGCTACCCACCTAATCAGAAAAACTTTATTTTTGGGGGCCTAGATCATGGCGTTGAACCTTCCCAACAAGAAGAGGAAGATGAAGATCCCTTTGTGGAAGATGTCAACTATCTGGCTAACCCCGACTTTGCATTACGATATCTTAGCCAATGCAATTGGCATGGATACGGGTTAGGCCGGTATGAACAAGGAATGCGTGTTTTGTGTCAACCAAGATACCAAATGCCTAATGACAAGTCAGGAGTAGGGTTTAATCACCCTTTGCCCCTCGACATCTTGGTCGAAGACATGCAAAGCCTAGGGATAGGCAACAAGGATGGGTTGGCATGAGATCCATATGCCAATCCAAATGCAACTTATACACTGGGAGATTATTTCCCATTACAAACAAATAACCTTGTTGAACTCAACAACCCTTTCCTTATGACTGAACATGGAGAAACTTCATGGACTCACCCACAAGGGGAAGATGGACAAGACCACGAAGGGTCTTCTGAAGATGAGTCAGAGTATGATCATTCACATGAATATCCAATGAATGACGATCAAGATAGCGTCCTAATGATGTTCCCATTGAATGATCCCAGTGAGCATAGGCTACATCAACAACAACAAAATCCTTTGGACATAGATGACATGTTTGAACACTTACACATAGGTCCAAGACCTAGGAGGCATTTCAACCTGGCACGCTTATAGCAATTACTACACCCGCAACCTGGGCATACATCGAGCATCTTTCACCTAGAGACCCTATCAAACCATAAGTACCTAGGGCAAACCTTGTTTATAGGTCCACGCATAGGGCTGATCCCTTTGTGCCAGTGCCTACAGAGCCAGATCCAAAGCACCAAGAACATCCAGAATGTCAGAGTTGTCACATTTGTGGTAATGGAGATTACAATCATTTCATCAACATGGTCTCCATTTATTTGACTGCCCCCATCCATGATCCAACCAATCCAACATGATTATTGCATCTAGACAGAGGCTATTGATTGGGATCGCGCTAACACACCACCATCTCCATTAGAGTATTGGCCTTGCGGTGGGATGTTTTATTTCACTCTAGGACAGACTCAGGATGTCTTCCATGCTGAAGAGGAACTTGACATTCCTAATGATGATCTTAATTTAGCAAACGATATCCATCTGATCCCAATTCCACACCAGTTGGAAGATGGATTCCATATGTCGATTGAAGCAACGACTGATGTAGACATCGGCACAGATCCAATGAATCCATGGATTCTCAACCTGGGGGTAAGTCTTTCCCATAAAGAGTGAGCCGATTATGTTACCCTTCTTAAAGAAAATAAGGAGGTTTTTGCATGGTCATACAAGGATATGCCGAGACTAGACCCATAGCTAGTCACGCACATTTTAACGCTTGATCCAACAATCAAGCCAGTAAAGAAAAAACTATGCAAGATGCATCCAACAATGGCCTTAATGGTAAAATATGAGTTACAAAAGTTGTTGGATGCCCAGTTTGTTATCTATGTGGATTATCTGCCATGGTTGTCTAACATGGTTCATGTCAAGAAGCCCGATGGGAGGATTCGCATATGCACTGATTTTCGAGATCTTAACAAAGTGAGTCCTAAAGATTATTTTCCTTTGTCGAGCATCGATGCATTGGTAGACGCTACAGCGGGCCACAAAATGCTTTCCCTTATGGATGGTTTTTTAGGATACAATTAGATTTGTATCAATCCTGAGGACCAACTAAAAACGGCATTCACAACGCCTTGGGGAACATTTTGCTATAAGGTTATGCCTTTTGGCCTTAAAAATGTCGGAGCTACCTACCAACGTGCCATGACATACATCTTTCATGATTACATGCACAAAACTTTGGAAGATTACATGGATGATTTGTTGGCCAAATCTATTTTGCACCCAGATCACATCGGTGACTTGAGCAAGGTCCTTGATCACCTCATTGAGCATAAATTCAGACTAAACCCTACGAAGTGCGTCTTTGGCATCACCTCTGGAAAGCTCTTGGGTTTCATAGTCTCTAAATGAGGAATTGAGGTTGATCCAAACAAAGTCAAGGCAATCCTTGAAATGCGTCCCCCAACCACCATCAAGCAGCTCAGGAGTCTGCAGAGGAAAGGTTGCATCGATCAAGCGCTTCATAGCACAGCTTATCTGACAAATGCTGACCCATGAATAAATTATTGCATAAGGGGGTCACATTTCATTGGGATGACGAGTTCCAGTTAGCCTTTGACGACATTAAATAGTACTTGGCTTCGCCGCGTATTGGCACCACCTAGACTAGGAGTGTCATTCTATTTATACATCTCAGCCACTGAGGTGGCACTAGGTGCCATGCTGTCCCAGAAAAATGAAATTCATAAAGAATAGGCTACATACTATCTTAGCCGCACCCTGGTCAATTATGAACTTAACTATGCATATGTTGAAAAACTCTGCTTGGCAGTGGTGTTTGCTACCAAAAAGCTATGCCACTACATGCTCAGTAATAATACGTATGTTGTGTCTAAGGAGAATTCATTGCGATACATGATGAGTCGTACTTATCATAGTAGCCACACGGCAAAATGGATCATGTTGTTGACGAAGTTTGACATAGAGTTCATTGGATAGAAATCTATAAAAGGTCAAGTCATCGTTGATCAACTAGCTGAGGCTCCTCTTGAAGACGATCAGCCTTTGAATTTTGAACTACCTGATGATGGGGTCTTCCATGTTTCAAAGTCGCCAGATTCTGATGAGCCAAAGTCACAGGCTGACATAACCCTATTCTTCGATGGTTCTAAATGTGAGCAAGGGGGTGGTGCGGGAATTGTATTCTTCACTTTGCAAGGTGCTCCAATGCCCTTGTCATTTAAATTAGACTTCCCGTGCACCAAAAACAATGCCGAATATGAAGCCTTGCTCATAGGTCTTCAGACAGCAATCACCATGAACATTAAAAAATTGAACATCTTTGGTGATTCGCTGTTATTTTTCAACCAAGTAAAGGGGATATTCCAATGTAAATGTCAAGTTTTGCGGGCCTATAAAGCACTTGTGGACAAATTCCTAGCACAACTTGAATGGTATGACATCGAGGCACTCCCTCGATCATCAAATCATTTTGTGGATACTATGGCCTCCTTAGGGTCACTCATCCCGCAAGACTCTTCTGGTGAAATGACAACCATTCAGGTTACAACATTATTACAATCTGCGATGGAGCGTGCAAGCTCTGATCCGATGCCAGGAATCCACATGATCCAGATTGAACCATCTTCGGATAAGTTCTCTCGAATTCAAGATTGTTTGATTCAAGCCAACTGGGGGTCCTTGTTCTCCCCGATCCCTCTTACTAGCAACACCACGTTGTTTTTACAAGTTCTTTCCTATTCAAATTTTGTTCAGGATAGATTTTGAGAGGGATTGGCCGTTCATACTATCAATGTTTTTGATCAGCAAGATTGGTACACACCCATTCGAGATTACCTCAAGCTAGGTAATCTCCCACTTGGATTGACACAAGCTACGAAAAGATCATTCAAACAAAAAGTGGCAAAGCATGTCTTGTTAGGAGACATTTTGTATCATCGAAATTATGAAGGAATCCTCCTTCGTTGTTTGGACCAACAAGAGTCCGCTTGGGTGATCACCCAAGCTCACGATGGTACATGTGGTGGCCACTTCAGCGATATGGCCATCGCAAAGCGCATTCTTCGCATGGGTTATTATTGGCCATATTTAGAGCGATATTATTGCGCATATGTGAAGAAGTGCATGAAGTGTCAGCACCATGCTAATTTGACACACGTACCTTCTCAGGCCTTGTAGCCGATCCAATCGGTTTGGACTTTTTCATAGTGGGGCTTTGATCTAATTGGAAAGATCTCCCCTGTGTTGTCTGGTCGTCACACATTTATTTTAACGGCCACAAAGTACTTTACCAAATGGGTGGAAGCAATTCCGCTGACCACTACGAATGGAGCCCGCATTACGGAGTTTATTTTGCATAACATCATATGTCATTTTGGTATTCCATCCAAAATAGTCTTGGATAATGGGACACCATTCAAGAATAAAGATGTGCGTGCTTTGACCACAAAGTACAAAATTCAGCATAGCTTTTTGACACCCTATTATCCACAGACAAATGGGCAAGCCGAGGCGTCAAACAAAATTCTAGTCGCCATTCTCAAAAAGATAGTTGCAGATAATCATAAATACTGGCACATTCAGATCCTGCTTGCCCTATGGGCTTATCGCACCAGCATTCGAATGCCCACTGGGGTAACTCCATTTTTGTTGGTGTATGGCTTCGAGGAAGTCATGCCTTTTGAGTTGGAAATTCCTTCCTTGCGCATTTCAATGCAAGAGTTCATCGATGATGACACTGAACGGTAGGCATGGTTAGATCAACTAATGTTGCTCTACGAACGACACGTTAATGCTCTCGAGCATTTACATATCTATCAAGAGTGACTCAAGAAAGCATACAACATGAAAGTCCATCTTAGGGAATTTTAGGTTGGTGACTTGGTCTTAAAAGAGAACCAGAAGAATTCTAATTTGCCGTCCCATCTATGGGACAAGTTCATGGAAAACTGGTTAGGTCCCTATATCATTGACAGTAAAATAGGACCTGGAACATACCGGCTTGCCTCTCTTGAAGGAATCAAGGAAACAGAACCCTTGAACATCATTCATTTGAGGCCATTCCACATCTAGAGAGCCATAGTCCAACAAAAAGCTCCAAGGATTACCACAATCGCTTGGTCAACCCTAAATGCCCCAAAGGTATCTATAAACCCTTTGGTCCAACAAAAAGCTCCAAGGATTACCACAATCGCTTGGTCAACCCTAAATGCACCAAAGGTATCTATTAACCCTTTGGTCAAGAGAAAAGCTCCAAGGCTTACCACAATCGCTTGGTCAACCCAAAAGCTCCAAGGATTACCACAATCGCTTGGTCAACCCAAAAGCTCCAAGCGTTACCATAATTGCTTGGTCAACATAAATATTCAAAAATCAACAAAAACAACATAAAAATCAAAATCACAAAAACAATTGCATTTCAATTCCATGCATTCTCATAAAAAAACAAAATCACAAAAACAATTGCATTTCAATTCCATGCATTCTCATAAAAAAAGACAATCACAAAAACAATTGCATTTCAATTCCATGCATTCTCATAAAAAAAAACAAAATCACAAAAATATTTGCATTTCAATTCCATGCATTCTCATAAAAATCAAAATACAAAAATATAGGTCGCATTAAGCATTGCATCCATACATTGCATACTTCGCTAGGTCATACAAGTCAAACGCACCATAGACAGTCATTCCTTGGAAATTCCATCCTTTTCACAACAGATCCATTTTCATAAACGCATACATCCAGCATATCACCCTTTTATTTTAGCATCGTCATTGTCGCCTAATGTATATAGGGTTTTCGTCATTCAGATGTCTTTAAATTTCTAGCCAAAACTATACACGCTTAAGCAAATTTTACATGGGAAAGTTTTACTTCGATCACGCATTGTTACGTAGCATCCCAACACAAATTAACACACATAAAATAATTCCTAATTTGTGTGAACGAAAGATGAAACCTGCATCGTAATCTCGGTTACCATAAGCGAAACAGCTATCTTGCTTATACCCCGTGCAAATGACCTTAGGAATGCTGAGAGTTGGCAAAAGGACAAGCATCCTCCCTACCCAATTCCCCAAAAATCCCAAGTTCTCATAAGTTGCAAAACATCACCAATTTGCAAAACATCAAAACACTAAAATTTGACATCCTACAGTGCACACATCAAAAGGCACAAACAATAGTGATTCTCATCACTCCATATTCAAATCCCTTGCTCAAAAAAAAAAAAACATATAATATCACAAAAATAAACAATGATTTTATCACTACAAAGGAGCAAGTATCCCAATACAATTGAAGGAAAGAAGGGAGTCGAACTTGAATCCCTAGAACTCTCAGCATTTTGATAGGTCATGAGGCAAGCTTCAGTACCGGTTTGGTTGATAACCTATTGGTCACTGGTGGTAAACCTCCCGCATGACAATATATCTGTCACATTAACTTGTGTGCAGATCAATGTTTGCATATGGATGAGCTAGCTTATGGTATCCTAGATAACATCACGGATTAATCCGACTAAATACAATAAAGGAGTTAGTGGAGCTAATTAGGTGATCCTCAGTACAGGTTCGATTGAATTCCCATCTGGCACTGGCGGTATCCTGATGAATAACACATAAACGAACTCAATTGCACACACTGGGATGTGAAATAACTTGGTTAAATTCAAGTTGGGTTAGACCTTGTTCAGAAGTCTAGCGAGATAAATGTATAGTCTTGGCTAGTTAGTTAAAATACCTGCATCTCAGAAAATCTTAACTACATTTTCAAACAATCGATACATCTCATTTCATGCATCACCATAAAAAAAAAATTGACAAAATACAAAAACAAAGTTCTCACATGCACAAGCATTCCACAAAGTCATCCCATTACTATAGCAGGTCAATCCAATCTTGTGCAGTCTATGGTGCATCGACAAATCATCAACAATTCATTTTATTCATTCCATATGCATACATCATACAAATTAGAATCACCACATTCATAATCGCATATGCATACATAAATGTAAAAACATGTACATAAAAATAAATCATGAAAACTGTATAAACACCAAAAAGAGTCATCTGTATATATATATATATCATAAACAAAAATTGCTCGCAGCTACGATTGCAACCGGTCCTCGGACCTCGCTCCCATCATCCAAAATCTCAAAACCCCCGAACCTAGGGCGTCAACCACCATGATCACGCAAGATCGGTGCGATGAGAGCTACCCCCTGCAGTATCAGTCCTCTGAGATCTCTTAGGGTGACTGCTCACCCCTGCATCCCAACCACTAGCACCTCCCTCATCTCTTCACCAACAACGAGATGATGCTCGATCGTCTCTGTCCCGTTGTCTCTCATCCTATGCGACGAACCACTCATCGGAGGCTTTGGTATTCGCCCACCAAGGCGGATAATCTCACCCTCCATCTCCCACTAATGCTGACTCCACTCTGCCTCTCACCTACGATAATATGCGATGGCATCATCGCGCTGTGCTAGCTGCACCGTAGGAGATCCCTCTCCCACGCAGCATCCGTATCATCACCCTACCAGTGAGATGCAACCCCTGCGCTCTCTCGCTCTACCAACTGTGTCTGCAGGTGATCCCTCGCCTACGTCATCTCACCAAGCTCTCCATCTCACCTTCGTAATAACTCTGTCAATCGTGCTACCTCAATGCGCAACCTCGCCTCTATATCCCCTTTCCCGATCGGCTGCATCGGCCTCTTTGGAGCATTAGCCTGCTCTGGAGCATCTTGCATCTCTAGCTACACCTCCTCATCCCCAAACTCCTCTCCTGCATCTGCCACCTCCACCATATCCACATCAGCAGGAGCTCCCCAACCCTCTCCCCGGTGCCTTCGCACCCTCTCCGCCTCCCCGCCGCCTCATCTCCTCCTAATGGTCCCTCACCTTGCCACCGTCGTAGCGTCCACCACTCCCCGATACTCGACAATCACTCCGACGTCATCTACATCTAGAATGTCTAGTACTATATCTGACTCCTCCCCTAGTGGCTCAAGGATCGGCACAGCTAGGGTCCTCTCATCACTCCGATGTCGATATACTACGGGTTCCCCATGCAACCCCTAGCATACCCCAAACTGTCATGTCACCCGAAGGTAGTGGAAGTACTCCCGCTTCCGTCCCATGCCGCCTAATCACCCATCTCCCCCTCTGAACCTGTCGAAGCCAATCATCCACCTCTGGCCATGCGAGACAATCCCGATATGGCCTCCATACCACATCTCTGAGAGTCGGCCGGCCAATGCATATCCGTAATGGTCTACGTCTCTTGCAAACCGCCGACTCGCCCCCGCTCCTCCGATCGATACCATAAAGCACCATACCCAATGTCCCTATCCACCATGTCATCTTGGGTAGTCCAGGGCAGCCCTCGTGGCCACTCTACGACTATATGCTGCCAGGTCCAGCACTGCAACAAGAAACTGCACCCAATCCCCTTCTGCCTCTGGCAGCAGACCTCATACAACTCATCATACAGCTGAGCCAAAAGCGTCTAGCCCCATCTCATAATCATCGACTCTATCACCGGACACTCCACTAGCTGCCACACCACCTCCAATAGGTTCCATGGGAACCTCGCTCCTAACGAGTCTGGCAGGAGCATGTTGGAAATGAGGCTCATGAGTAGTGCATGCCTCACTCCCAACATTCCCCTCGCATACCAATACCGTACCAAAATCCCCCCAATATGACAATCCAGCTTCGCCCTCTCCAACGAGGTCATCCCATCCTCATCCTCCCCATATCCAAAATATCGGGTCATTATAGCCGTCCTCTGGCCTCATGGCATCGTTTGGATGGGGACCCCGTCTATCGAAATCCGGAGAATCCGATACACGTCCTCTAAGGTGACGGTCATCTCCCCTGTCAGAAGATGGAAGGTGTTCATCTAAACATCCCATAGGCCGATCAAAGCTATAATGTATGCCCGATCCGCAACAACTGCATCCAACCGAGCCACATGCTTGAGCCCTAGGGCATCAAGCCAATCCCAGTCCTTAGTCGTCAATGCCTCGCGGCATCGAAAAAATCTTCGGCACCCGATGTCGACTCTTCACCACCCGCACATCACGGAAAATAACAAACATCAAAAACATGCATCAAGTTACCATCACATATACAAAAATACATAACTCGTACAAGAACATCTTTCATTCACATGTACATCCAAAAAAAAAAAAAATCATCAATTTTTCATTTTACATTTCATCAAAAACAACAAAAATTTGACATGGTTTACCTACGGTTTTACCTAAGTTTACCATTTCAAACAAAAAAAAATTCATTCAATTTTCCTCTTACATTTCATCAAAAACAACAAAAATTTGACATGGTTTACCTATGGTTTTACCTAAGTTTACCATTTCTAACAAAAAAAAATTCATTCAGTTTTCATCTTACATTTCATCAAAAACAACAAAAATTTGACATGGTTTACCTACAGTTTTACCTAAGTTTACCATTTCAAACAAAAAAAATTCATCCATTTTTCATTTTCTAATTTCATCAAAAAACAACAAAAATTTGATATGGTTTACCTACGGTTTTACCTAAGTTTACCATTTCAAACAAAAAAAAAAAATTCATCCATTTTTCATTTTCTAATTTCATCAACAAACAACAAAAATTTGACATGGTTTACCTACGGTTTTACCTAAGTTTACCATTTCAAACAAAAAAAAAAAAAACTCATCAATTTTTCATTTTCTAATTTCATCAACAAACAACAAAAATTTGACATGGTTTACCTACGGTTTTACCTAAGTTTACCATTTCAAAAAAAAAAAAAAAAATTCATCCATTTTTCATTTTCTAATTTCATCAACAAACAACAAAAATTTGACATGGTTTACCTACGGTTTTACCTAAGTTTACCATTTCAAACAAAAAAAATTCATCCATTTTTCATTTTCTAATTTCATCAAAAAACAACAAAAATTTGACATGGTTTACCTATGGTTTACCTAAGTTTACCATTTCAAACAAAAAAAAAAATTCATCCATTTTTCATTTTCTAATTTCATCAAAAAAAACAACAAAAATTTGACATGGTTTACCTACGGTTTTACCTAAGTTTACCATTTCAAAAAAAAAAAAAAAATTCATCCATTTTTCATTTTCTAATTTCATCAAAAAAAAAAAAAAACGACAAAAATTTGACATGGTTTACCTAAGTTTACCATTTCAAACAAAAAAAATTCATCCATTTTTCATTTTTTAATTTCATCAAAATAACACAAAAAATCGACATGGTTTACCTACGGTTTCGACCTAAGTTTACCATTTCAAACAAAAAACAAATTCATCCATTTTCCATTTTTAATTACATAAAAATAACACCAAAAATGGACATGGTTTACCTATGGTTTCGACCTAAGTTTTACCATTCACATCCAAAACAAAACATTTTTAACCATGGTTACCCTAAGGTGTTACTCTAAGTTTCATTTTGGGTTTATCCTATGGTTTCCATCTAATTTTCCATCGGTTTGCATCCATGTTTCAGTTGGTTTCATTCATTCATCTTTTAAATTAATTAATTAGGGTTTCATGTTTTCAACAAAAGAAACACAACATAAAAACACATTTGCATTTTTCAAATTCAAACTCGAGGAGATAGTGCACTTACTGGTCTCGCCTCGGCTCCGTTGCTCGATGACCCGGTCTGTTCACTCATGGTGGCTGGAAAATCTGGCAGCGTTTCGCGTCAGAAAATCTACCTCCTCCTCCCCAGAGATCCAAATCGCAATCGCTGAACAGTGCAAATGAACCAAATCCGTCATTTTCGCATATTTATACTTTTTGTCAACCAGTAATTGTCCCTAACCGGGACAAGCGCTTTTCGGCGCGCTCGTCCCACCCCAGGATGAGTACCCTCGGAGGAGTGCTCATCCCACCCCAAGCCGAGTACCATCCTGGCGTTCGTCCCCCCCGGGACGAATACAAAAAAAAAAAAACATAAAAAATTAAAAATGACAAATGCCAACAAAACCACTAAAAATTGCCGGACAAACGTGCTCTTGCACTTAACCTCTTGGCATAAGAAAACTGATGTCGAGGTCTAACTTGTCGTTATCCTACTTCCTAAGAAGGCTACCATAGCCAGACCGCTCCATGGGAAGACAGATTTTCGCCAATGTTAACCCCATATGGCATCTCAAAATGGGTTCGCACTCACCAAAAATAGGTCAAAACAGTTGGGAAACTGCTCGAGCATGCTTAACGGTAAACCATCTAAAGGCACCCTTGCACAAGTCATCTTGGGTCAAGCGACTCATTGCTTTTCTCATGTCGGTCATTCCCTCATTGATTCATCGCTTGAGGGGGTAGTCACACTTGGTTGCCAATCAACACCATTATACCCAGTATTGGAAATGACACGCATTCAAAGGATCATTGCAAAAGACAGTCGCGTCCCTGCTTGGGGCAGCAAACAAGTAGTCATCACAAACTGATCATATACTTGGCATTCGTGAATCATGAACTCAAGGTTCCCACAGACAAAAGGTTGCGCCCGTTGCCTATTCATTACTGATTAATGTCTAAGTTCAAGTAATACCTCACTGAACCAGGTTAATGCTTGATTTAAGTTCCTTAGCTCGTCAGAAGCAAGGATTCAAGAATGCATGCCCTTTCCATACTTGGGGCATCAAGAGTTGGTTAGGTTATCGAGAAACCCTAATCATTAGTGCTTTGGTTATATATTTTTGCTTAGCACTGCACCACGTGCAGCGCTTTCCAAAAAGGGGCATCTGTAGACACCAAAATAGCACCAATCCGATTATGTGACAACAAGCACTGATCACACTAACACACACAGCCCCTAGGGCAGCCCCTAGAGGTTAAACAATGGTTCTAACCACTCACACAATAGTTTTGCAAGTCAAAAATCAATTTGGCACCTTTTAGACACTTTATTGCTTATTCGCTCCACCCCGGGATGAGTGCGGATTAGCACTCGTCTCACCCAGGGACGAGTGCAGATTAATACTCGTCCTACCCAAGGACGATTATCAGCGCTCGCTTCAGGGTGGGACGAATGTCAGGTTTGACCGACAAAAAGTCAGATCTCGACATATAACAACTCAGAACTGCCACTTAGCTTTTCCTGCATGACATAGGAGTGCAAGTGAGTTCTTTTGACAACTCATATCTGCCAATTGACTTTCCCTTCACTACATGGGAATGAGAGTAAGCTTTTTAAGACAACTTAGATTTTCCACTTAGCTATCCCTTCATTGCATAGGAGTGCAAGTGAGTTTTTTTAAAACACACAAAGACATGCACAGAGGCAGTTAAGAAGCCCTTGATCAAGAAGAAGTCTTCTCTTCACACAAAGAGCATCCATGCAAAGAAACACTTTTGCATGTTAATTCAAAGAGACCCCTTGGGTCTATATAATGGTGAGTTTCCTCACCCAAAAGAGATACAGAGAAGGAGCATTTTGAGCGACGAAGTGCTGCTAATTCATTTACTTGTGATTTGTGTTTTCAACATCCATAATATCTTAATCGAAAGAGAGGTTATTGGGTGACTTTTGAAGGCACGAATCAAGAACCCAAACCCCATTATTTTGACCACAATATCCTACCAATTTGCCGATAACACATCACATCAGGTTTCGGACCCATCCCAAGCGGATTGGTGTCGAAGCAAAGTTTCACCCGCGGGTGGTTTGCCTTCGGGCACCCCCCCACTTTATTTATTTTATAGTATTTAGCTAGTTTCATGTTTATGCTTTTGTCAAGTTTTCATTTCATTTAGATTCATTTTAACCATCGTGACATTCATCTTTTATTTTTCATACACAGGTGCTACTGATTCTTTGTTTGTTTCTTTGAATGCAGATTTGCAGTATTAGAGGAGCAGCAAGGAATCTAACTTTACCAACGCAAGCGACGACAAAGTTTTGGTTCGCCCATCTTATATGTGGGCACACGAAAGAAGGAATTCTGAAACAAGTTGTAAAAGAGTAACATTTAACGCTCCTATCCCCTAAAAAGGAAGGAGACGCATTGTAACACAAATTTGCAAAGCATATCAATAAAAAGGCCGATTTTTATATTGCTTTAATATCTTGTGTTCATGTTCTTTCTTTTTATGCAATTTTCAATAACATAGGGTTTAAGCGTTATTTTAGTTTCATTTACATTGCAATTTTAGTTTATCCTTTTTGTTTCCGTAATCTCGTGTTTTCAGCTTTGCAACCCAAGCTTTGATCCAAGAGCTCGAATATAATACATATATGCTAAACATGTATTTGGTATGGCTGTGGGGGGAATTATTTTCCATGTTTTGCTAAATCTGAAATATGATATAGTTTCTTTTTGGTGTTTCTTCATGGATGTAAATTGGTTAAGCAGGAAGAAGGGGTTAGTAGATTAATTAAATTATTCCACAAACAACTCAGCCAATGCTTGCCATGAAGTGATGGTATTATCCTCCAGGGTTCTAAACCAATGCGAAATATTTCCTCTAAAGGATAGGGCCAAGATTATTATGATAATATCCTCTTCTTTTATGTTTTGAATTGCTTCCAGGTTTAAAATATCCTGACAATGCTCATAAACTATCTTCCCAGATCCATCATAAGTGGGGATAGCCTTGGATATAGTCTGGCGAATGGCATTCATTTGGGCTAATATTAGGGGACCAACTGTATTCCAACTTGGGTATTTCTATAATGGTTGATTAGGGGCCATATTTTATGCCATATTTCTAGGTGCAGATCCTGTTGGAGGGACTACTAGGTTAATTGCAAGGTTTTCTTCAAAAAGTTCCTCTTTTGAGAGGAAGTCTTGATTCAAAATTTTGATAACCGTAGACCCTCTATAAGGCAATTTGTAATAAAAATAGGAGTCAAGGTTATTCCTTTTGAAAGACCTAATATACATGAAAGGACACTAGTCTACAAGGGTAATTATTTTTCTAGTTTTAAGGACTAGGGAGTCACCAGGTGAATTTTCTATTCTTCACTTATAATGTCAAGAAAATTCACAAAATCTTGATTCCTTCGAGTAGAGATAAACAATAACTCATATGATGGGTTTCATGTTCCTTGTGAACTTGTCCCATCAGCCATGCCAAAAACTATTGGGCATTGAATTACATCAAGCTTTACTCAACACTTCAGATGTCTATCTTCCTACTTTATGTTCAGGCTTACACCCAATAGCTACAACTCAACACTCAACATTGTATGGACCAAAATAGAGTTTTCGATCCAACCTCTAGAGTAGATTGGTTCCTTGTCAACTTAAACAAGATGTTGACACAATTATGCTCACTTGGTATTTTGAGATTAGGGTAAGAAAAGGTTAGGGTTAGAAATATGTGAACAATAGTGGATAGATAGGCTAACAACATTGCACTACAGCAAAAAGCTCCAAAAAACCAAATTAAAGATACATTACTCATATTAACATTATCTCAAGTTAAATGTATTTTCATTCATTAATGAACAATAGATATGTAGAGAGCAATTTCAATATCCAAATAACAGAATTCACCAATATCTAGATTTTATAGAAATGCACTCTAGTGAGCAAAAATTCATATCCGAAAAAATATTCATTTCTCTTTCATAAATTATCAATCCGGTAAGTCCATAAACTTACGAGTGTCACGCACAGTATATGCTTGCAGTATTTGGGAATAAATCTGATTGTACCTTATTTAGTTTTGTGAGGGATGATTGTGCATTTTCATTTCAGCCAAACTAAATAAACTAAGTGCGGAAAACTAAATAAATAAATTACAAGCTAAAACTAAAGTGCTGAAAATAAATTACGGAAATAAAATACAAGAAAATGAACACACAACTAAAAGTAAAAAAAGTAGTAAACTACTCTACAGAAAAAGAAATACAAAAATAAACAAGGATGGACTACTACAGGGAGTGTGCCCAAGCTTCCGTGGGTAGTCCACCCAACTAGTTGCGTAGAGCTTGCTCAGATAAGATGAATTGCACTCTTAATAAATTTGACAAGAAATAAAATAGAATAATTTCTCCATAAAATTTCCTCCTTCTCTCAGGGAAGACCTGTGCATTTATACAATGCACAACCTTCCTCTATTACAAATTTAGGCAAGTCTATTTCAGACTTGCAATACATAGAGATATGCAATGAATATTGCAACTGTTCAATTATAACAATCATATATTAATTAAAATAGTCATGCACTAATTTTACCCTCTTGTAGGATAAATCAAGTGTGTTCTATTTTATCATAATAGAATATGTCTAGCAAAAAATAATGGATGCGTTATTCTATTTTAATAATATTGCATAAAATAGGTCTGAAGTGTAGACCAATTGGTTCATCCAAACCCCATAGGGCACGGAGGTCCAAGATTCAAATCTCGGGCCTCGTCAGACTGAATGCTTGTCCCTTTCCTAGTGCTTTTAGCGGCGTAAAAGGTTTAAAATGATTGTGGCATGGTGGTTATAGGGGCGGACTGCATGAAGATCTATGTGGCATCTTCTAGGGCAGACAGCGTAGAATACTATGGCAGCCATAAAAGCTGGACATCCTACCCGGATTCGTGGCGGCTACCGATTCCACCATGTAAATTCAAAAAAAAAAATATTACATAAAATAGAATATCTCCCACATTGATCACTGGAAAAATTGTTGCTCTTAGTTCATCCGTGAGCATGAAATAATAATGCTCACGTTACAAAGGTATACAACCAATCAAAAAATAGAAGTGTTCATTCTATTTTAATAACAGTAAATAAAATAAAATATCTCCTTTTTGTCTTCACGTGCAACCTCCTCCTTAGACCATTGGTCAACCGGTCAAAGTTGGCTTGGTCAATCTTGCAAAGTATGGAGGTGTGGAGGTGCCTTCTTCATGAGGAATGTGCCTACTTTTGTTTGGTGCCTTCCTTATAAGGAATGTGCCTACTCCTGTTGGATTCCTTCCTTGAAAATAAAGGTGCCTACTTCTACTGGGCACCTTCCTTGAGGAGGAATGTGCCTACTTTTTTTGGGAGTCTTCATTGAAGAGGAAGGTGCGTACTTCTGTTGGGCACCTTCTTTGAAGAGGAAGGTACCTACTTCTGCAGTGCACCTTCCTTGAAGAGGAAGGCACCTGCTCTCATGCATTAGTCTCTGAAAGCAGAAGTATGCCAGGTCTAAGTGGATGTAGGCTGGAAAACACCATATTAGTAGAAAAACCTGCATTTATACACAATTCCCACTAAAAACACCAATCAAACATAATACTAGTTTTTCTATCAATTATATGCATAAGTTATATAAAAATTCATCTCACATGCTAATTAAACCAAGTAATGATGCCCCTTAATAGTGTATAAAAATGTACATTTTTGGGACTCATCATTACCCCATGCCTAACATGTGCCACGCCCTCGTGGCACCAAAATTTGAAGTTATACCTCTCATAGGATGACCAATTTTTTTTAAATGGCCTTCAGTAGTTCTGTTTTTTATTTGTTGGCCCTATTATTGAGCACTGTTGTGTTTTTCTTCCATTGAATACTGTGTTTTTTTTCATTGAGTGTTGCTACAGCATTGCACATAAATTTATAATTTTCTTTTGCTCGTCTGTTTATGCAAGTCAAAGTAGATTACAAATCCACTATATTTATTTTCTACTTTAAATTAGCATATTGCAATCCGCTCACATTTCTTTGAAATTTGTTGCGGATTGCTATTCCACAACACAATAGCACCATAAGTGATGCCAACCACTCTTTTTCTCTAGATTGTGGATTCGGGCCTCCTCTTGTCTTGAACTCAGCGAAAATCAGTTTGCACTGCTCCCTTTATTAAATATCCCAGATTGTGACTCCGTTGTTCCACCAATCAATTCATCGTCCAAATATTTTCACAATGCACAAATGAAACAAGGTCAACTCTATTCATGTGAATGCCATAGCTTTTTCTATTTATTTTTTCCATTTTGAGGTAGTAATCTTTTTCATCCGAGGCATGTCATACGTTGGAACATTGATGGGATATTTTGATAAGAAGAATTTAAGGGAGCATCTACTAATGTTTTAGCATGGAGATTATTTTTAATATAACCGTACACATAATTAACAAAAATAATCAGTATATATACCTGGGTGAATTTTGTAGAACCTGGTGTATATGATGCACGTGATGTGAGACGTCTTCATTTTTGTGCTCTTGGAGATTTTATTTATTTATTTATTTATTTATTTTCTCTGGCTGCCTTCTTCCTCCACACCATTAATCGTTGTTGTTCTTCCTTCTTCTATCGGTGTGGATTTAACAACTTTAGCATCGTAGCCATAATCTACCAATTTTTTTATTCTTTCTCGCTTAAATTGGTGATGCCCTTATCGCCAGCAATAGGTCCCTCTACACAACAGGTCTGTAGCCCTCCAAACATTAGGTCCCACACTAAAAAATAGGTACCCCCATCCAAGGGAGAAGAAAATTGCTTATTGGTGCCTTCCTCCAGGTGGAAAAAGGCACTATTGTATTGGACTGATTGTAGGTACTCTCTTCCTGGTGGGAAGTAAGTGCATTTTTCACTTCGCAACACTCCTAATTACAGGGAAAAAAATGTCACATCTGTTAGGCCTAGTTTAAGCCAACTTCGCCTATAGATCATGCTCATGGTTGTGTCCTATGAAACTACACACAAAAACTGGAAAATCATGCCTATGCTTGAAGCCCTAGCTCTTAGGATGCCTTCAGATTGCATTCAAAGAGATGATTACCTGCACACATGAAAGGATAAAAATAGGAGTCATGACTTCGTGCCTGTTAGGCACTGGATCTCAGGATACCTACAACTTGCATTCGATTCATGATTTCTTGCAAAGCAATAAGAAAGCAATTTTTATGCTAAGCAGGACATGTTCTATGCTTTTTATTTATTTATTTTTATTGGGATAATTTGCATATTTTTTTTTTAAATCAAGGCACCTCTACTGTATGCCATCAAGGCATCTTGTCACTTATTCCTCTCTTTTTTGTCCCTTGTGCCATCAAACCACCTAGGTGCAAGAAATATATCAAGGCACCCTAGATGTCAAGGTGCTTGCTTGCTGTGGAAGGTGTCTGCTTGTTGTGGAAGGTTCCTTCAATGTATGGCACCTTCTTGATGTGGAAGGTGCCTCCAATGTATGGCACCTTCTTCATGCGGAAGGTGCCTTCAATGTATGGCACCTTCCTAATGCGAAAGGCGCCTCTAATGTATTGTTCCTTCCTTATGAGGAAGGTGCATCTAATGCATGGCACCTTATTCATGCGGAAGGCGCCTTCTTGATGATCAAGGCATCTTTCACTTCATTTTTTTCACGTATCCTCTCTTTTTTTCTCTCTTTTTTTTCTCTTCTTTTCTTTCTCTTTTTTTTTCTTTTTTTTTTTTAACGAATGATTGAACATTCATCCAAGCTACTATTTGATATTCTCACAATGACACTGAGAGGGGGGGTGAATCAGTGTATCTATTTAAAATTTGAATCTGCAACTCTTAAAACTTAAAAATGCAAGCCTAAAAATAGATATAGCAAGTATTACACAAGAGCATCACACAACACAAGATTTAACGAGGTTCACCGATGTGGCTACTCCTCAAATAATGACTGTTTGGACTACAATCCAAATCCAACCTTTGCAAGGATTCAATCTTTACAAAATAGTTTACCAGCACCCACTGGAAGGAGCACCAACCCTTGATTTATCTACTACAACAGATAGGAGCACCAACCCATTTTACCAAGCACCAACTTGGATTTTATTTTGAATAAAATTCTGACATAAAAAATGTCTTCTCTTTTACAAGACCCTCACTGGTCTATTGCTCATTCAAATCAATCTCATAGAAGCATAAAGAGGATTGTTAGAAACTCAATATCTTCTATTACAATCTAAAACCTCTCTTTTGATTTTCAAGAAAAATATTTAGGTTTCAGTTCTGTAGTTGTTATTCATATAGCACTCTTACCCAACCACGCCTTTAGGTTTTTCAAGATAAAACATGGTTGCAGTAACCTCACTTACTACACCTGTTCGATTCTTTATACTCGGTTCAATCGAACGGCTATTTTGAAAAATGGCTTTATTTTTCCTTCCATTTTTCCATGCATTCTAAGCTTCGTTCAATCTGTCAAACCCTCACTGACGTGCTCTATCTTTTAGCCGTTTCTTTCTAACTTATTCTGATAGTCTACTCTGCTCATACTGACAGCTTTTTCTGTGCAACCTGATAGCCTTTTTGCGCATTTCGATGCTCTGTCATTATTTTCTTTTAAACTCTACGTAACTGCCCTCTTGACACCTTTACACTTTTTGATGGCACTCTTTTCAATTCTGCGTCAATCTTTCTCTTCTGCCCGTAACTTCCATGTCTGACACATGCAACCACCGAGAGGATTTCTTGTTTATCAGGATTATCTGTAATTCTGCACTTTTGCCAACCATGCAGCATCACGGCCCTACAACATCCGTTCTTTTCTTTAATACGATGTTTCATAACTTCCCTTGTAACTCCAGTTAACTTTTACATGGTTGGCTGCATGAATTTTTTCTATGCTTTCCCAACACCTGTCACTGTGTAACTGTAGATCTGACTCCAGTTAACTCTTACGTAACTGGCTACATGATTTTCCTTTGTGCTTTTTTGACACCTGTCACTATGCATGCTTCTTCGGCTTTTACCCACCAAACTATTACCTGTCGTGATATCGCAACATTTCTGCCCATTTGACTTTTTTTGGACTGTTGACCGCAAAAACCTGACCTATCGCGATATCGTGACATTTTTTGCCTCCTCGACCTTTTCTCGGCATGCACCCGCAAAAACAAAACATGTCATGAAATCACGACGCATTTTGTTGCCTCTAGCTCTTTTATGTCCCCTACTCGTGAAAACGAGACATGTCACGAAATCACGACCCTTTTGTTGCATTGAGCTCTTTTCTGTCTCCTACCTGTGAAAACAAGACATGTCATGAAATCGCGATGCTTTTCGCTTTCCTGCACTATCCTTTGCTTGCACCCACGAAAATGGAACATGTCGCAAAATCGTGACACTTTTTGCTGTCGTACACTTTTCTCTGCAAGACTCAACGAAATCGAAACATGTCATGAAATCGTGATGCTTTTTTGCCTTAGCGCTATTCCTTGCTTTTCACTTGCAAAAATGCAACATGTCGCGAAATCGTGACATATTTCGCATCCATACATTTCTCACTTCATGCACTAGCGAAATCAAGACATGTAGCGAAATCGCTACAACTTTTTGACTTGGCACTTTTTCTTTGTTGCGAACAGCCTCCGAAAAACTAGCATGTAGCGAAATCGCTACAACTTTTTCCCTTTGTACTTTCTCTTTCCTTCGGCCTCCGAAAATCCTACATGTAGCGAAATCGCTACAACTTTGTGCCTTGTGCTTCCAACTTTGCTTCGACCCGCAAAACTTTGACTTGTAGCGAAATCGCTACACCTTTGTGCCTTGCACTTCCAACTTGTAGCGAAATCGCTACACCTTTGTGTTCTGCACTTTTGACTTGTAGCGAAATCGCTACACCTTTGTGTCTTGCACTTTCGACTTGTAGCGAAATCGCTACACCTTTGTGCTTTGACTCTTCCTCTCTGCTTTGGCCCGCGAAACTCCAACATGTAGCGAAATCGCTACAACTTTTTGACTTAGCGCTTCTTCTCTGCTTCAGCCAGCGAAACTTCAACATGTAGCGAAATCGCTACACTTTTGTTGCCGTACATTCTCTCTCCTCTTCGGGTCGCGAAAACCCGACATGTCGTGATATCACGACACTTTTTGTCCTTGGCGCTTCTTCTCAGAATTTGTCACAAAATCGTGACACTTTTCATCCTTGGCATCTTTACTCCAAACATGTTGTGAAATCGCGACAGTTTTTCAACTTTTCTTCTTTCCTTCCAGCATGTCGCGAAATCGCGACAGTTTCTCTAGCTTTTTCTCTCTCCTCCGATATGTCGCGAAATCATGACATTTTTGGTTGCGCCTTCTCTCTCCTCATTTTTGTCGTGAAATCACGACATTTTTGGCTGCACCTTCTCTCTCCTCATTTTTGTCATGAAATCACGACATTTTCGGCTGTGCCTTCTCTCTCCTCATTTTTGTCGCAAAATCACGATAGAAAACATGTCGCGATATCGCGACAGTTTTCTTACTTGTCTTTTTTTGCAAATTTCTGAATCTGGGCCACTTCTTTCTTCTTGGAAATTCACTGTACTTGTTTTGACTAATCTCTAAACTGCATCAACTACATCAATTTTTTTGTGTTGACAACAATGACAATACTTTTGCAATGCTTTTGCTGCACCTTGCTCAACAATCTCCCCCTTTGGAATTTTTGGCAACACATGGCAACCTTGCTCAATTTCTTCTCCCCCTTTGCCAATAATACCAAAGGGCTGCTGCAGACTCCCCCTGAGTCTATGCACAACATTCTCAGGCATAAATAATTTTAATGCTCCCCCTGAGAATGTGTTCCCCATATCTAGTCAATGCTTGGGTAGTGTGACTACTCCCAAATTTTTCCGAAGGTACTCAAAAACTTCCTTGGGCAATGGTTTTGTGAATATATCTACTACTTGCTCTATAGTTGGAACAAACTCCAATTTGACCTCTCCTTCTACAACTTTGTCTTTCAAAAAGTGATACCGGATTGCAATATGTTTGGTGCAGAAATGCATAATCAAATTCTTTGAGATGTTGATTGCACTAGTGTTATCACATTTAACTAAAATTGGCTCATTGAAGTGAATACCAAGGTCTTTCAGTGTTTGTCTCATCCATAGTATCTATGTACAACATGTTTTTGCTGCAATGTATTCAGCCTCTGTTGTGGATAGAGAGACTGATTCTTGTTTCTTGCTGTGCCATGCTACCAGCTTATCTCCAAGATAAAATGCTCCTCCACTGGTACTTTTTCTATCATCAATACATCTTGCCCAATCTACATCAGAATATGCAAAAAGAGTGAAGTATTTTCCTTTTGGATACCATAGCCCATACTCCATAGTACCCTTGAGGTACCTAAAAATCCTTTTCACATCTATCACATGAGTCTCTTTGGTACTGGCTTGAAATCTTGCAACCATGCAAACTGCTTGTAAGATATCCGGTCTGGTGGCTGTCAGATACAGCAGGCTCCCAATCATAGATCTGTACATTGTTTGATCAACATTTGGAGATTTGTCATCCTTGCTCAACTTGCAGCTTGTTGTCATGGGAGTGCTAACAGGATTACTATCCTCCATTGTGAACTTTTTCAGCATTTCTTTCACATATTTAATTTGAGAAATAAAAATCCCCTTTTCAGTTTGATTAACTTGTAGTCCGAGGAAATATGAAAGTTCACCAATCATAGACATTTCAAATTCTTTCTGCATTTTATTTGCTATGTCTCTACATGATTC
Organism: Wollemia nobilis; assembly: GCA_028583015.1. Classification (NCBI taxonomy): domain Eukaryota; kingdom Viridiplantae; phylum Streptophyta; class Pinopsida; order Araucariales; family Araucariaceae; genus Wollemia; species Wollemia nobilis. The sequence goes on from JAQPPZ010013871.1 coordinate 98,009, forward strand.
ATCATTTTTGCTCCCAAATATTATATCATCTACATAAACAACAAGGACAATGAAATTGCCATTCTCAGTTTTGATATATAAATTACTATCCACCATACCTTTCTTGAATCCTTGCTTAGTGAGATAGCTGTCCAATCTTGCATACCAAGCTCTAGGTGCTTGTTTCAAGCCATACAATGCTTTTTTTAGCTTGCAAACAAAGTTAGGATTATCACAGAGTTGAAAAACATCAGGTTGTTCAATATAAATTTCTTCTTCAAGATTTCCATTTAGAAAGGCTGATTTCACATCCATCTGATAAACTTTGAAATTTCTGTGAACTGCTAAAGCCAAAAATAGTCTGATTGCTTCAAGTTTGGCCACTAGTGCAAAAGTCTCTTCAAAATCAATCCCCTCAACTTGAGCATATCCTTTACAGACCAATCTTGCTTTATTCCTTACAACCTGTCCATCTTCATTCAGTTTGTTTTGAAATATCCATTTAGTACCGATTATGTTTTTATTTTCAGGCCTTGGTACTAATTCCCAGGTTTTGTTTTTCTCAATTTGATCTAGTTCTTCATTAACTGCCTCCATACAGCTTTCATCTGTGTTTGCTTCAATAATATTTTTGGGTTCAATACTAGATAACAAAGAGTAGTTATTTACTACTCTTCTTCTTTTTTGAATGCCAACTATGGGGTCCCCAATAATCTGCTCTCTGGGATGATTTTTCTGCCAGCTTCCTGTTTTGAATTTCCTATTTTCTTCTATGTCTAAATCATCTGAATCTGATTTTTGTCTCTCTTCTTTTTCTTTATCTTCATCTTCTTCAATAAATTATTCATAAGTCGGGTAGTTTTCATTATGACTGATTTCTTGTTTCCTACCTTCATCAACCTTAACATCCGCACTCTCCACAATTTTCTTTAGTCTTTTGTTGTAGCATGTGTAGGCTTTGCTTTTTGTTGAATAACCGAGAAAAATTCCTTCATCAACTCTATCTTCAAACTTGCCAAGATTGTCTTTAGTTCGTTTAATGTAACACTTGCTGCCGAACACTTTGAAGTATTTTGCTATAGCCTTTTTGCCAAACCACAGTTCATAATGTGTTTTGCTTTCATGTGGCCTCAACATGCACCTATTCTGGATGTAAACTACAGTATGAACTGCCTCTTTCCAAAACCTATCAACAATTTTGCTCTCTGTCAGCATGGTCCGTGCCATTTCCTACACAGTTCTATTCTTTCTTTCTACTACTCCATTCTGCTAAGGTGTTCTTGCTACCGAAAAATGTCTTCTAATCCCATGTTTTTCATAGTATTCTACAAACTCATCTAAAATAAACTCTCCTCCTCTATCTGATCTTAAAGATTTAATTCTTTTTCCTGATTGATTCTCAACAATATTTTTGAACATTTTAAACATCTCAAAGGCTTTTGATTTAAGTTTCAAAAATAGTACCCATGTCATTCTTGAATAGTCATCTATACACAGCATAAAATATTTGTATCCATTTATGCTTTTCGTTCTCATGGGTCCACATAAATCAGTGTGAATTAGTTCTAACGGCTTGCTCGTGAAGTACTCTTTTGCTTTGAAGGTGGCTCTGGTTTGCTTCCCTTTTTGGCATGACTCACAAATACTATTTGACGGTTTACCAATAGTGGGTATGTCTCTTACTACCCTTTTTGAGCTGATTTTTACCAGATTATCAAAGCTTATGTGACCGAGTCTCTTGTGCCACAACCAATTTTCTTCTTCCTATCCAACCAAGCAAGCTCCTTCTGAAGTCTCTGAGAGAGTATACAGATTTCCAGAAGTTCTCAGTCTAGTGGCTATTAACTTTCCATTTTTTGTCTTTCTTACTTCACAGCCCTCCTTGAAAATTACTTCATGACCAAATCCTTAAGCAATGAACGATATGAGGATGGAACTAAGTTGTCCTACTTAGGACCTCTCCATTTAAGACATATATTACCCATGGAGACAGTGGGTGAGATTGAGGGAGCCCTCATTGATGATGATGGCTATGAAGAGCGGGCCTACCTCAGGACTCATCTTGCTAATCACTCGATTCCAATCAGTTGGGGTGAAGGAATCATATATGATAGTGATGATGAGGATGATATCAAGAGAGCCTATCTCAGGTTTCACTATTTGCATCATCTTCATGAACTGATTGACATCGATGATATGTATCAGAGAGTCTATCTTGGCCTGTGCCTTAGAGGGAGACCACCCAATTTAGATATATTTATCAAAAAATCTTCCTTGAGACCACTCTACTTCACAATATAGCCAATCCTTACAAACCATTGTGTCTCAATTTAGATGCTATTGATTGGGATCACACTGATTCACCACTAGATCCTAAAGATTTCTTCTCTAATGAATAAATGTTGCAACCTTTCTATTTTATGCCAAGCTGTGCACATAATGTTTATCACATTGAAGGAAATTTTGATGCAAGACATTTAAACCCAATTGATGACATCCACTTGATTTCTACGCCTCACCAGCTTGAGGAGGTATCACATATGTCAGTAGATAAAACCTTCAATGTGGATATCACTGATGATCCCACTAATCCTAAGAAGCAGGGTTATGCATAAGGGATCAGCCTTGAAATCTATTTATAAAATCAAGGCGAATTATCTTGGAATCTCGATGATATTTGTAGAAGTATACATGGCGAATTGCATTTATTTGTTTCCAAAAAATTTCAAACCGTGGCGATTTTCATTAATTTATCTCCAAAAATTTCAAACTATGGCAAATTTTTCTGTGTTGGGGAATATGAATATTGGTTTGCAAAATATAAAAAATGTATGGCATACTTAAAAGCATTAGGCTAATATGAAAGACTTTAGGCCAACATGACGATCGATAGCATGATGACTGATAGCATAACGATTGGCTACATGCATGATGATCAGTTGCAGGCATGACAATCGACTACAGGCATGCTGATCGGTTGCAGGCATGTCGATTGGCTGTAGGAATACTGATCGACTGTAGGCATGATGATCGGTTGTAAGCATACCGATCGACTCAGGCATATCGATTGATTATAGGCATGCAGTCGATCGGCTATAGGTATGATGATCGGCTACATGAATGTCGATCGACTATAGCAATGTCGATCGACTCAAGCAAGACGATCGACTATAGGAAAGACGATCGGCTACAGGTATTCCAAAAGGCTATAGGCATGCCGATCGACTGTAGGCATGCTGATCGGCTATAGGTATGCTGATCACTATAGGTATATCAATCGGTTGTAGGCATATCGATCGACTGTAGGCATGCCAATCAGCTGTAGGTATGAAAATCGATTGTAGGCATGATGATAGGCTACAAGCATGTTGATCAACTGTAGGTATGATGAGCGACTACAGTCACGACGATCGATTGTAGGAATGTTGATCGGCTGCAGGTATGACGATCGATTACAAGCATGTCAATGTGCTACATCAGTACCATGTATCATCCATCCATTGATCGATTGCATGTAGAGGACATGTGTCACCCATCCAAGAGCTTATTGCATGTAGAAAAGTCTATATAAAGGGATTAACATCCATTTTTTCATCTTTTCTATCATAGTTTTAATCGTTTTACTCCTATTTTAATGCATTCTCACCCCTTTTTCTCTTGTTTTAACGTAAACTTAACCCTCTTCCACTACTTTTATCTTGGTTTTATAATTTTACCTTAATTTTTAAGCGATTTTTAACTCTTTTTCTCCCGTTTGAACCCTTTTCCACTGTATTTTTTTATCCATACCTGTACACCCTATGGCGTCCCTTACAACCCCTAGAATGTTTAAAGTTAATTATAAAAACTTGGTTTACCCCCTGATTTCAAAAATTTTATCAACACCAGGTTACGACATGTCTTGGGTCACGGACTGTGGTCTTCAGGGTCTAGTTTCAATGCCGCATTTCGACACGGATATTAAATTGGTGGAGAGGATTGCTGCAACTTATAATATGGATTCAAGCAAGGTAAATATTATTGTCAATAACAAAAACATCATTCTTTCTTTCATAGCCACATATGTCGCCATATTGACAACATTGCTCCACACTGGTTTTGAGCCTGTCACTTCCAAATACCAATTAATTGATGAGGATAAACTCTACTTGGAGACCAACTTCAAAGTGCAGTCAGAATATTTTCAACGTATACCTATTTTTTATTTAATTGAATTTAAATTCTTGTCATTGGTGTACAATTACTGATTTTGTATTTTTGCAGTGACGTCCACCAAGTCGAGAAGGGTTTTGACCGTATCGATGATTGAAGATAAATTTCTTCAGGCATGTTGCGAATTCTTCCTTGCCAAAATCGTTCTACAAGGAAGGCCGATAGAAATTCTCATGTGGGCCTTAGCGTATTTGGTCCGTTGTATTACACACCAAAAATTCAACTGGTCCACCTATGTCTCACATCAGATTAGATTGGAAATTGAGAATGTGAAAACCCATGCTTCACCCTCGCCGACAATTAACACATGCAATTATATTATTGTTTTTTATGAATATTTATATAATATATAGAACACTCCTGTACCAACATCTTGGAACTCTACCCTAGTCAATTTAACCATGATATAACAACAGGTTTAGGTAATTTTTTTTGTTAATATTTAAGTAAAATTTTTATTTTTCCATTGTTTGTTTTTTTTGTAATTTTGACAATTTATACCAAACACAGAAAAAGGTATCTTCTTCCTCTTCAAAGCGGGATGCTACTATCAGAGGTTATAATCTAGAAATAACACCACTGCTAAAGAGAAGATCAACAAGGAAACATAGAAGATCTAGTTCTCCTGATTGTCGACAACTTGCGACTGCACGTCCTATGCCAATGGGCGTAGTTGCACATGAGGTTAGGGAGTAAGTTTTAATTACTGCCGAAACAAATTTTTCACAAATGTTTTACTGTTTTTAATTAATTTTGTTATTTTTTTAGATGTACAGCATGCCCACATTCCATTTGCAGCACCAGCTACGCAAGATGTTTTTTCTTCTGGTAAGAGTTATAATAAAGTTTGCAACCGATTTTCATAATTTAATTTTATAACTAGTTTTTATTTTCTACCTTCACAAATTTTATAACTAATTTTTATTTTTATGTTTCAAGGTCCCTTACAAAAATTTCATCAGTAAAATCAACAAATGCCACCCCCTCCTCCACAATGCCAAACTCAAATGTGAGGTCAATGCTTCCTAGTTGGAAAATACATTCTTTCATATCGACCACAGAGAGAAGCAACACAACAATTATCAGAGAAGGAAGCATCAAAGACATTTTCTAGATTTGACCGTATTTTTGTTGCTAATTTTACTTTTAAGGATATACCGAAAGCTTCTGGTGCTGGGTTGGATGAAGTTCCACTTGATAAAGATTTCTTTTTGCAAGAAAACACACCCACTACTCAACTATCAGAATTGCTTCAAGATAAAGTAAATGAAGGTGCAAAATGTTCAAGCAAATCTCTTCCAAGGGAAACAAGCACCCATCAAGCTTCTCCTTGACAAGAGGATGAAAGATTAAACATTTTAGAAAAATATTTGGTTTCTGATAATGTTGAATCTACAATTAAGGATTTACTACTTCTAGATATAACAAAAATTTAAAAATGGGAGTATCGAGAAAAGGTGTTGATAAAGGAAATTAATGCCCAATACAATAATTTTTCAAAAAGAGAAAAACATTTTCTGTTGTTGAAAATGAACCTGAAAAGATGGAGGCTCTGCTATAGCAAGTAAAATATGACATTTTGAATGTGAATACATCATACACAGATGAAATTTTAATGTTTATGATGAACAGATTGGAGAACATAAACGGTGAGGCCCAAGCTTATTACAATGAATGGGCAAGTGATAAGAAAAAGGTTGTTATTGTTGTAGCTGCAAAGAATGTTGCTGAGGTTTGACTTAATCACTTTTGTGTTCAAAATTTTTTTGTTCTCTTTTTTAAAATGTAATTATATTTTCATGTTGATTAACTATTTTTCCTTTTTGCAGGTAAAGTATGAAAATCTCAAGAAGCAGGTTAAAACATGCATGACTATCTTAGGATGGCAAAGGAGTTCTTAAATGCTTCCATGGCAATGAAAAAATATCACAACAATCATTTTGATAAAACAAAATTTTGTAGAAAATCATTATCCACAATGGATTGGATCTTGATGTTCTGCTAAAGGATAAGGGTAAAGAATTTCAAGGGCCAACATTTGAAGATGTTGGCAAAGAAGAAAGCACCCTTCTTGATGGAATGCAAAATGTTGAGAATATCCTTATCAATTCTGGAGCAATTGATAGTACTGTTACCCAGCCCGAGAAAAGAGTCGTTGGAATGCAGAATGTGGTTATCATGGAAGTAGTGGATGATGAAAAATGAGTTGAACATAGGAAAGAAGAGGGAGGAGCCATTGCTATGGAGACTGTGGAAGCCATTGAGAAGGCAAAAGGAGTGTAGGAGGGGGGAAAATATTTTGAAGTGAGAAATTGAATTTTAAAACTTGATATTTTGAAAGACAATTTTAAGACATTTCATATGTTTTCATTTGAAAACAAGATACTTGTTTTTATTATTTACTATTACACTATTTACATTTATAATTGTGTGTTATTTTCATTTTGTCATTTTTATTATATTATGCTATGTTGTTTTATATTTCAATTTTAAAATGAGTTTACGAATGATATATCTATGCATTTGTTTAAATTTTAGTTTACTCATATTCATTCTTTTTTTTTGGTAGGTAAAAATTATATTAAAAGCGGGTTTTGAAAGGACCCCAAAACCTTTTTACAATAGGTCAACCGACCAAACCAAAGGTCAAGAACAATCAATTTGAATAATCTCGCCCAGTGCGAAATAAAAAGTTTGGAAAAACCCACCCAATGGGAAAAGACAATTTTGAAAAATCCCACCTAGAGGGAAACCACCAATTTTGAAAAATCTTGCCTAGCGAGGAACCACCAATTTTGAAAAATCCCACCCAACGAGAAATCACCAGTTTTGAAAAATCCTGCCTAATGGGAAAACATGCAGGATGATGAATTTGAAAATCTCGCCCAGTGGGAAGCAGCTGAAAACCACCAGATTGGAAATCCCGCCCAGCGGGAAAACCAGAATATTGGAAAATCTCGCCTAGTAGGAAATCTTCCCACCCAGTAAGAAAAATAGTAGATTGGAAATCCTACCCAATGAGAAAATTAGTAGATTGGAAAATCTCGCCCAATAGGAAACCACCAAATCCCGCCCAGCGGGAAACCACTAGTTTTGAAAAATCTCACCTAACAGAACATGTAGGATGATGAATTTGAAAATCCCGCCTAGTGGGAAGCAACTGAAAACCACCAGATTGAAAATCTCGCCCAGTAGGAAAACCAAAATATTGGAAATTCCCATCCTGCCCAGCAAGAAATCCAACAAAAAATTGGGTTTGAAAAATCCTACCTAACAGGAAAACCAGCAGGATTGGAAAATCTCATCTAGTAGGAGAACTAGCAGAAGAATGGATTTGGGAAACTATAGCACTAGAATCCTGCCAACAAGAGTACGAGGAAGCCGAAAGGATCCAGGGAAAATAAACATAGGCACAAAGAAAGGATCCTAGAAGCCACAAAGGGCCAGGAACCCACCATCCTTGCTCACAAAAAGTTCTAGGGAAGTGGAACTGGGACTGGGAACAACTTAGGAACAAGAAGAGGCCCCCCCAAGGCCAAGAACAAGCTTTGAGAGTCCACCAAGAAGCAAGACCAGAAAGCATAAGCCCTCGAACAAGAAACTAAAATGAAAACCTATGAAGCCCAGGTAGAAAACAACAACATACACAAATATGGGATCCATGAAAACCTAAACTGAGGGATCCAGGGGTCTGCATGCATAGATCACCGATCCCCCCAAGATCGAGATATGCATCAGAAACCCCAAATCACCCCAACAGAAAGGACCAGGAATCCCCATCCTTGCACATGAACAACTTTAGGGAACTGGGACTAGGGCTGGGAATAACTCAAGCATAGGAAGAGGCCCCTCCCAAGGCCATGCAAATGCTCTGTAAAAGATCCAGCAAAAAGAAGCCTTTGAACAGGAAAATGAACATGGTCCCACCCAAAGGGATGAGACCACCACCAACCAATGGCATCCCAGAGAGGAAACACAAGCAAAGAGGAAAATGCCCCCCCCAGACTAACCTTGATGAAGAGAGAACCTCACAAGATACACCAGGAAGCAAACGAGAACCCAACCTACAACCACCATAGACCAAGAAATCCTTGGGAACCGGATCCTAGTAACAACCTACAAAAAACCCAAGGGAAAAACCTAAGGGAGATCAGGGACAAGATCCCAAGAACATGCAAGAAACCCTAGAGGATCCCTGGGAAGCACCAGGCCCGGGATTCAAACGAGGAAACCCCAACAACTACTAGGAAAGGAGTAGAAAGTGGGTAAGGATCTCCTCCCAAGGAGATCATCTGCTACAAACCATTCCTAGAGTGGGATGACCTGGGATGAATCAAGGACTAGACAAGAACCAGGGAAGGGGGAGCAGGGAGAAAGAGAAGGTCCCTCCCCCTCTCCCTTACTCATATTCATTCTTGTTGTAGTATAAAAGTGAGTATTTTCATTTCTATTATGATATATTATTTTTATAATTAAAATTATTTTACAAAGGATATATCTATCTATGCATGTGTTTCAATTTTTAGTGCATTCATAGTCATTCTAGTTGTTGTATAAAAATGTGTATGATCATTTCTATTATGCTATATTTTTTTTTTTATATTTCAAGTGAGTTTACAAAGGATATATCTATGCATGGGTTTCAATTTTCAGTGCATTCATAGTCATTCTAGTTGTATAAAAATGTGTATGGTCATTTGTATTATGCTATATTGTTTTTTATTTCAAAGTGAGTTTACGAAGGATATATCTATGCATGGGTTTCTATTTTCAGTGCATTCATAGTCATTATAGTTGTATAAAAATGAATATGGTTATTTGTATTATGCTATATTGTTTTATATTTCAAAGTGAGTTTACGAAGGATATATCTATGCATGGGTTTCAATTTTCAGTGCATTCATAGTTAGTCATTATAGTTGTATAAAAATGAATATGATAATTTATATTATGCTATATTGTTTTTATATTTCAAAGTGAGTTTACAATGGATATATCTATGAATGGGTTTATTTCATTTACCATATATAGAGTAATATACTACATGCACTTTTCATACATATGTAGAGAAATTTTTATTAGTTATGTATGTATATAAGGTTTACTCAATGATAAAGCATAAACCATAAAAAATCACTATATTTTGTCACATTATACAACTTATGATACTAATGATACATACAGACATACATTTAAAGTCAGGAAAAATAACTATGTTTTGTCAACATATTCAAATAGTTCAATAACATAGCATCATTACATATACATGGTTTTCAAATTTTCAACTTACTTGAAGTTGTAGCTTAAATCATAAATATTAAAAACATAGACATGTCCATATCATTAAAAAACAAACATGCATAGTAATTGAAAATTGAATGATTATATTATTTTTTCAAATCACTGAAACTTTACAACAAATCAAATAGGAAAAATCTTTGTTAATATGAAATTTCTCAAATCATTTACACATATAAATGATATCAAATATGGAAAATCACTGATAATATGAATTTATTAAAATCACTAAAATTTTACAAAATGATTTCAAATCCCAAAAATCTTAGATTATATGAATTTTTCATATAATCATTGCAATTTTTAAATTTTTGGAAGCTGATACAAAGCTTTATCAACTTCTCCAAAAGAGCCGAGAATCATTTGTGAATTCTACGTTTCCATAATCTCATCATCACTGCTAGTTGAATAATTTTTGTCATTATCAACCATATTAGAGAGACCTCTTATTTCTACTAGGGACTTCCAATATGAAAATGCTCTGTCATAGGGAAACTTACCCACCTCGTATGATGACACATACATTCTCAAACAATTTTCCAAATTTCTTTCCAACCTATTATGAAATTTTGATTTAACAAAATTTAATGCACTAAAAACCCTTTCGTCTTCAACAGATCCCAAAATCATTGTCTAACATAATTCATATAAAATAAAGTATTTAGTCATAGTATCTTGCAAGACACTATTTCGATACAATTTTTGCTAGAAATGCATGATTGAACCAGTCTCATGTGGATTTTTGAATTGTGCAATTTGATTATCCATTGTTATTCCAAAATTTGTTGATTGATGTCTCAAAATATCTTTGTTTAGAATACCATTGATTTTAATGCCATTTATTTCCACACTTTTAGAGAAATGTGTCATAATATTGCCCATATATTTTACAAAAAATTCACTTCTACTACTTTGGTCACCACAAGGATTCCAAAAATTAGGATTAACAATAGCCATGGCCTCAAGTGTCTCATCTCTCTTAAAACGATCTCTTATTTCACTTGTTAATGCATTTGCAATTCTTTTCAATTTATTCTTAGTGCTATCCAAAACCTCATCGAACTGGAATGTGTAACGGGCACTTGTTCAACATCATCTGTCAAAGTATTTAATCGCTTTTCAAAATGATATACAGGAATCAACTTTCCATGGATATCAATACAAAGATTATCGTTGATGTTGAACTTTAAAAATTTGTTCTGTTCATTAACATTAATTAACATATTCCAACTATCAAACTTGGGATCCTCAAAATTTTTATCGGATAAATAAATCCTATCAATAATCATACATATTTTTTCTCATCCTCATCAAATTGACAATATAAATTGCCCTTTCCTGTGCAAGTTTAATCATAGTATTCATTTCTTGTAACATTGGTAGAATACCACATAATGTGAGAAGAGTTTCCAAGTAAGTCATATGAAAAAGCAAATATTTTGTCTTGTCAACATCTCTACGATGTACATACATAAACCCAACCAAGGATTGATATTTTGAAAATACCATTTTTACAGGAAGAAACAATGAAATCCACCTGGTTTCCACATATTTTAATATTTTTATGCCTTCAGTTACACCTAGAGAAAACTATTGAAACTCTGCAAACCTTTTTGGACTGCATGAAAAGTATAAGTGTATATCGTGGACGAGTTCTTCCACTCTGGCTACATTATTAAAATTGCTCATAATTTTGTATGCAAGATTCATTCGATGAGCCATGCAATGAATAGGAATGGCATATGGGGCAATGGAAGTATGAAGCCTAACACAAAGACCATTCCTTTGTCCTTGCATTGTAGCTACACCATCAGCTCCAACACAAATTAACTTTGTGGCAATTTCCTTTTCATCCATTCCGGAAATATCTTTTAAATTGGTTACAACAACATTATAAATGTTTTTCGCATTACAATTTTCAATCATCTTATGTAGTGCTAGTAAATGAGGTTGTCTCAAATGATTTTGAATGTGTCAACATGTATGGAAATCCAATATGTGTTGTCAACAACTGATACCTCATCAATGGAAAGTGAAATAAATTTGGCTTGTTTCAAATTCTCTCTCAGGTCTTCCTTCTCAACCAGTGATAGAAATTTTGCCATTTCCCAACCACTTCGATCTGACCAATGTGAACCGGTAAGGTTTTTTACATTGGCTAGTTGAAGTATTTCCTTAAAATAAAAAAAATCAGACATGGGACGATCTTTTTTTAGAATACTATATACAATAGCAAACTGCAATTTTTTTGAGGCTAATACAGTCTTATTAATTTTTTGAAATTGTGCCTCAATTGTTCCACCCTTCTCAATGAGAGTTTGTTTTTGTTTCATTGATTTTTCATATTCAAGTGCATATCTCACATGCACACATTCTAATGCATCCTTCCACCTATGAGATCTGTTAATTGTTCCATCACTTCGTATTTCTTTGATGTAAACTTTCCCACAGTGTTTTTCTATTGTCTTTCTTATTTTGCTATAAATGATCCTTTCCAAGCTTCCATGTACAAATAATGCATTTACACACATTCAATTTCTCATCTCGCTCAATAAATGGGTATAACCATGCCCATTCATTTTAAAAATCCCTTCCAATAGTCCATTCACTTATCTTTTGACATTTATATTTTTGACTACAAGATTCTCCAGAGGTCTGAATTTTAATTATACTGTCTTTTTCTCTTTTGATTGATTTGTCTGAATTTAAAATCTCCTGAAGTGGTTGTTGAATGTCCTTATTAGGAAAATTATCTTGTGGTCCCATCTCATCTGCTGGAATATCTGAGTGAACACACATTAGGCTAGACAATGTTTACTGCATTCAATGTTTGGTGTTCTCTATCATTTTTTGTTGTAAAAAAGGTACTATTTTAAAGAATTAACATAATACAATTTTACAAAGCATTTAAAAAGAGGTAGATAAGTAGAAAACCATTTATCTATTAATAGAGAAAGGTTTTACATTTAAGAAGAACAAAAATATTAAAAAAATGATGGTAAAAGGTGTTTGTACCTACAAGTTGTGTAGGATATGTAGAGATTGATGCCTCATTGCATTTTGATATTTGTGTAAAATATTTTAGAATTATATTTTTACAAGAAGATTGGCCTCCCATATTTCCATATTCAGTAGGTGACATTGTATCTGTAAATAAAAACCTTCATATGTTAGGAAATGCATATGAAATTAAAGAAAAATAGCAGACATCCTAACACACAACCAGATGACATTGATAGTTGTCTACCATAGTTGCGTATAGTTCACCTACAGTGCCTATGAAACTGTAGAAAAAGAGATTTGGATTTTGGACAAAATAACAATGGAAGAAGAATACTCTATCAATTTTCAATCGTGAATCCTCTGCAATCGATAGGATTTTATCAACAGACACTTCCCTACAATCGATAGGATTTTATCGACAAACACTTCCCTGCAATCAATCGGCTTTACCCGAATGACAGTCCCTAAAACCGATAGAAAAATTTTGATCACATGTCCCTGCAATTGATAAAATAATGCTGATCGACACGTCCCTGCAACCAACAAAATAATATCTATTGATACCTCTACAACTAATTAACAAATACCGATCGACACCACTACAACCGACTGACTATGACGATCAACACGGTTCTGCAATCGACTAACTAATGCTGATTGAAACCTCTACAAATGATAGACAAATTTCAATCGACAATCATTGCAACCGATTAGCTTATGCCACAACTCTACAACTAATCATCTTATGTTGATAGACACGGCTTTGTAACTGATTAACTTATGTTGACGGACACAACTCTACAACCGATCAACTTATGCCGACAAACATGACTCTATAATCGATCGACTTATGTCAATAGATATAGCTCTATAATCGATCAGCTTATTTCAATAGATAAAGCTTTGAAATCGATCAGATTATGTCGATCGACACAACTCTACAAACAATCGACTTATGTCGATAGACACGACTCTAAAACCGATAAGCTTACACCGATAGACATGACTTTATAATCGATCGGCTTACACCGACAGACATGGCTCTGCAACCGATCAGCTTATACCAAGAGACATGACTCTAAAACCAATTGGCTTATGTCGATAGACATAACTCTGCAATCGATCATCTTGCACCGATGGAGACTCCTCTACAATCGATCGATTTATTTTGACAGTCACTCTGCAACCTTCTCAAGTTTTTCGTTGTTTCAGAGCTATTTTCGAGTTAGAGTATTTTCGATGTATTTTTATTGGTACCCAATATAGTATATATATGGGTAGTATATGAGGTGATTTGGGCAGGAAAAATAAAATCATTTATAATTTGAAGGCGATTTTGACGAGAAATATAAAATCATTTATAATTTGAAGGAAAATTAGGTAGGAAAATCAAAATCATTTGTAATTTTAGGTCGGTGAATTAAAATAAATTTAGGTTCATTATTATCAACGATGGCTGAATTCACCCCAAAAAAACTTCCACCCCGTAAATTTTGAGCGAATGGCCCCCAGTGAAAGGATCCAAAATTAGCCTTTTCAAAATTTAAAAAAACCTAAATAGAGCCAATTTATGATATTTTACGCTTATGCATAACCCTCGCTAAGAAGGTTAAATTTTGAGAGATTCTATCTCCTGATGAGCGTGCCAACCTCATCCCTCTAATGAAAGAGAGACCTGATCTCTTTGCTTGAACATACAAGGATATGTCAGGAGTGGATCTGAAAATGGTTACTCATAACCTTTTGCTAGATCCTTCTAAAAGGCCTATCAAGCAGAAGCTCAAGAAGATGCATCCAACCATTGCTTTAATGGTTAAATATGAGTTGCAAAAGTTGTTGGATGTAGATTTTATTATCTCCATCGACTATCCAAAATGGGTATCAAACATGGTACCTGTAGGAAAAATTGATGGAAGGATTTGTATTTGTACGAATTTTAGAGACCTCAACAAGGCAACACCAAAGGATTCATTCATATTTCCCAACATAGATGCTCTTGTAGATGCAACTGCAGGTCATGAGGTTCTCTCCCTTATAGATGGTTTTTATGGTTACAATCAAATTTAGATTAAATATGAAGACCAGCAACCGTGTTCACAACACCATGGGAAATGTTTTGTAATAAAGTTATGCCATTCAGCCTTAAAAATACTAGTGCTACATATAAATGAGCCATGACATACATTTTCCATGACTACATGCAAAAAATATTGGAATATTATATTGATGACTTACTGGCAAAGTCATTGCTACATTCAGAGCATGTAGAGGTCTTGAGGAAGGTCTTCGATCATCTGATAGAGCATAATGTTAGGTTGAATCTCAAGAAGTGTGTATTTAGCATAGCTTCAGGAAATCTCTTGAGATTCATTATTTCTAAGTGAGGGATTGAAGTTGACCCAATGAAGGTCAAGGCCATACTAAAAATGCATCCTCCCATAAATATCAAAGAACTAAGAAGCCTACAGGGCAAAGTAGCATCCATAAAGTGATTTATCATACATTTATTGGATAAATACTAACCCATGAATCAGTTGCTACACAAGGGGGTCCCATTCAATTGGGATGAGGACTGACAAGCAACCTTTGCTAAAATTAAGTAATACCTAGAAATTCCACCAGTGCTAGATCCACCAAGACTAAATGTGCCTTTCCTGCTATATATATCAGCTACTGACTTTGCATTGGGAACCATGTTGGCCCAAAATAATGCATAAGATAAAGAGCAAGTGATATATTACATCAATCGCACCTTGGTGAGTTATGAGCTAGGATATGTATACATGGAGAAGCTATGTTTAACAGTAGTGTTTGCAATCAAGAAGTTGCATCATTACATGCTAATTCATATGACTTATGTGATATCCAAACAAAATCCTTTACAGTATATGATGAGCAAGACATATCATAATACATGTATTGCAAAGTGGATCATGCTATTTATAGAATTCAATTTGGAATTTATTAGCCAAAAATCCATCAAGGGACAGGTCATAGATGATAAGCTAGTAGAGACACCTCTTGAAAATAGTAGACCTCTTGTCATTAAGCTTCCTGATGATACAATATTTACGTTATTAGAATATCCCAAACCTGAAGAACCGAATAACAAAGTTGACATGACTTTGTTCTTAAATGGTTCGAAGTGTGAGCAAGGGGGTGATGCAAATTTTTTTTTTTCATGCCACAAGGTGCTCCAATGCCCTTGTCATTTAAGCTAGACTTTCCTTGTACCAATAATAATGTTGAGTACAAAGCCCTAATATTGGGTCTCCAAACAACCATCACCATGAATATTAAAAGGTTAAACATCTTTGGTGATTCTCTTCTCATAGTCAATCAAGTGAAGAGACTTTTTCAATGCAGGTGTCCTATCCTAAAAGCTTATAAGGATCTTGATAATACTTATCTAGCCTAGCTAGAGTGGTACGACATCGAGGCAATCTCTCATTCATCGAACAAATTTGCAAACACTATGGCATATTTGGGATCTCTAAACCCTTAGAATCCATCTATTGATTTTAATACCATTCATATAAATATGTTATCACATGACATGATGCATCATGAGGCTTTCGATAATAAAGAATTAGTCAACATGATTCATATAGAACAAAATCATGAGTGGTTTTATAAATCTAGAGACTTTATCAATAAGGCTCCCTGGGGGTCTTTCATCTCGCAAGGTCCTACGGGAATGGCACTACCATTCACCACAAGGTTGTATCCCAGTCTGCATTCGCACACAAAAAACAACCAGGGGAACAAGTCATATTTTCAGTCGAGGTAAAATCTTATCAAGATTGGATATCACAATTACATGATTTCCTTAAGCTTGGTTTAATCTCTCAGGGATTATCACGTGTTGTGAAGAGCACATTCATATAGAAGGCAACAAAGTATGTCTTGCTAGGAGACATCTTGTACCATCAAAGCTATTATGGAGTTCTCTTTCGTTGTTTTGAGCTCCAAGAGTCAACTTAGGTAATTTTATAGGCTCATTATGGTACATGCGGTGGTCATTTCAGTGACATGACCATTATCAAGTTCATCCTTCAAATGAATTATTATTGGCCCACTATGGATAAGGATTGCACTACGTATGTCAAGAAATGCATTAAATTTCAACATCATGCTAATATTACGCACTTGCCATCATAGGCATTACATCCCATTCAATAAACTTGGCCATTTTATTAGTAGGGTTTGGATCTAATTGGTAAAATATCTCCTCCATCATCAGGCCATAATACATTCATTATAATGGTACTAAGTATTTTACAAAGTGGGTGGAAGCAATCCCTTTAACAATGACAACTGGAGTACGTATTGCAAATTTTATGCTTCACAATATCACAAGTTATTTTGGGATACCATCCAAAATAATCTTGGATGATGGAACATCATTCAAGAACAAAATTGTGAGGGATTTAACGTCCAAGTATAATATACAACATAGTTTTGTGACTCCATACTATCTGTAGGTAAACGGGTAATATGAGGCTTCAAATAAGATAGTGGTAGCCATCTTGAAAAATATGGTATAGGAAAACCACAAATATTGGCACATCCAACTATCCCTTGCATTATGGGCTTACAGGACTAGTATACGGACGCCCACTAGGGTAACCTCGTTCTCACTAGTGTATGGCGCTGAGGCCATTGGCCCTTAGAGTTGGAAATTCGAATGTTGTACATTGCATTGAAAGAGTTCATCGATGATGATACTGTGCGACAAGCTTACCTTGACTAATTGATGCTTCTTAATGAATGTCACGTGAATTCCCTTGAGCATATCTATGTTTATAAAGAACTCCTAAAACAAGCTTACAATAATAAAATCCATCTGAGAGACTTTAAAGTTGGTGATCTTATGTTGAAGAAGAACCAACATAAATCAAATCTGCCACCGCACTTGCAATATAAATTTACGGCTAACTGGTTAGGTCCATATATCATCTCAGAGCATATTGGACCTGGAATGTATCACCTAACATTGTTGGAAGGTGTTGAAGAGCTTGAACCTCTCAACATCCTACATCTTAAAGCATTCCACACATAAATTCAAAAAATTAAAAACATGAAAATTTTAAAAATCCATAAAAATAAAAAAGCAATAAAATTCTAAAAATATTGTAAAATATTCAAAACTTCAAAAACATTTGCATCATGCATTTTCATTTTACACATGCATTTAATTTAATTGCATTACATTTAGGCATTTCCACTTTGCATTAGGATAGTTTATGTTTGCAATCTTAAAAACGACACGACATTTGTATTTCAATCATGCATCTATGCATCATCATCATCCATAACCCTTATGAGTAATTGTGTTTCTCAACACAACTCTTTCCCGTTGCTATGAAGAATATACTAAGGTTTTTTGGTCGTTCAGACATACCTAGTGGTCTTCTTAGAGTTTGTAGAAAGCTTGCTTTGCTTTCGAGGATGAGGTCTAATTTTGATAGCACTTAGCATATCAAAATTCCATCACTAATCAAACACATTAACAATCCTAATTAGGGAAAGGAAATATGAACACTACGAAGTGTTCCTAGTCACCTTAAGCGAAAGGTTTTGTTACTTGCTTATTTGTAAGGTGCAATGGTCTAGAGTAGTGGTCATTAGAAAAAGGACAAGTTCCCCCCTACCCGAAGAAATCCCTTGCTTGCAAAAAGAAGCAAAAATACCAGAGTCAAATCAAATCCCTTTCTCAAAACAAAATACAAAATAAATAGTGATTTTATCACTATACATGAGCAAAGCATCCCAATAAATTGAAGAAAATAAGGGGGTGAAGAGCTTGAATCCCTAGAATGATCAATACTCAAAAATTATAGAGTGATCACAAATGCAGCAATGGGCTGAATGGATCCCGCCTGACATTGGGGTAGGTCTAAGAAATTTACAAATAAGCTAGCTTTAGGTGCCCTGTATTGCCTTGTGGTATATTCCAACTAAGCCCAAACCTAGGATCGAGTGAGCATGTGGTGATCCTCATTACAGAAATGGGCTGAATGAATCCCGCCTGGCAATGAGGTAGTCTCATGTCTCATCTAATATATTCATTTGCACACACATGGATAATGAATAGCTTGGTCTTTCATAGTGAAAAATTTATCTTTCAAAAGTCTAGTATAGTCATTATACAACTTTTGATAAGTCAACTAGGGTGTTTGAGTTTCACGAAAAACCTCAAAAATTCGTAAATAGAAACAAAGCGCATCAATTAAATCAATTATAATTTTATTTTTATGAGATTTTATTTATTAAGGGGTGTTCATAACATAGAACATATACCGGATGGATATCAACAATGATATTTAGGTGGCCACTGACTATTTTATGCATATCTTTTAACTTACAAAAGCTTATGAAGAGAAAAAATACATCATTTCATATCACATATGGGTTTTTAATTGGTTAATTCTTATGATAAGATTTACCAATTACATTCATGATTGTTGTACATTTTTTGGTGTCATCCATTAGATTGTTAATTCATACTGCATTCATTCCTTATGTTTTAAGTGATTAAAGCATACAGGTTCATTTACATTAGATTACAACATGTAAATAATGCATTACATACATTGCATTCATCATATCATAATATCATAAATTAAATGTATAAAGTAAATATAATTAAATATGCATTTAAACATTAAACATTGCATCCATAAGCATATATCAAAGTAGTCCATCTACACATCTAGATCATAGTGTCTAGTCATACATCCATCAACTAGCTAGTGCATGTCATCCATACATCACATCATATAGCATTAAATACAAGCATAAAAGTATACAACACATTCACAAACATCAAAGCCCCACTTGAAAAATTCAAAAATATTAATTAAATCAATTAAAATAGCAAAAAAATCGAAAAATTAAAAAATTTCCTAAGGTTTCTCAACCGCGACTTCAAACTGTGACCAGTGGCAAGGGTCATTTTTTTTATCGTTTAAATTTGAAGTCAGCCATGACTGATAGTTGTGGTCCCAAATTTTCTAATTAGGAACCACAACTGCCACCTGCGGCTATGGGAAAGACTTTTTTCGGGGTCATTTCCCATCCCATGCAACCTCGAAATCCAAAAGAAAAATTAACCCACCCCCTAAGATAACCTAGTCTAACCTAACTAGGGTGAGGTTTGTTGCCAAAAATTTAGTGAGTTCCTTTAGCTCATTAAATAATTTTATTTATTTTTAAGTTGGTAAGTCAATGAGTGAGTTTTGGAGGGCTACCTTTGTAGAATCGACTCCGCCACTACAGGATACCTCTTGTTGGTCATCCATCAAGTTTGGGTTGGAGTTTCAGTAGCATTCCATGTCAAGTTTTTAATCTTCACCTCTTAGATCTCTCTTGGTAGCAATGGGCAATTGGAAAATAATGAATTGAAAATGATAGATTTTTATTTTATATTTCCAATTTTACCCTCAACCACGACTGGTAACCGCAGACACAGGATTAGGATTTTTTGACCGTGGGTCAGAGCCGCAGCTAAAAGTTTTCCGAATTGGCTGTGGCTGAAACTTGCGGCTAGCATTCAACCATTAATGCCCTTAAAATTTCACCATGAGGGCTTCAAAATTCAAAATCAAAAATATCTAATAGTACAGAACCTTCAAAATTTTTAAAAATAACAAAAACATTAATATAATTCAAAATTCAAATGTGTCTCATATTCAGTCATTTATTCTATACACTTGGAGGTTGCAGCGACTTATGATCCATGCAATATGGTAAGATGAATAAGTCACCATAAGGATGTTTGGGGTAAAATCAGTCATCATTCAAATTGAGATGCTTCAGTCCAGTACATCATTCCACATGCACATGGAATGGCATTGAAAGGATGTCACACGCCGCGGTGGAGAGCCAACTCTCTCTTTAACATAAAAATATCTAGAATTTAAACTTCACTCCTAAAGAAGGCCACAATGGTTGGATTGCCCCACTAGAACGAATTTTTATCTTAATTCTTCTATGAAAATTGTAGTAGATCATCAAACATAGTGATTCAACACAATCTTAATTGGAATTTCTATCATATTTATTTCCTAAGAAGGCCATAGAGGCTGAAATGCTCCATGGTATAGAGATGTACAATTACTATTCATAGTTGAAATCACAACTGAATTAGGCCTTGCCAAGTAATATCAAAGTGCAAAAGTTTTCAATTGTTCAAATCAATCATGTTGGTCAAGTGACTTTTTGCTTCATTAAATGTCCTACCCTCATCGACTCGTCGCTTGAGGGGGTAGTCATAATATCAATAATCATAATAAAATTCAATAGGAGATCACTTGATCTTGTCAAAATTATGTTCATCTTATGAATCATTACCAACAACTATCATAAGCTTACCCTTTGTTCGGGCAAAAAGCAACTATGACAGTTAAGTTAGTAGCTCTCCACCTATCCAAACTATTGTAGTACCGACTACCCAATAATCGTAGAGCTTGCAAACACTTTGAAAATTAATCCTTCTCTTAGTTGGAAGCAATGATTCTAAGATGCATATCCTTTTGTAGGACTGGGCATCTAAGGTTGATCATATCAATGATCATCATTTGACCTACAACATGGTTTTAGGAGGTCTATATTTGCTCAACATTATTAGTTCTCACAATGCATCCCAAAAGGGGCATCTATAGACACCTAAAATGCATCATGTGTAGGGAACTACTCATATGGGCATCCTAACAGACCATATGAATGATCTTGGACCATTCCAAGACAAAGCAATGGTTCTAACCACTCAATTTGGGCAAAGTTGGCATACTCAGCCTTAGTTGTGGTTGAAACCCATGGCTAACATAGCTAGATGTGCCTTAGAGCTATGGCTAGCCCTAAAACTATTTTGAATCTTGATCCAAGCCAAAAATCCATTACAACGGCCATGGCGATGAACTTCAAAGCAATTTTGGGTGAGGAAGCATCCAAAACCTTCCTCCCAACTACTATAACCTCTTGGTTCTTGATCTTGGCTTCTCCATGAAGCTAGACCAAGGACTTGAGAAGGCTATAAGACCCCCCTTCAAATTGGGGAGAGGTCTAAATTGATCTTGAGTTGGAATGCAATGAAGCTCTACAAAAATGGATAGTGAAGTGACAACCCCTTGAGGAGAGTCGAAGTGCTACCCAATTGTGGAGTGACAAGCATGAATTCGTTAATGAAGCTTCCAAAGGACTAAGAAGCACAAATCATAAATTCAAGCCAATCAAATGTGAATCTTATCAAATTCAACCACCAATCCATATTGGGACACAAAGGTGACCCTTGATCATCAATTCCACGAAGGAAATTGAAGATCCAAGCCCTGATTATAAGAGCAAGAATACTTTTAGCTCAATCGCAGCTATCATCCATGAATAATAGTGCCAGCTGCACCTTAGACCTATGGTGAGGGTTTGAATTCCTTTGTTTTAGCCATATATTTCCCTTTTAAAGCATGTATTTAGATATATCTGACTTAGATTAGCTTTCTTTTATGCATTTGTGTGGTTAAATCTAGGAATTAGAAGTAGATTTGCTCTTCTTTCCTCGCATTTGTCAATATTCATTAGTTTCATTAGATTTGTTTCATTTCAAGTCTTAATGGCAGATTATACATCATAATTTCTAGATTTCCTACTTTATTTACAAGCTTTATAGTAATATAGAGATTTCATGCACATCTTTACTAGTTTACATGCTTTCTTGCTATATTTTTCACCATTTATGTAATTTTCTATCAAGTGCCTCATCAAGAGAGGACTCCTTTGTTACTAACCCCTTTTATGTTGTTTCTTGAATGTAGTTTTACAGGATCTTAGATTTTCAAGGCGTTCTTGGCAATATATTCCTCCAATCGTGTGAGAAGAAGGCTATCGTTGGCCTTGAGCAGTTTGTGTCCATTCTGAAGAGTCTACAGATTACACCACCCCATAATTTAGAGGGTCTTCAAAATTGTATCAATTGTATCAAGGATTTGGGTATCCATAACAGGGATGTATTTGTAATCAGGAATTGGAAAAGATTTAATAAAAGAAATCCTTCTTGTTAAATTCATTGTTGTCCATTATTTATCGCTTTAATGCTTGATGTTAATTGACGCACTAGTTAGGTGTATGCTTTTTAGATCAGTTTATATAGGTTGTAGGGATATGACATGTAATGGAGTGAGACTTTGGATGAAAAAAGTCCAAACAGGTGAAAGAGATTTACCTTTCCTAAATTTCTTGAATACTAAGAGCTTAACAAATTTTAGGGGTTCTTTTATGAAGAACACAAGCTTATACTGAGAGGGGGGGTGAACAGTATAAGACAACCTTTCACGTTTTCTTTACCAAATAATATTATCCAATATTATCAATGGTAATATCAATAGTGGTAATAAAAGCAATGCAAAAATAATAACACACAATAGAGACACCAATTTAACGTGGTTCACCCAATGTGGGCTACTCCATGGAGATAATATTTCTACTAAAATTTTCTCAACAAATCTCTTGGGAATCAATTTTCTATTACAATGTTTATGGACCTCTGTCCAAAGGAGACACCAATCCCCTATACTCTTATTTTTGGATCTCTCTCCAAAGGAGAACTCTTTCACCTTTTCTCTGGTTCATGGAACTTGATCCAGGAGACCTCTATCTCCTCAACTAGTTCATGGATCTCTCTCCATAGAAGAACTCTATCTTCCTAGATGGTTCATGGATCACACTCCACAAGAGAACTCTTTCCCCTCTACTATGGTTCATGGAACTCTATCTACAGGAGAACTCTTTCTCCTTGCTTTGGTTCATGGATATCTATCCATAGGAGAACTCTTTCTCCTTGCTATGGTTCGATGATATTCTAGAAGACTTCTACCCCCACTTCTCTGGCTTGTGGATATCTCTCCATAGAAGACCTCTGTCTTCACTGCCCTGGCTAATGGATATCTATCCACTAGAGACTGTTGTCCTCTACTATATAACCTCCAAAGCTTACTCTCATCTCTATCTCAAGTTTGCACCAAACTCTATCTCAATTCTAGTACAAATTTGCTCTATCTTTGCTCACGAATATGCACTAACATCTATCTCAAATCTGTCCTCAAGCCTTAACACAAAGCTTGATCAAATCACCAATCAAATCTACTCAGATCTGCCCCAAGCCTTAACACAAATCTTGAACAAATAAATCAATCAACTCTACTTAGATCTACCCCAAGCCTTAACACAAAGCTTGAACAAATCAATCAATCAACTCTACTCTTAATGTTGTTTCAAGTCTTCACAAGACTTGCTCAAATCTGCCTTCAAGTCCTCTCAATAACTTTCTCAACCTACTCTCAATTCTTCACCAACACTTGCTCAAATCTACCTTCAAGTCCTCTCAAGAACTTGCTCAATCTGCTCTCAAGTCTTCACCAAGACTTGCTCAAATCTGCATTCAAGTCCTCTCAAGAACTTGCTCAATATGCTCTCAAGTCTTTACAAATATTTTCTCAAATATACTCTAGCATATGCTCAAACCTGCTCTAACACATTCTTAAAAAAACTCACAAAATGTGCCTAATCAATCTCAAATCTTCTTCACAATATTATCAAATGCTTTTTATAATATTCAAAGTAATTCCTTTAACTTGAAGAATTTTAGACATATTCTATTTAGAATTTATTTAACCTCTGGAACATATAGAGAATGATGTACTCTATCAAAAACTCAATATGTTCTACT
This sequence comes from Wollemia nobilis, assembly GCA_028583015.1. Classification (NCBI taxonomy): domain Eukaryota; kingdom Viridiplantae; phylum Streptophyta; class Pinopsida; order Araucariales; family Araucariaceae; genus Wollemia; species Wollemia nobilis. Next base: position 122,223 of record JAQPPZ010013871.1, read on the forward strand.
CAATCATTAAGTCTGCCACTTTTACAAATCTTATTTCTAATGTTTGCACATTCACTTTCAATATCACTCAAAACCAATGCTCAATAATTTCACTCAATCATTCAACCAATGAAACACAACTTACTCACAAACCCTAAACAAGTATTTTTATACTTCTTCAAACAATGAGCACAATGTGGGTGTCAAACCCTAACTCAAATAATTCTCAATATCTATCTCAAATGTTCTGAAAACATTCAACACTGAAGCATATAGAACTCACTCAAATATTTCCAAAAATGCTTATCAAGCAATCCTTTTCACTCCACCTTATATTTCACAATATTCATTCCAACAAACACTTCAAAAAAAATATGATGTGCCCATACCTCTTTGTTTTGATGGAGATATATCTTCAAAACATGTCTTATAACTAACCACCTTTCTATGTGCCACTTTTCAAGGTTAGTTATCAAAATGCTTTCTCAATGAACTCTCTTCTCAAAAGATATTTTATCATACATAATAATAATATATCAAATCACTTTTACACCTTATTTGTTCCTAACTTTGCAAACCCAATTCCATCAACAAAGTTGACCAATTACATAAGCAAAATAAATTGCATACACCTTATATCTCCTAGATTTGTATTAATGCATTTCCAAACTAAAATCTTCACATTCAATTTTTGTCTTAATGCATTAACAAATCAATCAACCTTAATTTCTAAATAAAAAATAATTCACCTTATACCTCATTTTAATGCAAAAATAAAATTATTTTAAACCACCTTATAATTCCCTAGCACATACCTTAGCCACCATAGAACATTACGAAAAAATTAAATTTTAACTAAAAATTAATCCCCTTGTCGCCTTCCACCTACCGTTAAGATTCAAACCCATGGTGCCTGCTGGCCCCACACATTAGCCTTGGAAAGGCTACTACAAGGGCTAGCCAAACCACATGGTTATAAAGCGCACAATCTCTCTCTTAACGTCTGCCATCGACGATAAAAAAAACATGTGTTGCTTCCAAAAAACCTTCCTCCATGTGAATCAAACACATGACCTTTCCCTTGCCACATGCTGTGCAAGCTCCACTTGCTGGCTTGGCTACCATATCATATGAGTGGGTACTCTTCCCCTCTTCCCTTTTACCATTGAATTCCATTTGTAAAGCACCATGTGTTTGTCCTCTCCCTTCTGTGTCGCACAAGCTCTTCAATTATTGGAGGCTCTTCAAATTTCAACACAAAACTTAGGATAAAATTTAGCCTTATATATATTTTCCCCTCCTTTATTTTATACGTCGACCCTCTTTTTGTAATTCAAATTATTATATTTAATTATAATAATTTAAATTGTAAAGGATTTAAATATTATAATTTAAATATTTAAAACCTTTTGGGCTTTTTATTTTAGGGATAACCTTGCCATCATTTATGAATATTTTAACCTTTGCCAAATTACCACAAAGGTAATTTATTGCCATCATTAATAAATATTTTAGCCTTCACCAAGGTAATTTGTAAATCCTTTTTCAAATATTATGGAGAGGTATTCCTTTCTTATGGCTACCTTATACCTCATGTGCCATCAAGAGAAATATTCTGACAAATATTTCCATAAATTTAGGACCTCTAACCTCCTAACATTAATAAACCTTTTTGACCTTAATTCCATCAAATTGGGACATCAAACCTCTTGACATCAATGACAATAAAACATGCTCAAATTTCCAATATTTTAGCTTGTAGGTCTCTAATATTGTAATCATGTTATTTTGGGATTGCATCCTTTAATAAAGTTACCAATCTATGGTTCTTTTAATTGGTGTATTTGATAGGTGAATGAATGTTTTATCCACTTTACTAGACCAAGATCTTTACCATAGTCTTGATCATTTAGAGATGCAGGTGTGACAAATGCTCTTGTGCATAGAGTGGATTTTACTTCTGATAAAGCGATTATTGTGCTTCCATTCCATCGATTATTGTTTTACTTGATATCTTTGTGAAATCTTCTAAATGTGAGATAAATGAATGAAATTATATCTCATCGAGTGTGCCAAACTCTTGATGCTTTGATTTACCTAGGTATCAATTTATGCCCTAGATTTAAGTCAATATTGCATGGCTTATAATTTCTACCAAGCCAACCTTTGGAGAAGATCGATTCCTTGTGAAGTTGTTTCTAAAATAGACTAAAGAAAGATAAAAGGAAAAGGTATGAGAGGTGAAAGGATTAGAAATATTTATTTAAATATGTTCAAAGCCCAGCTAATAACATTGCTTTGAGTTGCATGAGCATATGCCACCAGATACAAGCAAAGCCTTACATACTATATAATCAATGCTATGTAAAAATTTAGCTCATGTTATGAATTTTAGCATCACAAGAACTCTAACCAAAGAAATCCAAATAGTTTAAGCCTAACAGATAGACCACAATAATACCAAATAACATTAAACCTAATAGAAATAATTTAATTAAAGTAAATAAGAAATTTCAAAAGTATAAATATTACATTAAGAGATGCAAACATTAATTGGGGTAAGTCAAATAACTCTTGATTGAATTCCAAAGTAGCATGAATATACAACTTGCCATAGGTAAACATTGAAACATATGGCCCTTTACAATGAAGGGTCTTCCCCTATTATATTTTTTGCTAAGCTATGATAAAGCTAACTACTATTTACAATTATGAGCAAAAATGGATAAAACATGATTAGATATGAGTTGGCACCACTCAACATCTTCAACGCGTCTTTTGTTAGGATTCAAGTAGTTATGATTATGGGATCTTCAATTATGCTTTACTAAGGTGGTGGTCACTTTCCTGCTCTGATAACTACCACATGTCCTAAAAACTCTTTTCTAGGGTTTTGAGTATCTTTGTTGCTTTCCAAATAGCTTTTGTGTTCCTTATATACTTTTAATCATGCCAAAATTTTAGAAGCCTGAGTTGACCTCATTGTCTGTAGGATTTGTATTGTGTTATAAGTATTGAAGCCCATGCTAATATCAACAATTGAAAGTTTTGACATTTTACCTTATGAACTTGAATACTTTGCTTCATATTTTGTTAACCTTGTTGGAGATTATAAAGCACATCCTGATATTATTGCTCAAGATATATGGCTTGTTTTCTTTATAGTTCTAGCACTAAGCTATTTTGGATAAAAGCTTTTGGATTGGAGGGATAGACATACCTTAAGAAATTTAAAGCTTGAAATACTTTGCTTGAGCTTCAAAAATAAAATACTTGAAAGAATTATGATCTTGGATAGGTCCTTCAAGCATGAATTTTAACCAAAGCTTGATCGATCATCCTCCTACTCCAATGAATACCCTTTTGTTGTTACTCTACTCCTTGCTTGATTTTTTATGCTTGATAGTTATCTTATAATAGGGATTATGAACTTCCTCATTTAGCAGGTGTGCTTGAGTTATTCTCTTTATTTGGTTTTGGTCAATTCACTCCCTTTTGCTATTTTTTCTATGCCCTTCTAGAGTGTTCTTCGTATGAACTAGCAAGCCTAGATAATATACATGTTTAGGAGCTTGTCTTGCTGATCCTTTGAATAAACATTTTGGTTCTCCTTTTCTCTTCCATAATTTCTATTTTTCTTTACCAATATACCTTGTTTCCCAGTAATAGTGGATCCCATTCAATGTGGAGTATAGTTTGGTTTCTATACCAACCCACCTAGACTATGGGTGACTCTATAATCATTACAAGGGATAAATTCTTGCTAAAGGTAGCACCCTTTTAGATAACACTAGGAAGGCTTTAAGACTCTTACCAATAGTGATATTTATCTTAGCTACCACTAGAAAGGCTATAGATAATTATCTTTCTAGTTTGGTGGGTCATCATAGCATCATGGCATAGGGAGTTTGGAATTTGCTATTAGATTTCATCAAAGGCCCTCCCTTTTTAGAATATTTGGCACTTTTACAACATCAACTACTTGATAGATTAAAGATGCTTCAATTCCTCTCATTTTTCTTAGCTCTAGGCAAAAATTCTACTCAAAACTCCTCCTTTGGGTGGGATTTGCCTAGTATAGTGAAATTCCACTATAGTTTTTAGTATTTTATAAAGAAGCAAACTTTATTGAGGAATAAACTAAGGCATCTAGGGCATTAAAAAAAATAAATTTAGGAAAAGAAGAAATATAAAATAGTGATTTCATTCCATACAAAATATCAAATAGTCAGCCAAAATGGTTAACAAGAATGGCAAAAGAAATGGAAGAACAAGATGAAATAGTGAGCAATAAATTCAAAATGATAAATAAATAGGACTTACTTTAGCATGAAACTAGTAAAATTCATTAAAATAAAAATGTAAAACTCATGGTAGAATATACTTATAATTTGAAACCCATTAAGGCTCATGTGAACATGATAGAAAATATATGTTATGACCTTGTTAAAAAAATAGATACAACATATGGAAATTAAAGGGATTTGAGCAGAGACAAAGAATGTACAAAAGGCATATGTTTTGGTAATAAATGTGTTGGTTTAAAGTCTTCAAATAGTAACAAGGATTATGATAACATGTTTGCTATGCATTAAATACAAATATGATAGAATAGGACATACAAATAACAAAGATGATGTGTTGTTACATTATACATTTGACAGCATTGATAACATGTTTGATAGCAACAAAGACAATAATGATATAAGATATGATCTATATTATTGTGATGAATTGCTTCCTTACATCAGAATAGAGAATTTCATGACAAGAAACATCAAAATTGAATCAATAACAAGGGACATTAATATTAAATCTAGAATTATGACAGATATAGGTGGCAACTACTATTAGTATTGGGATAGAAATAGGTACCTTTTGAATAAATACTAAGACAAGGATCCAAAAATATTCAAGAAACAATATCACCATGAACAAAGACAAGAAACAGTCAATAAGACCAAAGTAAATGAAGACAAAGGATCTTCTTACTAAATAATGTAATATAGGGGTATGCTACAAATATTATATTATTTGATACCTTGCAAGAATATTGCAAGTACCATATAAATAGTTAATAAATATTTGAGTCTAAAATTTGTAACTAGTTTGTGAATATGTGATGTGAAAAGAGTCATGTAAATGTTTATCTTTTAGTGTGTGTGATCATTATAGGTTTTCCATTATTAGGATTTAGTAAAATATATTTCTTTTATGAGAAATATGAAGAGTTAAATCTCCCATGAGTTTGAGGACATGAAGAGTTAGTGAAAGTAGAAATATCAAGATTTTTGTGAATGTGAAGTCTCTTGTCCAAGTTGTATATATTGAAGATAAAGCATTGCAATAAGGGGTGTGAGAACAAACCTTGCAATACACTATGTTTGCATTGCTTAAGTCGATATATTCATAAATAAAATTATCCAAAAAGTTTGTTATTGAATGTATATAATTGTGTGAAATTTATATTGTTGGATCCTATGAGAATAGAGTCAAAGTGCTAACATTACCACCCTTATTTTCTAAAGGAGATAGAATAGTTTTGAAATCACTCCCAATGATCCATAGATTATAATGAAATATCCTTATATTTGACAAAAATATGCTAAGATCCTTCTAGCATAATTCATGAGTACTATAGTTTGAGAATATGCATTTATAACCACAACTTTGATATTTTTCTCTTTTGTATAAAATAATCTAACAACCTAATTACATTTTACTTATAGAAATTACCCATACCATTAGTGTTTATCCCATATTATTGTAATATCACATGAATATTTTGTAGAATAAAATACTAGACAATCACCCATCTTCCAAATCTATTTAAAAGCATCCTAACATTCCTTACTAATTAAAATAATAAAATCATGACTATAACAACCTACTAATTCCTTAGCAAATATTTTTAGGGGTCTTATTCATATCCCTAATATTCCTTGATATCATTTTCATCATGATTACTTTTTATTTTTTATTAGTGGTCTTAGCCCCACACCTTGTTAACTCCCATGATATTTTTGTTAGCTTTTGATGCAGTAGGTAATGGGAGATAGCAATCACAAGATGCATAATAATATGAAATAAAGTAAATATGCAAGATAAACACAATATGCTATAAATATAAATGATGAAAATGAATACAATGTAGCTATGGAGGAAATGGACACTCCTTGAACAAAGCTATTGGACTACATTGCATCCATCACCAATATATGGTGATATACACAACACTATGCTACTATCTACAAATATACTCTGAGCTTCTATATTGCTTGTTATAATGAGGCCATTTTTATATAGGAATATAGGTTCCTTGGCCAACACTCTACCTAGTTGTGTAAGGGACACCTTGCACATATACAACTTGTATATTGACACTTGTGCATTTATTACATTGCATGAAGTAACTAGATAACTTCCCCTTAAAGTAATCTAATGTCCTAAGTATGTACCTAGGAAGGTAAATTTACATGACCCAAATGATGTAATATAATCTATTTCTAACACCCCCTGTATTAGATTATCTGGGTATTGAAGAATTTAGTTTTCAATGTGGATATTCTTCAATTGAATGATCTTTGGCTTGTTTAGGTTCATCATCCTTATATTCTATCCAACCACCTTTATGTTGGAAATTTTGAGTAGTTGTGTTGTCATTGATGTCAAGAGTCAGTGTCAGTGATGTCAAAAGTCAGTGCAAGGAATTGACAAAAGGAGGGTTAAAATATTTATATTTTAAGCCCAAGATATTTGGTTTAAAGCTTCACATGATTGGTCAAAAGGTTGGCTAAATACCCTAAAGGAAGGAGATACCTAGGCCCAAAGGAAATAATATTATAATATTTATTATTATAATATTAAAGGTGTTAAGATAAGGCCTAAGGTTAAAAAGGAAAACACCTAGGCCCAAAGGAAATAATATTATAATATTTATATTATAATTAATTTATAATATAAATTAATTATAAACCCTAAGTAAGGGTTGGGCGCAAAATATTAAATTTAATATTTATCCCCATCGACGTTCGAGCAAGGAAGGGATATGGTATTTATACCATAAATTTTTGATGGCATAAGGTAAGTCTCCGATATTGCACATGCGAAGGGCTAACAAATTATTCGATGCGATTTTCGTGAGCAAGGCATAGATGAAGCTTTTTATTTTTAAAAGCTTAAGGTGGACTGTGGATGCATAAAGGGAGAAGAGTGCATGTCCCTATTACCATCCGCACGGGTGGCCTAGTGGCAAGGCTTGGCAGCGTAAGGCATTGGCGGAACAGAGGTCCCACGTTCGATTCTCGATGGCAGCAGAGGGAAGAGTTTTTGTTTCGAATATTTTTGGTACCTACGGAGGATACAAAAGGTGATGAGCGCATAGTGGTGTTTGTGTGGGCGCGCAGCCCAAGTGGCAGCCTAGCCAAGGCTAAGGTGCTAGGAAGGTGGTGAACGCGAGTTCGATTTGCGTGGAGTGCATGGTGGTGTTTATGGCACATGAAATTATTTTTTATTAAAGTGGCTAAGGTATGATTTAATTTTTTTATTTTTGCTATATGTTGGATTAAGAGATTGGAGATTATAAGGTGTGTGCAAGGAATTTTATTTAGTGTAATTTGGAGTGTATGTTGGGTTAAGAATTGGAGAGTATAAGGTGTATTCAAAGGACTTTATTATTGTAATTTGAAATTTATTTTGAGTTAGAATATTAAAGTGTTTGGAAGGTTGAAATTTGGATTGAAATATTTTATGTTGAGTTGGAGTTAAAAGGAGTTATAGGGATATTGTCATTATTGCTTGAGTGAGTGAATGATCTATTGAATTGAGATTTATTTTTAAGGAAGGAGTAATAAGGTGTATTTGTGTCTTGAAATTTTATTGTATTTATTGTATGGTGAAATATTTGTTGAGGTAAAATATTCTTGTGGAGATTTTGAGATAGATTATTGCTATCTAACCTAGAATTGGCAAGAGGATTTTGTTGTGAGTAAAATAGGTTTTGAAGATATATCTCCATCAAAACAAAAAGGTATGGGCACATTATATTTTGTTTAAGAATTGTTGAAATGATTGTATGAAATAAAAGGTGGAGTGAAAAGGATTGTTTGATAGTATTGTTGAAAATATTTGAGTGAGTTTGATGTGCATATTGTTGATAAATGATTTGATTTGAAATAAATATTGAGGATTATTTGAGTTAGGGTTTTAGACCCACATTGTGCTTTGTGTTAGAAGAAGGGTGAAATACTTGGTTAGGGTTTGTAAGCAAGTTGTGTTTCATTGGTTGAATAATTGAATGAAACTTTTGAATGTTGGTTTGAGTATGTTTATGATTGAGGTAAGTCTTGGTGAAGACTTGAGAACAAATTGAGCAAGTTCTTGAGAGGACTTGAGGATAGATTTGAGGTAAGTCTTTGTGAAGACTTGAGAGCATAGTTGATTGATTGATTTGTTCAAGCTTTGTGTTAAGGCTTGGGGTAAATCTAAGTAGAGTTGATTTGTGATTGGATCAAGCTTTGTGTTAAGGCTTGAGGATAGATTTGAGGATAGAGTTTGGTGCAGATTTGAGGATATATTTGTGCCAGACTAGAGATAGATTTATGAGCAGGTTTGTGCTAGATCGAGGATAGTGTTTAGTGTAGATTTGAGATAGATATTGAGTAGAGTTTAGAGTAGTATTTGGAGGTGATAGAGTAGAGGATAATAGTCTCCAGTGGATAGAGATCCATTAGTCAGGGAAGTGAGGATAAAGGTCTTTTGAGTGAGGACAAGAGGTCTTCTATGGAGAGAGATCCACAAGCCAGTGTAGTGGGGGTAGAAGTCTTCTAGAAGAGCACCAGCTAGAGTAGAGGAGAAAGAGTTCTCCTATGGATAGAGATCCACAAATCAGAGCAAGGGGATTGGTGTCTCCTTTGGATAGAGGTCCATAAACATTGTAATAGGGAATTGATTCCCAAAAGAATTTATTGAGAAAATTTATAAGGAATATTTTCTCCATGGAGTAGCCCACATTGGGTGAACCATGTTAAATCATGTCTCTCATGTGTGTGATGTTTTATGGAATGCTTACTACTTTAATATTGTTGATGTTATCATATGGATTGAAAAGTAAAAAGTTTTATCTTATACTATTCACCCCCCTCTCAATATAAGCTCATGTTCTTCAATTGGTATCAGAGTGGGTCTCTCCATGAAAAGACTAACAACTTGGAGGAAGATCCAATAGGAACACACATGACTTCAAAAAATGAAGAAGAGGCCATGATCGACATAAAAGAAGAATTATTTGCTACTCTCAAGAATTTGGAAAAGGTTAGAAAGAAGAACTCAAGTTTGAAGGATCAAATTCAAGAGGATGAAGAAGCAAAGATGGAACTTCTACAAAGTCTCATAGAACTCAAGATAAAAGTGGAAGAAGGAAAGAAAATTGAATAGGATATGATAGATCTATTAAGGGCAAGAGAAGTAGAGTGTGAAATATTGGAATAAAAAATTGTCTCTCTAAGGAATGAAGTTGAAAAGACTAAGTTATGACAAGATATAAAGTTAGGGAAACAGAAAGAGGAGTCGAGCTCTCAAGAAATAGAGACATCAAACAAAGATAAGCTCATGACTCATACTAATACTCTGGAAGGAAAAGGCATCAAGAAAGAAGAGGGCAAAGAAGAACCATGGACAAGAGTCAATCACAAGAACAACAAAAGAAGAAGCACTCGACCATATTTTCCAAGGCACTCAAATAGGTTACAAAATCTCTTCCATGGCTATTGCTTTTCATGTAACAAATATGGTCATAGAGCTGCACATTGCACTAGTTATGTGAAAAATAATGTTGATAGAAATTTCAATTCTTTTGCACCTCTTATGAATGATGATGTCATATGTTATAAATGCAATAATTTTGGGCACAAGGCTAAATGGTGCAAAATGGTATTTCCTGAGTCAAGTAAAAAGAATACAACTTCAACAATTAGGAGAGAGAGAAAAGAGCATGAGAAAGTTAGATCAATGTTAGTACAAACAACTCTTCATGTTCAAGATAAGGGAAAATAATGGTTCCTTGATAGTGGTTGTTCTAGTCATATGACAAGAGACAAGAGTAAATTTCTAGTACTCAAAGAAACTGATGGAGGATCAGTAAAATTTGGTGACAATGGATCAACAAAAATTTGTGGAAAAGGAACTCTGAGTTTAGATAATGGAAAAACAAATATGGAGAATGTATTGTATGTCAAGGGGTTGAGGCACAATCTACTAAGTGTAAGCCAACTTTGTGATCAGGGGCACATGGTTACATTTCATCCAAATAGGTGTGAGATCAGAAAGTCTAAAACTGGAAAGCTTATTGCAAATGCAAATAGAACTACAAACAACCTCTACATGCTAAGTGAGATTAAAGGAGAAAAGTGTTTTCTATCACAAGAAGATGAGAGTTGGTTGTGGCATAGAAGAATGGGTCATTTGAACTTTGAAAACATAGTGAAAATAAGCAACAAGTAGGTTGTCAGAGATTTACCCAAGCTAAAAAGGCCACAAAACATAGTTTGTTCACAATGTTAGCATGGGAAGCAAACTAGAACAAGTTTCAAGTCAAAAGGATTTATGTCATCTGAGCCATTGAAACTAGTGCACACTGACCTATGTGGTCCTACAAGGACAAAGAGTCTACAAGGTGAAAGTTACTTTATATTATTTATAGATGATTATTCCAAAATGATTTGGGTAGCTTTCCTGAAAGAAAAGTTAGAAGCTCTTGAGAAGTTTAAAGCTTTTAAAGAATTAGTGGAAAATGAAATAGGTAGAAGGATTAAGGGTTTAAGGTCAGACAGAGGAGGAGAATTTACCTCAAATGAATTCATAGAATTTTGTGAACAACATGGGATCAAAAGAGAATATTCAACAGCAAGAACTCCTCAACAAAATGGGGTAGTTGAAAGGAAAAATAGGACTGTTGAAAATATGGCTAGAGCCATGTTAAATGAGTCTAAGATTTTAGATGGTTTTTGGAAAGAGGTAGTACATACAATAATATATATCATCAATAGAGCTCAAGTAAGAGTAAATCATCACAAAACTCCATATGAGCTTTGGAAAGGAAGACCAACCACTATAAAGTATTTCAAAAATTTTGGAAGCAAATGTTACATAAGATGGGAAGAGAAAAATTTGGGTAAGTTTGACTCAAGATGTGATGAGGGTATTTTTCTTGGCTATTCCACTAAGAGCAAAGCCTATAGATGCTATAACAAAAGGACACATACTATTATAGAAAGTATAAATGTAATAGTTGATGAGAAGATAGGGTCAAGAGAACCAGCTCGAGAAATTGTGTATCAAGAAGAAGAAAGTTGCCAAGAAGAGTTAGGTGAAGAATCAAAAGAAGAAGAAGAAACACAAAGACTTTTTCCTAAGACTCCATCCAGGTATGTGCAAAAAAATCATCCAAGAGATCTAATCATTGGGAATCCAGATGAGAGACAGACAAGGAGGAAGATAATAGCAACAAATGAGCATGCTAATTTCTCTTTGTTATCTAAAATTGAGCCAAAATATTTCAATGAGGCAAGTGAAGATGAGTTTTGGATTAAGGCAATGAATGAGGAACTAGATCAAATAGAGAAAAGTGAGACTTGGGAACTTGTCCCATGACCAAAAGGTAAGAATGTGATTGGCACTAAATGGGTATTCAAAAACAAGTTAAATGAATATGGTCAGGTAGTCAGAAACAAAGCAAGATTAGTATGCAAAGGTTATGCACAGGTTGAGGGAATTGATTTTGATGAGACATTTTCTCCAGTTGCATGACTTGAAGCTATAAGAATGTTCTTAGCCTTCTCAAGTTTCAAAAACTTCAAAGTATATCAGATGGATGTTAAATCAGCCTTTCTAAATGGTGTCCTGGAAGAAGAGGTTTACATTGAGCAACCTAAGGGATTCAGCCTAACCGATAAACCAGACTATGTATGCAGATTGAAGAAGGCACTTTATGGACTAAAACAAGCTCCTAGAGCTTGGTATTCAATATTGGATAAGTACCTTCAGGAATAGGGTTTCAAGAAAGGAATAGTGGATAGTAACTTATACATCAAAAATGAAGGAAATGACTTACTAATTGTGGTTGTTTATGTGGATGATATCATTTTTGGAGGCAACAATGATAAGATGTGTCAAAAATTTGCAAAGAGCATGCAGAATGAATTTGAGATGTCAATGCTTGGTGAGTTGTCCTTCTTTCTTGGACTTCAGATTTCACAATCAGAGAAAGGTGTATTTCTCTCACAAACCAAGTATATAAAAGAGATGCTAAAGAAATTCAAGTTAGAATATTGCAAACCAGTAAGTACCCCCATGGTTACAGGATGCAAGTTAAGTAAAGATGATGAATCTCCTGAGGCAAATCAAAAATTATACAAATCTATGATTGGCAGCTTACTGTATGTCATAGCTACAAGACCAGATATAATGCAGGCAGTGGGACTAGTGGTAAGGTTTCAAGTGGCACCAAAGGAAACACATGTAGTAGCAGTAAAAAGGATTCTCAAGTATTTAAAAGGGACTATGGATTTTGGGCTCTGGTACCCCAAAAGTGATAATTTCACTCTCATAGCATATACAGATGCAGATTGGGTTGGCAACATTGATGATAGAAAAAGCACAAGTGGAGGAGCATTCTTTCTCAGAGATTGTTTAGTCTCTTGGCTAAGCAAGAAATAGGCATCAATATCCTTATCCATAGCAGAGGTAGAGTATATTGCAGTAGTTGCTTGTTGTACACAGGTATTATGGATGAAGTAAACTTTAGAGGACTTCAAGATAGAGCATGATCACCCTATCCCCATACTGTGTGATAATACAAGTGCTATAAATATCTCAAAGAATCTAGTGATGCACTCCAGGACCAAGCACATTCTGATCAAATATCATTTTTTGAGAGAGCAAGTGACAGATAAGCAAGTCAGGTTGGAATATGTTACTACAAAGGAGCAGATTGTGGACATCTTCACTAAGCCACTTCCAAAAGAGACTTTTGAGTATCTTAGAGGAAAATTGGGAGTAGTTCTACTCCCACTCCAAAATTAATCACCTCAAGGAGAGGAGGTGGGGAGGGGGCTGAGCTAAGAGTCTTATATTTAGCCCCAAAGGAGTCCCTTTGCCATTGATGACAAAGGGGGAGAGATTTGAGTTAGGGGGAGAGCATTCAGTTAGGGGGAGCAGTTTCTCAGGGGGAGCAGAATTGGAAAAAGGAAAAAGGAATGGTTAAGGAAAAAGGGTTGCCATCAATGACAAAGGGGGAGATTGTTGGAAATTTTGAGTAGTTGTGTTGTCATTGATGTCAAGAGTCAGTGTCAGTGATGTCAAAAGTTAGTGCAAGGAATTGACAAAAGGAGGGTTAAAATATTTATATTTTAAGCCCAAGAGATTTGGTTTAAAGCTTCACATGATTGGTCAAAAGGTTGGCTAAATACCCTAAGGAAGGAGATACCTAGGCCTAAAGGAAATAATATTATAATTTTTTTATTATAATATTAAAGTTTAAACCAGAAAAAAAATAATATTAAATTTTAAAAAAAACCTAAGGTTACTTGTAAATTAATTATAATATTTATATTATAATTAATTTATAATATAAATTAATTAAAACCCTAAGTAAGGGTTGGGCGAAAAATATTAAGTTTAATATTTATCCCCACCGATGTCAAAGCAAGGAAGGATATGGTATTTATACCATAAAGTTTTAATGGCATAAAGTAAGTCTCCGATATTGCATATGCGAAGGGCTAACAAATTATTCGATGTGATTTTCATGAGCAAGGTATAGATGAAGTTTTTATTTTTAAAAGCTAAAGGTGGACTGTGGATGAATAAAGGGAGAAGAGTGCACATCCCTATTACCATCCACATGGGTGGCCTAGTGGCAAGGCTTGGCAACATAAGGCATTGGCGGAATAGAGGTCCCACATTCGATTCCCGATGATAGCAGAGGGAAGAGTTTTTGTTTCAAATATTTTTGGTACCTACAGAGGATATAAAAGGTAGTGAGTGCATAGTGGTGTTTATGTGGGTGCGCAACCCAAGTGGTAGCCTAGCCATGGCTAAGGCGCTAGGCAGGTGGTGAACGTGAGTTCGATTCACATGGAGTGCATATTAGTGTTTAAGGCATGCAAAATTATTTTTTATTAAAGTGGCTAAGGTATGATTAAATTATTTTTTATTTTTGCTATATGTTGGATTAAATATTGGAGATTATAAGGTGTGTGCAAGGAATTTTATTGGTGTAATTTTGTATGTATGTTGGGTTAATAATTGGAGAGTATAAGGTGTATTCAAAGGACTTTATTATTGTAATTTGAAATTTATTTTGAGTTAGAATATTAAAGTGTTTGGAAGGTTGAAATTTGGATTGAAATATTCTATGTTGAGTTGGAGTTAAAAGGAGTTATAGGGATATTGTTATTTTTCTTGAGTGAGTGAATGATCTATTGATTGGGATTTATTTTTAAGGAAGGAGTAATAAGGTGTATTTGAGTCTTGAAATTTTATTGTATTTCTTGTATGGTGAAATATTTGTTGAGGTAAAATATTCTTGTGGAGATTTTGAGATAGATTATTGCTATCTAACCTAGAATTGGCAAGAGGATTTGGTTGTGAGTAAAACAGGTTTTGAAGACATATCTCCATCAAAACAAAAAGGTATGGGCACACCATATTTTGATTAGAATGTTGTTGGATTGATTGTTATGAAATAAAAGGTGGAGTGAAAAGGATTTTGATGAGTATTGTTGGAAATGTTTGAGTGAGTTTATGTGCATCTTGTTGATAAATGATTTGATTTGAGATAAATATTGAGGATTATTTGAGTTAGGGTTTTAGACCCACATTGTGCTTTGTGTTAGAAGAAGGGTGAAATACTTGGTTAGGGTTTGTAAGCAAGTTGTGTTTCATTGGTTGAATAATTGAATGAAACTTTTGAATGTTGGTTTGAGTATGTTTATGATTGAGGTAAGTCTTGGTGAAGACTTGAAGGAAGATTGAGCAAGTTCTTGAGAGGACTTGAAGGCAGATTTGAGGTAAGTCTTTGTGAAGACTTGAGAACATATTGATTGATTGATTTGTTCAAGCTTTGTGTTAAGGATTGGGGCAGATCTAAGTAGAGTTGATTTGATTGTCAAGATTTGTGTTAAGGCTTGAGGATAGATTTGAGGATAGAGTTTGGTATAGATTTGAGGATATATTTGTGCCAGACTAGAGATAGATTTATGAGTAGGTTTGTGCTAGACCAAGGATAATATTTAGTGTAGATTTGAGATAGAGATTGAGAAGAGTTTAGAGTAGGATTTGGAGGTGATAGAGTAGAGGATAATAGTCTCCAGTGGATAGAGATCCATTAGCTAGGGTAGTGAGGATAGAGGTATTTTGAGTGAGGACAAGAGGTCTTTTGTGGAGAGAGATCCACAAGCCAGTGTAGTGGGGGTAGAAGTCTTCTAGAAGAGCACCAGCCAGAGTAGAGGAGAAAGAGTTCTCCTATGGATAGAGATCCATAAATTAGAGCAAGGGGATTGGTGTCTCCTTTGGATAGAGGTCCATAAACATTGTAATAGGGAATTGATTCCCAAAAGGAATTTATTGAGAAAATTTATAAGGAATATTTTCTCCGTGGAGTAGCCCACATTGGGTGAACCACGTTAAATCATGTCTCTCATGTGTGTGATGTTTTGTGGAATGCTTACTGCTTTAATATTGTTGATGTTATCATATGGATTGAAAAGTAAAAAGTTTTATCTTATACTATTCACCCCCCTCTCATAGGGAGGTGAATATCAGAGCATGTCTCTCTGTGGAAAGACTAACAGCTTGGAGGAAGATCCAATAGGAACATACATGACTTCATAAAATGAAGAAGAGGCCATGATCAACCTAAGAGAGGAATTATTTGTTGTTCTTAGGAATTTGGAAAAGGTTATAAAGAAGAACTCAAGTTTGAAGGATCAAATTCAATAGCATGAAGAAGCAAAGATGGAACTACTACAAAATATCATAGAATACAAGATAAAAGTGGAATAAGGAAAGAAAATTAAATAGGATATGAAATATCTATTAAGGGTAAGAGAATCAGAATGTGAAATATTGGAATAAAAAATTCTCTCTTTAAGGAATGAAGTTGAAAATACTAAGTTACAACAAGATATAAAGTTAGGGAAATAGAAAGAGAAGTCAAGCTCTCAAGAAATAGAGATATCAAACAAATATAAGCTCATGACTCAAAGTAATACTCTGGAAGGAAAATGCATCAGGAAATAGGAGGGCAAAGAGGAACCATGGACAAGAGCGAATCACAAGAAAAATAAAAGAAGAAGCACTCGATCATATTTTTCAAGGCACTCAAATAGGTTACAAAATCTCTTCCATGGCTATTTCTTTTCATGTAACAAATATAGTCATAGAGCTACACATTGCACTGGCTATATGAAAAATAATGTTGATAGAAATTTCAATTCTTTTGCACCTCTTATGAATGATGATGTTGTATGTTATAAATGCAATAATTTTGGGCATAAGGCTAAATGGTGCAAAATGATGTTTCATGAGTCAAGTAAAAAGAATACAACTTCAACAATTAGGAGAGAGAGAAAATAGCATGAGAAATTTAGATCAATGTTAGTACAAAAAACTCTTCATGTTCAAGATAAGGGAAAACTGTGGATCCTTGATAGTGGTTGTTCTAGTCATATGACAAGAGACTAGAGCAAGTTTCTAGTACTCAAAGAAACTGATGAGGATCAATAAAATTTGGTGACAATGGATCAACAAAAATTTATGGAAAAGGAACTCTAAGTTTAGATAATGGAAAAATATGGAGAATGTATTGTATTTCAAGGGGTTGAGGCACAATATACTAAGTGTAAGCCAACTTTATGATTAGGGGCACACGGTTAAATTTCATCCAAATAGGTGTGCGATCAAAAAGTCTAAAATTGGAAAGCTTATTGCAAATTCAAATAGAACTACAAACAACCTCTACATGCTAAGTGAGATTAGTATGCAAAGGTTATTCATAGGTTGAGGGAATTGATTTTGATGAGATGTTTGCTCCAATTGCACGAATTGAAGCTATAAGAGTGTTCTTAGCCTTCTCAAGTTTCAAAAACTTCAAAGTATATCATATGGATGTTAAATCAACATTTATAAATGGTGTCCTCGAAGAAGAGGTTGTTTATGGCACGCAAAATTATTTTTGATTAAAGTGGCTAAGGTATGATTTAATTCTTTTTATTATTGCTATATGTTGGAGATTATAAGGTGTGTGCAAGGAATATTATTTGTGCAATTTGGAGTATATGTTGGAGATTATAAGGTGTGTGAAAGGAATTTTAGTATTTATGTTGGGTTAAGAATTGGAGAGTATAAGGTGTATTCAAAGGACTTTATTATTGACATTTTGGAATTTATTTTGAGTTAGAATATTAAATTGTTTGGAAGGTTGAAATTTGGATTGAAATATTCTATGTTGAGTTGGAGTTTATTTTAAAAGTATTAATAAGGTGTATTTGAGTCTTGATATTTTATTGTATTTATTGTATGGTGAAATATTTATTGAGGTAAATAATTCTGTGGAGATTTTGAGATAGACTGTTGTTGTATAACCTAGAATTGGCAAGAGGGTTTTGTTGCAAGTAAAATAGGTTTTGAATACATATCTCCATCAAACCAAAAGGTATAGGCACACTATATTTTTTAAGAATGATTAAAATTATTGTGTGAAATAAAAGGTGGAGTGAAAAGGATTAATGATTATTGTTGAAAATGTATGAGCAAGTTTGAGTGCATCTTGTTAATAAATGATTTGATTTAAAATAAATATTGAGGATTATTTGAGATACTGTTTCAGACCCACATTGTGCTTTGTGCTAGAAGAAGGGTGAAATAATTGGTTAGGGTTTGTAAGCAAGTTGTGTTTCATTGGTTGAATAATTGAATAAAACTTTTGAATATTGGTTTGAGTACATTTATGATTGAGGTAAGTCTTGGTGAAGACTTGATAACAGATTGAGCAAGTTCTTAAGACGACTTGAGGATAGATTTGAGGTAAGTATTTGTGAAGACTTGAGAACAAAGTTGATTGATTGATTTATTCAAGCTTTGTGTTAAGGCTTGGGGAAAATCTAAGCATATTTTATTTGTGATTGGATCAAGCTTTATGTTAAGGCTTGAGGACAGATTTGAGGATAGAATTTGGTGCATATTTGAGGAAAGATTTGTGCCAGACTAGAGACAGATTTATGAGTAGGTTTGTGCTAGATTGAGGATAGTTTTTAGTGCAAATTTGAGATACATATTGAGCAAAGTTTATAGCATGCTTTGGAGGTGACAAAGTAGAGGACAACAGTCTCCAGTGGATAGAGATCCATTAGCTAGGGCAATGAGGATAGAGGTCTTCTGAGTGAGGACAAGAGGTCTTCTATGGAGAGAGATCCATAAGCCAGTGTAGTGGGGATAGAAGTCTTCTAGAAGAGCACAAACTAGAGTAGATGAGAAAGAGTTCTATGTATTGAGATCCATAAATTAGAGCAAGAGGATTGGTATCTCCTTTGGACAGAGGTCCATAAACATTGTAATAGGGAATTGATTCCCAAAAGGATTTTATTGAGAAAATTTATAAGGAATATTTTCTCCGTGAAGTAGCCCACATTGGGTGAACCACGTTAAATCATGTCTCTCATGTGTGTGATTTTTTCTAGAATGATTACTGCTTTAATATTACTGATGTTATCATATGGATTGAAAATTAAAAAGTTTTATTTTATATTGTTCACCCCCTTTTTAGTATAAGCTCATGTTATTTAATTTATTGTTGGCTTTGCAAGTATCTTCATTTGGTTCTATTTTTTGATGACTAAGTAGAGAATGGTGCAATTGTCCTTTCATCTTCTTGATTTTGATTCTTCTATGCTTACCTTTGTGGTGTATTGGTTCTTCATTTTCTTCAACCTGTTCCTCTAAAAATATGTTAGCATCATTTTGAAACACCACAATATCTTGTGAGATTTCCATTGAATCTAGGATATATGTATTTCCATGGATTGATCCTATTGCTTTTATTTCACCTTGATTCATGATGAGACATGTATTGATTCCATCCATATATCCGAATCTGATCGTATAGTTGTTTTCTACTAACTTTCTTATTGAAATGAGATTGAATGTTAAGCCAAGAACATACAATACTTTTTGTCGTATAAGATCTAAAAATGATTTGTTAGGTGTTACACATCCATATACATGTATAGGATAAGTTTAGCTATCTACAGTTATTAGTCTATAGCCTTTAACAACTTCAAGACAACCAAACCATTGTTTATTTCCTGTCATATGATAATTGGATCCTAAGTCAATGTACCACATGTTTTCATCTTTTATAGACGGGTTTCTATTGGAGAAAATTTTACATTCATTGTATGACATTCCTTTTCCCATTTGAAGAAGTAGAATTGAAGAAATGAGATAGGATTTTGTTTGTATTCTACCTTATGACTCCCTATATTAGGATATATGATCCCTAATTGAAGTATATAAGCTTTATTTGATAAAACATTTATTAATCCTTAGGTTTGTAGGCTTCCTTATGTCTCCCTAGTAATGAGAGTATATACACCTAATATAATTCTAGGTTTTGTAGAAAGATTATATCTTCCCAATTATATAGAACTTGATAATATTTGGTAGATGCTATTATTATCAAGTTTTGTAGAATGCCTTATGACTCCCTAGTGATTTTGGAATATGATATAGTGCTCTTGTAAAATGTATTTCAATTTTTGGTTGATTTTGTAAAGTTTTTTAAATATCAAAAATTAACTTTTTCCAACACCTTATTACCCCTATTGAACTAAGCACTTTTCCAATTTTTAAGAGGTTTTAATGTTGGATTTATTTTTCCATTTTGAGAAATTTTGAGACAAGAATATTATAAATTTCCAAACTTAGCAAAAACCTTAATAACCTCTTTTAATATCACTTAGGATTTGATTTTAGTGTTTCTAATTTTTAGTAACCTAATTTGATGTTGTAATCCTTATAGCTCCCAAATATAGAAAATTAGTATACAATAATATTTGCAAATATTATAAATTTGATTTTTCCAATAGTAATCCTTGTTTCTCCTAGGTTTATTTCACAAATATTATTTTTATTTATTATATTTCACCCTTTGATTTTTACTTTCAATATCGATATTTTCTCTAGGATTTGACCTTAGTTTACGATCCTTATATCTCCCTAAGATTGAAAACAATATTAAATAAGAGTTATTTCTTACATTTCAATGTTGTATGACCAAAATGTTCAATGCCTTTTTCGATTGTATATGAGAACAATGTATTGTTTTCATTTGGCACTAAAGACATTGTCCAAGCTTTGGAATATCCTCACCTTCAATGCATCAATGTTGGTGCTTCAAAATATGGGATCTTTGACCTCCCTTGACCAAATATTTAAATGCTCTCTTCTCCTTGCTTCCATGTTGCACTTTGGCTTACCTTGACTATGCTTTGAATTTAGACTCCTTGGACTTGAGCACCATTTTATAAAGAAGAAATATTGGGCATTGTGGTAAGTGTCACAATAATTTCTTATGAGTGCTTGAGAGAAGTAGAGATACCTCTTTCCACTTGTAAACCTTCTATGAGGCCTGAAAGGAATATTATGTTCTAAGATGAGCACTCATTCTTTTCTATTTCAAGTGTCTCTTTTCTTTCTAACATTTCAATCTTCTTTGTGTAACGCTACTTGGTCAATATTGTAACGGATGGGAGCTTGTGTGAGAGTTGTTAGTGTTATATTTAGATAACAAGTATCATCACCTCCTTATGCATGAGTCTTCTATGTAATGCCCTCTCAACGCGCCTTGGAAAAGATTCTTATTAGCAATGTGCCTTGGTAAATTCTTTCTTTGTTATGAACATTTGATAAGGTGGTTCTAGTTAATGCTTTTAGAGGATTTTGAGTAGCTTTTAATGGGGCTTTTGTGGTGCCTTGGTGGAGCTATGGTGGTGCCTTGGTGGATATTTGGTGGTTCCTTGATGGACCTCCTTGGACATACATGGATTGCTATGCTTTCCCTCATTTTTTAACCTATTTTGTATGATCCTTTGTAGATGATATTACCTTGGATGTAATGCTCTTTCTTTACTTTGTATTGTGTCTTATTTTCTTGCAGGTTCGGCCATCCAAAATGGAGGAATTGTGAGCCTTTTGAGAGGCTTCCTTTCTATGCTTGGAGTGGACTATTATTTAGTTTTTCTGTACTGTAATAATGTGATCTTAAGGTACTATATATTCTACCCTAAGACCTGCGTACAACTGATTAGAATGATGCACAATAATGTAATAAATTTTGGTTATAAGAAACCTTCTTGCACTCCTTTTTGCAGATCTAATTTTCTGGTTTTTATGGCAGAATTTTGAATGCAATGGGGGATTTGAGGTGGTCTTATTGAATAGACATATTTCCCCTTTTTACTTGGGTAATTTGATAACAATACCAAGCTTATAATGGTGTATATAGAAGCTTCTCTTTGATGTAATTTTTTGCACTTTCACCTTGCAACTAACCCTATAATGCTTTGGATTTGAGACTCACCAAGTCTCAATTTTGAAGCTTCCTTTGCTGACTTTAGTTAGTTGCTATTTTATTATCCAAAACTTGGAGGATTAAGCTATTTTTAGTGGAATACTTTGGCCATTAAAAGTTGTATATTTTGGTGCACTAATGGTGTATTTAGACACTTGATGCTAATATTATTTTGTGCCTTTCTCAAGAACACAAACACTAAGTTTTTTTTAGAGTAATAGAGTAGCGAAAATGAACCCACTAATATTTCACATTTAATGCACTAAAAATCACACCTTATCACTCCAATAAACTCTCAAAATAACTTTTAAGTGCACTTAATCAATTTACTACAACTAATCAAGAATAATTTGAAATTAATCTTCAAGAGTTATTATGCAATTTCATTACAAATAAAGTTGTAGGAACTAGTCTCATTTTTCTTTCCAAAGTAGATATTTGATAGTTGATAGATAGTTGTAATTTTATAATATAATAAAATCCAAAGCTAATGTGCAAATCAACCTTAAAAGAAACTTTTCCCTTTTTCACTTTTGAATACTGTAATTCAATTTTTCTCTTTTGCAACTCTAATCCAAATTAAGGCACTTTAACAAATTTGATAGTAATCCAATTAATGATTCTACTTACACCAATAGTTGCTTAACTTTTTGAAATATTTTGTAGCTCTTTTGTAGCTTTTGTAGAGGATGTAGATATTGGTGTCTAATATCACCAAGTTACTTCTTTGAGTAGGATCTTGCTACTTAGTTTCTTCTTCACCAAAAAGTGGTCTCGAAATTTCTTTTATGAGCCTAGGTTTTGATGATTTGATCCTGTAGATTAAAAATACCATGCCAAACAAAAGATAAAACCACAATAACGGAGTACAGAATAGTTGCACAAAACAAACGATTTATATTAATCGATGGAGTTTAAAAACTCCTTTTTGAATACAACTGGGCCTGTAACCCTTTATTTGTGATACACAGTTACAAATTATGCTAGGGTTCTCTGAAACCCTAGCTAACACGAATGGTGGCGCTTTCGAAGAACGTATCTTCAATCCCAACAGAGTGAGTGGGCTTTGTCGTATCCCTTGCTTGGACCACTCCAGCTTAATCAGCTGCCATCAATAAATTGGATCTGTCATCAAAAACCTGCACACATTAACACTATCAAGGAGTTAGAAATTAATGAGAGGGCTCCACTGCGTGAGCCCTCAGAAACAATCTAAAACCTTATAAAAATGGAATGCAGGAAATCAATAACAGATTAATACATAAAATACGGCTACTTGCTTTAAACTAATTTATACCTGTTCTCTGTTAACGCAGCTAGACCAGGCAACACCTGGAAGTAATGTTGTTGTCAGAATAGGCTGTGAAAGGCACCCTGGTGCACTCGCCGAACACCTGCATGCTTCTGGATTTGGATTACAGATGTTGGTCTGAGTCTGTGGCTGAAGGTAAACGCCCGTGGGCACTTGTTAAACGCCCGTGGGCACTTGGTAAATGCCCGTGGGCACTTGGTGAAGGGGTAAACGCCCGTGGGCACTTGCGACAGGAATGGGAGATTATGCAGAGTGCTGCAGAAGGAATGGCGGTGAAAGCGGCGATGGAAACGGTGATAGATGCGGCGAAAGGGTAGCGGAAGAGAGGAGATAACCGTAGAAGAATTAGAATCAGAGATAGCGCATAGGAGAGATAGAAGTAGCAAAATACATAGGCGAAGAAGATCGGGTTTGAGCCATCAAAGTGACTCAATTTATAATCTACTCTTAGGGCACACTTTAGGGTTTTAACGACACTTTGAACATGTGGCTAAGATTAAAGCGGATCCAAGGGTAGAGAATAAATCTTGGTTGTGGAATGGATTAAGATGGATGGATGAATGAGATTAAATGAAGGATGGACGGCTCAGATTAAATCACTTAAACTATTATTTAAATATATATATTAAAATATTAAAATATATATATAAATATTAATTTAAATAAATTTGGGGATGAAAAATGGCGGGAAAGGTGAAATTGGGCCAAATAATGGCGGGAAAAGGTGAAATTGGGCCAAATAATGGCGGGAAGGTGGATGACCGACACGTGGCTGACAGGAAGGTATAGATGACTTGCAAGTGGCTAGATTTTGGTGTCTACAGATCCTTTAAGCAATCTTCTCCTTTGCTATAGATTTGGAAAATTTTTGTCTTTGAAATGGTACCTTCTTTCTATGAGAGGTAATATTCAAATCTCTTAGATTTTGTAGGCTTCTATATTTAATTCTTTTTGTTGAAATATAACTTTAAGTAGACTCTTCTTCTCAAGATTTTGAATGTTTTGGGGTTTTCTAAGATTTTGCACTCCCTACTAAATTCTTCTTCCTATTTTGGGCTTGTTGTTGGATGGTGACAATTGTCCCAAATTTTCTTCTCAATATTGAGAATATATTGAGGTCTTATGATATTTGGCACTCCTTGCCAAATGCTTCTTCTTGTTTTGGGCTTCTTGTTGAATGATGATAATTGTCCCAAATATTTCACTATCTTTTGTAGTCAATTTCTCCAATGAGTTCTCCTTTGATGATTTCTTAGTAAGTCTCTCCAAGCCTTTTATTGGATGCTCATTGAGACCTCCTCAAGTTCTTTGATCTTACAACTTCTTTTGGTCTTCCTTGAGACCTTTTATTCAACCTTCTACTCTTGGAAGTGTTGGTGGTGAGATCTTTTTTTGGATCGTTGATACTGCTACTTTTGTATTCGAGCAGGACTATCCTAGTCCTTCTTCTTCTTCCAAGATTTGAAGTTCTTCAATGAGATCTTCTCTTGATATATTTGCCTTCAATTTTGCTTTAGGTGTTGGATTGATTATAAAGAATATACTCTTCCTAAATTTCTTGTAGGAAGTTTCCCAACTCACTGAATCTCCTTTCCCTATAGTAAAGTATTAGTACTAAAATTTTAATCTACTTTGAATCAGATACTCTCTTATAGAGTCTTCTTCAGGATCAAGGCTTCTATGGTATTTTTATTAATATCAATGATATTGTGGCCTCTTCTTCAGTATTGAGGCTTTTGTGGCATTTTCTTAGTATCAAGGCTTCTATGGCCTTTTCTTCAATATCAACGCTTTTATGGCCTTTTATTTAGTATCAAGTCTTTTGTGGCCTTTTATTATGGGACAAGGCTTCTGTGGCCTTTTCTTCAATGTCAAGGATTTTGTGGCCTTTTCTTATAGGATAAGGATTCTATGGCATTTTTTTAATATCAAGGCTTCTATGGCCATTTCTTCTAGATCAAGGCTTATATGGCATTTTCTTCTTCTATGAAGTTCTCAATCTAGCAATGGAGATCTCCAATCTTATTAAATTCACCACAACTTTTATCCAAAAGTCTTATTTCATAGTATTCTTTTCTTGCATAAGGAACTAATCTCTACACTATGAAGGCACATCAACCTTAGAGCAACAAAGTTGAAGTCTCCTATATTTCTATTATAGGAGGCGTCCCAATTATCTAAGAATTAATTTTCTATAAAAAAAGAAATTTTAGGCAATAGTTAAAAAATTCTAGATTTCCTGAATGATCTTCACTAGTTGATTTTTCAATCTAGTGGAATGAATGTTGAGTCCTAGTCTTCACGAGTTTTTCCTACAACTCTGTGGAAAGACTCTAGCCAAATGTAATCTCAATATTTTTGGAACTGAGATTTCTTTCAGTACTCACTTGTGGCTCTCCCTAATCCTATCACCCAAACTCTTCTAAGAGTTTTTGAAAGTGGTTGGTCCAGCAACACATTAGGTTGACAAAACAACACAGGCTCAATGATAATGCTGGTTTTCCTAATGATCTATTGTGGATAGATCTATCATGGTTTTGATACCATTGTTAGCTTTTTATGCAGTATGCAATGGGAGATAGCAATAACAAGATGCTGAGTAATATTAAAGTAAATATGTGAGATGATTGAAATATGATATAAATAGAAATGATAGAAATGAATACAATGTAGCTATGGAGGAAATGGATACTCCATGAACAAAGCTATTGGACTACATTACACCCATCACCAATAAATGGTGATCTACATAGCACTATGCTACTACCTACAAATATGCTTTGAGCTTCTATATTGCTTGTTACAATGAGGCCCTTTTTATATAGGAAGATAGGTTCCTTGGCCAACACTCTACCTAGTTGTACAAGGGACACCTTGCACATATACAACTTGCACATTGACACTTGTGCATTTATTAAATTGCATGAAGTAACTAGATAACTTTCCTCTAAAGTAATCTAATATCCTAAGTATGTACCTATGAAGGTACAATTACATTACCCAAATGATATAATATAATCTATTTCTAAAAAAATTTAATTTGGCTTCCCAAATTAATATCTCTTTGTTCATGATTTGATAGACTTCATCTCCTTTTTCACCCTGCAACACTCATCTTCATCAATATCTTCTATTTTTCCATATTATTCATAATGTGACTTATATTCTAAAGACTTATGTTGCCCTAAATAATATAAAATGCAAGGATTAGCCTCATAAACACTTTCTTCTTTATGTTACATTAAAAATCCTAAAGTGCACATATGATCCTCCACGGTCATTACTTTATTCTATTGCCCTAGAAACCCTAAATTTTCCTGTATATCCTCCATATAATTTTCTTTGTTGTGCTACTCTTGAAACCCTAAAGTACAACAAATACACTCTATACTACTTTCATTTTCATTTCAAGGAGAAGCATTTATGCTACTTGAGGAAAATGAAAATTATTTACCTAGATTAACCTTGACCCCCTTCATCTAATTCACTTTAAAATTTACCTTCTCATCTTCCTTTGCTTTAAAATTTGCCTTCCCATATTCTTTTGTACCTTTAATTCCTTTTGTATTTGAAATTTTACATTGTGCTTCCTCATCCCTTGTGTTATTTCTAATGGTTGATTCGAGTGAACTATAATGATATGATGTAGAGGGTTTTCTTACCACTTTATTAGGAGTGGAAAATACTTGATTGGACCCAACTTATCCTACAATATGATCTCCTTGTTTCATATTAAATTTTGCCTCATGTGCAAAATCTTCCATCTCTTTCTCCATGATTTTCACTTTGCAATATCTTGTCATGTGCCCAATTTCATGACATTTGCAATATTGAATTGTAATGTATTGATAATCCACTTGTTGATCTCATTCTCTTCATTCATATTTAATCCTAATGTATTATGGTAAATTTTTTTAAATATCCATGGTTGTTAGGCTATAGTTATAAACTCTATAAAATGTTATTCATTATTTTGTATTCTCTTCCATATTATGTTACACTAAATGTTAGGAGGCTTCTAGTAAAAATTTTATATTTTCCCATTACTATAAAGACTTCTACATGATTTATTTTCCTATGGGATTCTCATTTATGAAATATTACATGTACTTGCAAATGTATGTTGATTAATATGAGATTAATAAATCATTCTGTGTTATACTCTTTTACCAACATGTGGTATCAAAGCAAATATAATAGATGGTCTTGAGTTTTGGGTGTAAATAGAGTTTTTTAATTAGTGATATCATGGAGAACTCCAAGATGGGGCACATAAGCATGATTTCTTAAAACAAATTTTTATTTATTAGAAGTGATGAAGGCACTACCTATAGAGACATAGAAAGAAGTAGTGAAGGCACTGCATGAAAAATCTCATGGATATCTAGAAAGAAGAAATGACATGTGAAGGCATTGTCATAATTTTTCATTTAAATAAAGAAAGTGTGTTTTCCAATTAAAAAATAATTTGGCACCCAAAATATTTAAATGTATTTAGTATTCTATTGGAAGATAAACCTAATGAATAGGGCATCTGGTTGAATAAAATTTAATCTTTGTTTGGAGAAAAATACAATCTTGATGAATTGATTGTCCGGTTGAATAAAATTTATTCTTTGCTTTGATAAAATGATGATTCTGATGAATGGGCCATTTGATTGAGATAGAAGGAAAAATAGTATGTTCTCAAATTTTTATTTTAGAGAGAGTGCACTTTATAAAATTTCAATATAAGAATGTAACATTCTTAGAATTTTTGTTCAAATAGAAAGTGTAATTTGTAGACTTCTAATAAAAGAAAATGATTTATAAAATATTTATACAAGCCTATGTTATTTTTTGATAGCATGAGAACTGTTTGAAAGCACCTAAAAGAGAGTGTTCAAAAGCACCTAAAAGTGCCTATAGAGTTTATTTGAATTCATCTAAAAGCACTTTTGTTTTGTGCAAGAAGCATGAGAAAGAAATTTGATTTGGATATGCCTATGTAAGCACCTACAAAAAATAAGTCAAATATATATCTAGGTATGTCTATGGGAGCACTTGTCAAAAGCAAATGAAAGGCTAAAATATACATTCAAGTATATATTTTAGAGAAGACAATATTGTTTGAAAGCATCAAATATGAGTGTCTATCAACTATAAAAAATATAAGCTTTCCTAGGTTCAAGTTTTCTAACGTATTTTTTGAAAGTATATGTTTGAATACTTTTGGAAAAATAAAATATTTTTTATAGTTGAAATTCTTTAAAACTATAGAATAGTCAATTTGTATTAAAAGAAATACTTTTATACAATTGAAAGTATATTATCATTTTTAAGACTAAATAAGGAGGAAGAACTTTTTTTTTTGCATATACTAGAGGAATTGGTAACTCATTACAATTTTCATTGCCTCTTCGTGGGTTTGCATATTGCTCCTTGTTGCCACTATAACCTCTGGTTGTGCTGAGTAAAATTTTTAATGTAGCCAATGGTGTTGGTGTGACATGTCCTTTTATTTTATAAGGCTCGAGGGATTTGAACTGTGGTCTCCACCCTCCTAACAGAGTGCTTTGACCAATGAGTCAGACCCTCTAACCTAGGAGGAAGCATTAGTTGAAAGGTCATTATACAACTGAATTATTTAAATATCATACTTGCATTTAAATATTAAATAGGGAGTTGTAAGAAAAAATCCAAAAAATACTACTCCTAAACTATTTCTCTTAGAGTCACAAAAATTAAGAGGCCCAAACTTAATTACATGGAAGAATAAAATGAGAATTATCATTGTAGTAGAAATACTATGGGATATTATATCAAGAGATGAAACACATCTTAAAAAAATAATTCCACAAATAGAATATGATGAAAAATATCATAGGGCATGATTAGTCATATTATTAGGCATAAAAAATAAAATTTAGTCTCATGTTAGTGAAGTAAATACATAAAAAGAGGCTTGGGATATCCTATGCACTATTTTTTTTGATAAGTTGCAGATTTATATACAAAAATGGGTTTTTTAAGAGGATCCCAAAACCTCAATACAAAAAGGGCCATAGCACCTTGCAAACAACCAGAAAGGTTGGAGGAACCCAGAAGAGAGAAATGAAGAAAGAACAAAAAATAGAGTAAAGAAGTCGTAGCATAAGAAGACCCAGATCTACAAAAAACATCAGAGAAGCCCCAACTACCAAAATCGCTGCCCTACCTTAACAGCTAGGACTCAAAACCCCAAAAAATAGGATCCTCCATGCACTAATTCTTGGTGACTTCCTTTGGATCATCATAAATCTCACCACACTTTCGAGCAAGCTGTTTGAGGACCTTGATGGCATCATTTGCAGACTTTGCAATATTAGCCATCGACTTGATGGTGAGCTTCAAGAGGAGGTGGGAGGATGAAACCTCGCTGCCACTATTAAAATATAAAATAACATGTGTCATAGAGGATGCATTCTCCTAATTAGGTCTTTTCAGGTATGCAAAGGACCTAGGAGTAGGTGGAATATCCTCTGTAGGATTCTGCTTCCTCTGAGAATTGCATCTAGCACTCTTGTGGAGAGAAGGTTTGCAACAGGCTATTGGGCTAGCTTTTTCATCCTTGGGAGGGCTCACATTACGGGTCTCAGAAATGGTGGGAGAAACCAAAGGAGGATTGGATGCCAGAGGGGTTACTTTTTGGAGAGGGGGTCTATTTGCCATGACATGTCTGAGGATGACCACAAGCAGGCCTTGATGTAGGGGTTTGGCATGGGTTTTCTGGTATTTTTCAATGGAGATGGTTAGGGAATAAAGCAAGTAGTCTGGAATGCACACTTTCTTGGTTTCATGGAGGTGGTTAATAATGTTGACATGGAAACTCTATAGCATATTCTTAGGGTCATAGAAAGTGATGTATTACATGAATGATATGATGACTTCATTCTAGGGGCTGGGCATAGAGGATCGGTAAAGGGCAAACTTGTCCCACCCAAGATTCTTGCTCTTGTTAGTAAACTGGTTAGTTTCCTCCTCCCAATTGTTTTTTCCTAGAAAATAAAGTGGCCTAAAGGGGGAAGCCTTTTTATTTCACACATTAGCTCCATCGTGACCTTGAAGTGGACACCACAAAATTTGACCTCACCTCTATACCAAGTATCCATGATGTCCTTGGTAATCTCATTAGTCGACCCTTTGAACTTTCATAAGGAAGTGAAACCCTTAACATCCATGAAGGCTTACACGATATTGTAAAGCTTGAGCTGATTCGAATCCACATAAACAGAGGCTATGGGAGCCAAGATGGGATGGATAGGACACAGGGAAAACTAAGGTAAAAAGGGCCATTGGCTTGGGGCACATGGGGTCTAGGGGAGTAATGGCTAAAGAAGGAATTCTAGACTATAGAGAGCTAGAGGGAGCAGGGGTTGAAGAAGGATGAAATGTGGAAGGAGAACTAGCAAGGGTGGTTATAAATAAGCTAAGGGGAGGCTCAGTGGGAGGGGAAGCATCGATGACAGATCATCTTCTACATGGGGACTCAAAATCGGTAATAATGGTTGGTACGTGCTTAGGGTGGTGATGAGGGATGTTGAGGTGGATGGAAAAAAAGATATCACTTTGGAAAGTCCTCCAACTTAAGTTGTGGTGAACATAAATCTAAATAAACCTCAGAAAATGCTTATTAGAATATTGGGAACTGGAGTCATGATAAAATAAAATCTTCGTGGGTTTTTCTTTGTATATGGTTGCATAATAAATGGAAGTACTAACATATTCTTATTCCTACCAGTTCCCAATGATGGTATCATCAGTCAAGATAGTGCTATGAATATGAGTCATGAACCAAAGATTGATATCCCTACTCATGTCTTTATTGATGTGGATATCCTTGACCAACGTGGTGGTGATACTATCAAGTTGGATTTCCATTTCCCTATGGATATGTGCCCAATGGTATACAACTAGGAAGCTTAGACAAGGGCCTAATACTGAAGTAGCCTTAGCCTTACCCATCTCTGATGTGGAACTGGGAGACACGTCACTCTTGAAAAATACACCTTGGCTTCTCATAGTTGGTTGCATCCAAAATATCATGGGGAAAATTTTGATGCCACATAGTAAACTACCTAGGGGAGGCTCCCATGTTGGCCATGCAATCTGTAAGGGTGTTGGCCTCCCTGAACCTATGCTAGACCATAAAAGGGACTTTGGATTGCAAGAGCTTTCTAGCCCCTATTATTGTGTTGCTAACCCTCTAAGACATATTTTTAGATTTGTTCAAATAATTTATGGCGTTCATGGAATCTCCTTCAATAAAGAGCCTTCTAGGATCCTCTATGAGGAGGTAGAAGCCTTTCCATAGAGCTCTATATTCAGCTACATTATTGGTCTACATTCCTAAAAGTTTTGAGAAGGTAAGAATAAGCTTGTTGTGATGATCTTGGATGACACCCCCAGCGCCAATTAGACCTGGGTTTCCTTTTATCACCCCATTGAAATTAAGTTTAATTCATACTTTTGGGGGGGCTCCCAACTCCTAATGGATGTTGGCTCTAGGGTGAACAGGGATATGGGAGCAAGTTTCTTCACATTCATATGGGATGCTGAGGATTTTCAATATGGAGGATTCCATGGCAGATTATGGAGCAAAGGGGCATGAAACAAGCTTAGCATTTTTTATGGTGAAAGTAATGGCTCTAGAGGTAACTGATAGAGGATCCTTGGAGGAGTTAGTGAAAGATCTACTATTGCATTTAAGCCAAATCTACCGGAGGAAATGGTGAAGGCACAAATCCTAGAGGAATCAAAGCCTAGATTTACAAAAGAGATTGGTACACTAGAAAAAAAGGTCACTGATGGACTTGGTGTGGACCCATTTAATGTGAAAGGAATTTAGGATGTGCCAAAGGGTGGTGAAAGAAAAATCACAACTCAGGAACAAGTGATCAGTAGACTCCCAATAATCCATACAAAGGTAGCACCTGTTAGGGACCGAAAAATATTTTTTGTGCAAGATTTCAATAGTAAGAGCTTTGTTTTGATTAGCAAGCCAAGAAAAGAAACTAACTATATCGCTCCAAATTTTTCGCATCCCTACCTTCAGGCTATAGGATCCGTGCCCGGAAGGAGGATGGGAAAAGGATGGCGCGGTACCTCGGACTGAGAGGACTTTGCGAAGGTCCCGCCTCTCAAGGGAGGTGCATTTTGATGATTTTTCGACGGATGGTGGGTTCACCAGGAAACATTTAGCGGCAGTTTCCACGCCTAGGTTTTGGAATGTGTTTGATGAGTTCGTTTTAACCTTAAGCATTCATCCTAGGTTTGGCCGAATGAAACTAGATTAATCTATATGAAAATGCAAGTTCAATGAATACAGAAAACAGATTTAAAAGCAGAAAATAGAGAATTTACAGGATGCAAATGAAGAATACCTGATCCGGATGTCTGAAGAAGATTCGACGTTTGAAGCGATCCGGATCGTCCGGAATTCGACGGAATCGCCCGCAATCTGACAGAATCGTCTGATACTGACAGAATCGTCTGAAATCTGACGAATTCGTCGGACGAATTCGTCGAGAGACACGCAAGACAGAAAACAGATGCAAAATACAAGAAGTCCTACTGTGCAAACAGAGGCAAATTATACCAAATAGTAGTACGAATACTTAACAATATTTAAGAACAGAAATTCAAGCAAATTATTGTACTTTAATGGCAAAATATGATCTTAGTATGCAATCTAGGCTAAATGGGTGAACTCCAAATGCAAAATAATATAAAAACCGAATAAATGATCTAATTTGTAGCATAAAATGACAGGGAAAAAGATGAGAAAAGCAAACTTCAGGCACTGATTGCCTCGATGTGGACTGCAGTCGAGATCGTCTCGCATCAGTACGAAATCGCCTCGAATTTGACAAGATCGCCTCCGATCTGGACAGGTTCGTCGACGACGATGGGTGCTGGCTCCGGTTGAAAAATAATGATGTACCTACAACAAAATTAGTATGGGACTAATGCAAATGCAAGATCAGGATGTTTTAACGCAGAGGGAGTCAATTTACGGATAATTTCAGCCAGGGGTTGGGGAGGGAAAATCCTAGAGATTAAATAGGCTTAGGGGAGTTGTTGGGAGGTTGGAGATCATCCCAATTTGGGAGATCTCCAATGGGGGGAGGGTCCCAACGGCGCAGACACGCTTCTGCCTAGATTGGAGACCCGTTGGAACAGATTCCAACTTTGCAAATTCAGTTTTGCGACAAGATCGTCTGGACGTCCTAGTCCAGACGAAATCGTCCAATATGGGGCGATATCGTCTGATCGGCGACGATATCGTCAAACGGTCAAAACAACCTCTAAAATTGGCACAGAAAAAGGGGAAACGGAATACCCGGCGGTTAACGGGCGGTTTGGGAGGTTAAATTTGAATTTGAAATTATTTACTAAGGTGAATATAATTTTTATAATTTTACTGCGCCAATTTTAGGGTGCTACATTTTGCCCCCTCTTTAGCGAATTTTCCGAAGAAAATGCGTTAAAGATGAGTTCTTCTCGATCTACGAGAAAGCAAAAAATTATACCCATTTTTAGGCGACGATTCTTGGTCGAATCGTACGACAGCTTACTATGGTGCCCCCTCCGTGTTTTTACCCAAATCGAACGTTTGAGGTAAAAACGCGAAAAAGCAAAATTATTTTTGAATTATTTTGAATAAAATTAAGAAAAATAGGGTAAAACCCTAATTCATTGTTACTGTTCATTTTTACTATTTTTAGAGCTCTGAAGCAAAAAAAATGGTGGAGACGACGCACAGATCAGCAGAGGTCCGACGTGGTCTACGGGTAAGGGTCTAGACTCAACTTAGACTGATTTAATTTGAATTTACATGCTTTGTAGGTAGATTTTTAGGTGAATTTTGAGCATCGCGGCCGTTTTTGGCCGTCGACGTCGTCGGGACGAAATCGTCCCGATTTCGATGAAATCGTCTCAATTTCGTCAATTTCGCCCAAGGGCGAAATCGGCGAAAGGGGGACGATTTCGTCAATTTAGAGACGATTTCGGCAGGCGAAATCGGAGACGATTATGCTCAAATTTGGGACGATATCGTCCAATAGTGGGCGATATCATCAATTACATGAAATTGATCTTTAAGTTGCATTATTAATTACTGGAATTGTTATTAATGATTGTTTATTGTTTTGTTGTTTATGTTGCAGAGAGGTTTGCTAAAGAGCAGAGAATGGAAGTATGGAGGATTAAGAGATGACTTGGCCGCTCTGACACAGGCAGAGCGAGATCTGTGGCACAGCAGGCATGTGGCGGAGATGCCACAAGTGTCCACAGATATGGGGCTTCTAACAGCCCTAGCAGAGAGATGGTATCCGGGGTCTTCCTATTTCCGGCTACCGACAGGGGAGATGGCTCCCACACTAGAGGATGTATGGAGGATTCTGAGAATCCCCATACAAGGGCGGATGATCACTCCTACGGCCAATCAGGGCCACGCTATGGGACGGTTGTGCGGTGACCCGAGCTTCGCCCTGGAGAAGGGCGGAGTTAATATCGAGGCACTGCGCCAGATGCCTGGGGCATCTAGACTCACACGGGTGCTAGCTGGAGTGGTTGGTGGACTTTTGCTGTGCCACCAAAGTGGGTGCAGGGTGCCATGGATGCTCGCAGATGTGATCTACGATATGCGGGATCATGGGTATAGGTTTTGCTGGGGCAGTTTTGTGCTATGCCGATTGTACAGGATCCTGTATGGGGTCGTGTACAAGGGCGGCCGATGTCTGGTGATGACATCGCTCCTACAGGTTTGGTGCTGGGAGCACATTGCAGTGCGGAGGCCGGTAGGGCTTCCACTGACAGGGATAGACGGGGAGAGGCCCCGAGTCTTCTACTGGTGGCTCCGGAGAGGGTCACAATGACGGATCGACCTACCGATGTCCCGGAGGCTACTGGATGACTTGGTCCTGGACCAGATCACCTGGAGACCATGGAGAGGGCACCCAGGGTGGGCCGAGGATGGACAGGAGCTGGCTCGCATCAGGCGAGTCTACTGGCTATGGATGGAGAGAGGAGAGGTGGAGCTCCACCGCTATGACCGAGTTTTGAGACAGTTCGGTCTACAGCAGGGGATCCCATCTCTGAGGGATTACGAGTTTTCCCGGACTGTCCGGGATAACACTACGGTTAGCGGGGCTCCCGACATGCAGCGGTTCTGGAGCCAGGACGCGGACGATGCCCCCATCCAGCCAGTGGATGGGGACGACGTAGGGGTAGCCGATGGCTACGATGCCTGGTACGCAGGCATCCGCCCTCCTCGGATGACGAGGGCACAGGGTCCGATCCACGCGGTTGTGCGTCGGATAGGGAGGCGGTGCCAAGCAGCGATAGAGGCGGCCCAGGGTCACGACGGGAGGGAGCAGAGGAGGCCACAGGCATAGGAGAGGCCGCGACAGTGGGAGAGGAGGGAGGAGAGACCCCCATCTCCATAGAGAGAGAGACCACCATCGCCCGATAAGGGCAAGGGCGTGGACACTAGGGAGAGCAGGCGAGACAGGCGACTCTCCGAGCCGAGGTTGCCCGCTTGCGGGCTCAGGTGCAGACACTGCAGGAGGAGGCTACACGGCTCAGAGCTCGGGGCGGAGGAGCGAGCACTCGAGATTTAGCACGTGCTATCGCCCAGATCACTTTCTATCAGGCTCTATACTACCAGGCGGTGCCAGCGGAGTAGAGGGTGCCATTACCAGCACACATTGCAGAGCCTGTCGTGATGGGGTCATCTAGGACATCATCACGATCTGCATCCCGGACTCACGGCACCACACGGACTGCGATGGGGCCACCTCCTCCACCTCAGGGGGGAGGAGATGAGGCTGAGAGCTCGAGGGGCTCTCGAGACACTACACAGAGGGTATTTGATTGAGTATGCCAAGATATAGATTGTGGCATACCAGTCTAGCTGATGTGATGTACATATATTTGTGATATATATAGGAGATATTTTTGATCATATGACTTATGTTTTGAGTATGTTTATGATGCTTTTATGTTTGATTGATTGATTTGATAATTCATGTAATTATGTCGTTAAAAATATTATAATTGGAATGTCATGCTATAAAATTTTAAATGAAATAATCGATGTAACAAATTGATTGTTTGTGATGAGATGAAATAAAAGATAAAAAGAGACTTCTAACAAAATTTCAAAGGACATTGTCGCTATTATAGACCATTTCATGGAGTCGTTGCTCACTCGGTCGTCAAGCTAATCCCATTTATAGAAATATTGTTAAAAGTAAAAGAGTGCTTAAGAGACTGTCTTAAGACTTTGGTGCAATAGTGCAACTGGTGATGATGATGGTTGGTTTGTTTTCAGATTTTCATGAAAAATATTTGTGCATGAAATAATGTTTAAAATGATTTTTACTAGGCATAAATTCCTAAGTGTGATAAGATTTTTGAATAATTCCTTAGGAATTATACCATCATTGCAAAGTTGAAGGTTGACATAATGACAGAAAATAGTGAAAAAAAATGGGTTTGCTTTTGAAAAGGCATAATTTGTGTAACATAAAATGAAGTCATATGGTTTTTATGATTTTTTGATAAATGGGGAATAAAAATTGTTACAATGGTTTGCGCTAGGCATAGAATATGTAGGTATAGACTTATACCATCATCGCGAAAATCCAAAAAAAGATAGTTTTATTGCAAGGTTGATTTTTGATGAACAGAAAATATGAAAAGGAGGGCTTGCGCTAGGCATTCAATTCCAATTTTGGTTTTGAAACTATACCATCGTCGCGAAAGTCAATCAGATATATATGTATATGTTTTGATTGTATAGTTTGAAAGAAATTTTTGATTTTTTTGTTATATAGTTGTCTTTGTGATAAACAACTGTACTTGATTTATTCCAAACAAGTTGCAAAAATAATATTTCAAATTATTTTAAAGACAAAAGTTAGATTTATAAGGAATCCCATGTGCATATGTGAATTCAGTTCCGATCTTGATTTATCATAATGATACACAAAATCTCTCAAATACAAATGTGTGTGCAATTGCTATGTTCATTTACCAGTTTTGAGCAAGATACTATGATACAAGTGATTTGAAGAAACCAAATAAGTGTTCATTAACCATGATGTAGATGCATATAACCATATTAGACTACTATGTAGGTCGGATTATCAAGAGCTAGCTAATCCATAAGCAGACATAGGTCTGTACAAAATAAGGTCGCTAATGTGACAGACATATCGCCACGCTAGGAGTTACCCAAGGCCAAGCGAGGTTGGGCACAAACCACCTGTTATGGGGCTTACCTCACAGTTTTCGAATAATTGAGAATTCCAGGGATTCAAGCTCATCAACCCTTCTTTTCTTTTCAAAGGGTAGGGAAAGGGATTTTATTGCTTTTGCTTTCTGCTTTCTTTTGCTTTTCTTCTGAACTTTGCTTCTTTTTCTTTTTGTATTTTTTTCTTGATTTTTGAGATAATGCTTGAAATATTGCTGTGATGATTCAAAATAACATTTTTATTTTTCTCTTTTTCTTGAACTTTGCTTTTGTTTTTTTGTTCTATACTAGGGATACTTGCTCAGATTAGCTGTAGAGCAAGGGATTTTTATTCTGGGTAGGGGTGAGCTTGTCCTTTTGCCAATTCTCAAAGATTCTAGACCATGTGCATGATAGGATAGCAGGGGAAACTTTTCACTCAAGAAATCACTTCTACTATGTAGCAAAACATGGAAATTACAAATATAATCATTTTATTGTGAAAGATGTGCTTGGTTTAAGTAAATAACAAGATCAATTCTCTATGCTCAAACTTTATTTAATTTGAATTTTGTGGACTTTGATATAAGAGAGATTAGTAATCATGCCAAATAAAATCAAGATATTTATTTTTGTGAGTGTGCAAGTGAGGGATTCCAAATAAATGCTAATTTATCCAGAATAATTTGAAACATATAACTGCAATAATTGTAAGAAAATATATAAGAAATTTTTGAGAAGTTTTTGAGAATGTTTGACTCTCTCTTTCTTCATTATTTTGTTTTGGGTTTCGAAAGAGTCAAGCATATTGCTGTTTTTATCATTATTTTTGTTTTGATTTTTGTTTGTGAAAAACAAAAGCTAACAAGTGCCATAAATAAATGCAACAAATAGTTTTGAAAATTTTGGTGATTATGAATGTTTTTGATGTTTTTGGATTTTTATATTTTATAAATTTAAAAGAAAACAAGATAATGGTTTTGAAATATGCAAAATAAATATGTATGTACAAGAATGAAATAATCACATTTTATGCATAGTAACGTTTAAGATGTAAAATATTCATGGGTTCTTTAAGTTCTTTACCATCTAAGGTAGACAATTTGTATGCCCCTGATTCAAATTTAGCAGTAATGATGTATGGTCCGAGCCAGTTGGGCTCAAACTTACCTTTAAGGTCCTTAGTTGCATTTGTATTTTTTTTATTTTCTTTTAAAACAAGGTCGCCGATCTCAAAGGATCGATGACGAACTTTCTTGGCATATGATCTTTTTAGCTTGTTTTGGTAGGCACGGAGATGCTCCAAAGCATTGATGCATTTTTCATCTAGGAGTTCCAGCTGACTGAGTCTTCCAGCACGATATTCATCTCCTACTTCGGTATCTTGAAGTAGCAGAGCCAAAGAAGGAACTTCTAATTCAAATGGAAAAACTGCTTCAGCACCGTAAACCAAAACAAATGGTGAAGTTCCAGTGGGAGTTCGAACACTAGTTCGATAAGCCCACAAGGCTGGATATAACTGGATGTGCCAGTCACGACCAGTTTTATTGACTAATATTTTGAGGATTTTGATTAAAGTTTTGTTAGAAGCTTCTGCTTGACCGTTACCCTGAGGATAATAGGGGGTGGACCAGCGATGTTGAATCTTGTATTTTTGGCATAATTTTTTAACATCTTTATTTTTGAAACATGTTCCATTGTCAGAGATGAGATTGGCAGGAATTCCGAACCTGCAAATGATTTGATTAAAAATGAATTTAGAGACCTGTGAACCAGTGCAGGAAGCTAAAGGCATAGCTTCAACCCACTTCGTAAAATACTCCGTGGCGGTTATGATGAACTTGTGTCCATCAGATGACACAGGGTTGATTTTGCCAATAATGTCTAAGCCCCATTTAGAAAAGGGCCAAGGAGATGAAATAGCCTGCAACTCTTGTGCAGGTGCATGGACAAGGTCAGCATGCTTTTGACACTTGTCGCAATGGCGCACATACTCATGTGCATCAGTTTCCATGGTAGGCCAAAAATATCCTATCCGAAGGAGCTTTTTAGCAATGACGCTACCACTAAAGTGTCCTCCACAAGATCCATCGTGGACTTCACTCAAGGCTAGTTTAGACTCTTCTAAGTTTAGACATCTTAATAGGATACCTTCAAAAGATCTCCTATACAAAGTATTACCAATTATTACAAATCGACTTGCTCGTCGCCGTAATAACCGACGCTGGTTTCTATCAGAATTGTCAGGGAAAGTCCCATTTTGGAGAAAATCAAATATGTCTGTGTACCAAGGTGCAGGAGTAGTTTCATTGATTAGAAACACATCCAAAGGCTCTAAGCAGGACTTATTTGAAGCGGGCTCCTGGAGTCGACGAATAATGATAGTCGCATATTCGTCATCTAACTCCAAGGGCAGGAGAGATGCAGCGGCGGCCATAGCATCAGCTGCACGGTTGCTAGTTCGAGGAATAGCTTCCAAGGTGACTTGATCAAACAAGGACATTAGTTGTAAAACATATGCCTTATATGGGCGAAGTTTATCATCTCTGGTCTGATAAACTTCATTAATTTGGTTTATAACCAATTGGGAATCCCCAAAAACTAAGAGGTTTTTAATTTTTAGTGCTAAAGCAGCTCGTAATCCAAGGATTAGAGCTTCATACTCAGCAGTATTGTTGGTGCAAGCAAAGGTCAGTTTGAAGGACAGAGGAATAAGATGTTTTTGCGGAGATATTAAAATAATACCCGCACTAGCCCCACTCATGCATCGGGCTCCATCAAAGTATAAGGACCATTGTTCAACAAGGTCTGCCTCTAATTGAAGGCATTCATCAGGAAACTCGATAATGAGGGGATGAGTAGACTCTAAGGGTGCAACGACTAATTGATCTGCTATGATTTGACCCTTAACAGACTTTTGTCCTATGAATGTGAGATCAAACTCGCTTAGAGCAAGAACCCACTTGGCTGTGCGACCCGATAAATAAGGTCGACTCATGAGATATCTTAAGGGATCATATTTAGCAATGACATACGTTTTTTGGCTAAGCATGTAATGTCATAATTTTTGCGTAGCAAACACGACTGCTAGACATAGCTTCTCTAACGCTGTATAGCGGGTTTCATAGCTGACGAAGGTTCGGCTAATGTAATAATTAGCACGTTCTCATTTTTCATCATCGAGTTGAGCTAACATAGCTCCTAAGGCAGAATCTGAAGCAGAAATATATAGAAGAAATGGGCGATCAGATTTAGGCGGTGAAAGCACCGGTGGGTTAAGGAGGTATTGTTTGAGAAGTTCAAAAGCTTCTCTACATTCTGTGTCCCAATTGAAAGGGACATCCTTCTTAAGAAGTTTAAGAAAGGGGCCAGTTTTGTTCGCCAGCTTATCAATGAAGCGACGGATAGCTTGAAGTTTACCTTGTAAACTTCGTAATTCAGATATATTAGTAGGTGCGGGCATATCAGTGATAGCCGCAATCTTGAGAGGGTCGATTTCGATACCACGTAAAGAAACTAAAACCCCTAATAGTTTGCCGGATTTGACTCCGAATATACATTTTGCTGGATTTAATCGAATGAGATATTCTCGTAATCGATTAAAAACCTTTCTCAAATCATCTAAATGATTATTTTCAATAATAGAGCGAGCTATAATATCGTCTACATAATCATGTAGGATATTATGCATCATATCATGAAAAATGTAGGTCATAGCGCGTTGGTAAGTTGCACCGGCGTTCTTTAAGCCAAATGGCATCACTTTCCAGCAAAAGGTACCCCAAGGGGTAATAAAGGCTATTTTAGCCTGATCTTCAGGAGCTATCCTGATCTGATTATAGCCGGAGAATCCATCCATTAAGGACATCATCCCACTCCCGGCAGTAAAGTCAATGATTTGATCCATATTTGGAAGAGGAAAGTCATCTTTAGGGCATGCAGCGTTAATATCTCTAAAATCGGTGCAAACCCTAACTTTGGTAGCTTCTTTCTTGGTGACTGGAACTACATTTGAGATCCATTCAGCATAATCAATAGCCTGTATAAAGATAACATTCAGGAGTTTTTCTAACTCCCCTTTGACTAGCAGAGCCACTTTGGGATGCATTTTTCTAAGTTTTTGTTTAACCGGTTTAGCATCCGGATGGACCACTAGATGATGCATGACTACAGAAGGGTCTAGACCTGGCATATCTTCATATGTCCAAGCGAAGACATCTTCATACTCTTTAAGGAATGCAATGTATTGTTCCTGTTTGTCTGGGCTTAATTCTGATCCAATATTGATTATGTGAGGATTGTCCTCAGTTCCAATATTAATTTTAATGACATTTTCTACCTCCATGTGTAGATCTCTTTCAAAGTTAGGTGGGGCGGGTGAAACACCCAGTTCTTGTAATTCTTGTAAGGTTAATTTAGATAATTCATCTTGAGGGTTAGTGGTCTCAAGCTGAGCTATAGTTGGTATAGAACCATCAAAATAAAACCCATTGTGCAACATCTCTTCAACAGAGACATCATGGAAGATATCTCCTTCCAACTCTTCATCGGGGTCAGCAATCATTTCAGGGTAGGCTATGGATAGCATGTTGCATGAAAATGACTGATTTTGGAGAGGCAAATCAACATGTCTATCCAAATAATCTTGATAGCATATGAGGTGATCATCCTCTTCAAAAGGAAAGGGTTGTCCCTTACTAGGAAATAGGCCCACACCACAGCGGGCAGGCCACGGTTCTACCTCGAAAGGTTCTTTCATGCCATTTTGGAAAGGTCCTAAACCTTTCCCTTCATATCCCATTTTAAGCATCATGGGTTTAGCTTTAATATAATCATTGGTAAAATAGCACCGAGCGTATCCTTCATGGTGAGTTTTGATATTTCGAGGGATTCTTCCCCAGTCATATCCTTTGTAAATGAAGGCGCAACTCCCGACTTGGTAGGTGCTTCCCATAGGTTGTGGGAGGCCCAAAGTACGAGGAGATGGCGGCAATTTATTTAAGAGGTTTGAATCTCGCATGAAATCATTCATTTTTTCTGATATGAAGGTTGTAGATAGATCTGGTAAGAGTTCATCAGAAAGGGCATAAGATGTAGAAGGCTTATTACCTATATTTTGAGATGTGGAAGGTATGATGGATGTGTCTATAGGTTTTGAATTTATAGGAATAGAACTTGAAGGATTGGTTGTAGTTTTAAAATCTTTTTGAGGTTCTAAAGTAATTTGTTTAGAGGGTTGTTGATCTATATAGGAGGATGAAGTTAATGGAGGGGAAATAGGTGAAGTTATGGGTTTATGTTTCACGGTTTTAGATGAAAAAGAAGAACTAGAATGTGTGGATGACAGAGCAGGGCAAAATTGCACTCCAACTGGTTCTGCCAAAGAACACATATCAAAAGGTCTAGGGTCACCATGAATAGTGACCAACTGATTTTTAAACTCAAATTTAACACATTGGTGTAAAGTTGATGGCACCGCTCGCATGGCATTGATCCAAGGGCGACCCAAAAGTATGTTGTACGATGCTGGACAATGTACAATAAACACAGTTGTCTCAAGGGTTCTAGGACCAACTTGCAATGGGAGGGTGATAACTCCACATGTTTCTTGTGTTTCATCATTAAAGGCTTTGATAATCATATCAGTTTTCTTCATTTCATCACTTCTAAAACCAAATCGTTGGTAGAAGTCAAAGGTGCAAATGTTTAGAGATGAGCCATTATCAATCAGGACTCGTTTGATAGCTACATCTCCAATTAAAGCGATAATATACAAGGGATTATCCTTGTGTAAACTGTGTTGTGGGATATCTCTATCCCGGAAGTCAATACAATCAATCTCTCGAGTGATGATAGTATTGGCCATAGCTTCAGGTTGGATGTTTTGAGGTACCATCATTTGGCTCAATGTAAGCATCAACTCATCCCTATGGGTGGGAGAGGATCGTAATAAATCTAAAAGGGAAATTCTGGCCGTGGTATTGGACAATTGCTCGTTAATACTGTAAGGGGGTTTAGGTTGAGCATTAGAAGCAAGATTCCCTTTATTGGGATTTTTTAGAACAAATGGAGCTGATCCATCGTTCTGGTTTGGTTCTTGTTGGGAATTTTGAGCTTGTTGTCGGGTGACGACTCCGATGGTACCGACAATGTTATAGTGACGACGTTGAAACGGCCTCGGTTGAGAATTTATGGCTTGTTCATAAGGAAGGACTGTATTAGAAGAAGGTCGAGTAGTGACTCTT
The DNA here is from genome assembly GCA_028583015.1 of Wollemia nobilis. Classification (NCBI taxonomy): domain Eukaryota; kingdom Viridiplantae; phylum Streptophyta; class Pinopsida; order Araucariales; family Araucariaceae; genus Wollemia; species Wollemia nobilis. Next base: position 165,644 of record JAQPPZ010013871.1, read on the forward strand.
CTAGGAAATGGTTCTTCTGGAACCATAGCATCTGTGACGGGTTGAATAGGATCTGATTCATTTTCAGAACTATTCGATTGGTTGGAAGTAATGTCTACTTCACTTTCACTATCTGACTCTATATCACTAGAATCAGAAGTTTGAAAATTATGTAAGGGCCTGGTTGTAACCAGGGATAAGGTTGTGTCAAATATTTGAGAATCCTGAACAGGTAATTGTCCGCTAATGGTTCCTACATATCGGGTAGGAGGGGGAACATTATGATGTTCGATTTGATTGGCTACCTCTTTACCATGTCGTGGTAAAGGGTGTTGAAATATGTCTAAAGTTTGATTGGCATTTTGATTTTGATTTTGGGGAACAGTATTTTGAGTATTATTAGGAGGGTTTTGTTTAGGTTGGAAGGCTTGCACTTCCATTTCATTATTGTCAATCAAATCTTGTATTTTATGTTTCAATATTTTACAAGCGTTGGTAGAATGTCCAGGTCCTCTATGGAACTCACAATGTAAGTCAGCTCTATATCCGGGTATAGTTGGATCAGGTTCCCGGATAGCTGGCAGTTGGATTAAACCTCTTTCAAGTAATTGAGGTAAAATAGTTGATAAGGGTTGGTTTAATCTGGTGAATTCTCGGGGAGGTTTATCAGGAGGTTTCAATATAAATTTTTCTGTTGTCTTTGTTGCATTGACATTAGCAACATTTCTGCTGTCAGTGACTCCGTCACCGACAACCTGTTTGTTTTTATATTGATTTCTAGATGTTTTCTCATCATCCTTCTTCCTAAGTTGGCCTCTCCTAATGAGGGCATCTTCTACTCTTCGAGCTAAGTCTATAGCTTGATCGAAGGTAGTCAAAGTAGTTGTTGATAGCTCATAAGAAAGTTGTTCTTGTAAATTGTTGATGAAAATGTCTAACATTTCCCTATAAGGTAGCACAAAGTGCAGTTTTCCTATCAATTGTCTCCATCTAGCTAAGAAATCAGCAAAACACTCGTCTTTATCTTGTTTTAAATTGTATAGGTCTTTAATAGTTACATGCCTCTCGATGTAGGCACTAAATTGATGAACAAATGATTCAGCTGTTTCTTCAAAGTTTCTTAAGGAGTGAGTGGGCAATTGATAGTACCACTCTAACGCCATTCCACCTAAACTTTTTGGGAACATTTTTAGTAATAGCAAGTCATCATGCGATATGTCATGACATGCTATCCTAAACATGCGAAGATGCTCTATGGGATCTTCGGTTCCTTTATATATAGGCAAGATGGGCATGGGAAAATGCTTAGGGTATGGTTGAGCTACAACTATGGGATCCAAAGGTTGACTACAGATCTCTCGATAATTATACGAGGGACGGTAGGGATCTATCTGGTCCATACGTGAAGCCAATTGTTTCACCATAGCTTCCAGATTACTAGTTTGCCCCCCATATTGATTCGGTAGGGCATTGACATGGGTTTTATGGGCATATGATGGAGGAACATGCAGATTAGATGCCATGTTACTATTGTGTAAAGTATTGGTAGGAAAAATATTATGGAGGAATTTTGAAGTTGGATTATGTTGTATTTCGGATTGTTGAAAATTTATATTTGGCTTTGTTTTAGGTTTTTGTTTACTTGAAGCATATTGCTCAATGGTTTGGCGAAATAAAGTAGTGAAGGAAGGTTTCTTTTGTGTGGGAGTGATTTTAGGTTGAATAACAGGTCCCTTAGGAGGTTGGGTGACCTGTTGTTTTGACATCTTTTGGGCCATAGTGACCAAATCTGTATTGGATGGCCCAGCCTTATCACTTTCTTGATCAACGAAAGATAAAGGATTAGTGTGTATATCAAACGCCCGTTCTATAGCTGCTTGAGCGTCACTAATTTCCCCTCTATCAATACGAACTGCCACATTAAGGATGTCAATATTTTCATTGAGAAATTTTTGAAAATGTTCTGCGTTGTCAAAAGCAATGGCTCCATTTGGAGCTACTCTAGGGGATGAGGATTCATCCTCTTTAACACTTCCTTCTTGTTCCTTATCTTCACCTAAGTCTTCGTCTGACTGACCTAGAGTTTCTCCTTCCGGATTTGTATCTCCAAGAAGGACATTTGGGTTTTCAGTTGTATCTTGTAACCAATCTTCTCCTTCTCCTAAAGTTTCTTTACCATTCCTAAGTTTAGGCATGGTGCTAAGTTTTGATTTCAGCAAATATATATATATATATATATATATATATATATATATATATATATATATATATATATATATATATATGCAACAAATTAAAAGGTATATATTTATTATATACCTAATGCAATATTGGAAATGAAATTTTTAAGTTTTTGCTATGTTTTTTTTTTTTTTTTTAGTTTTTGAAAATAATATAATAAAGACAGCAAATGAAACAATAAATGCACGCAATAATAAGACTGAAAGTAAATGAGCTAGTCTTCTAAGAACAATTTATAAACATCATTAATAGGCTCTAGTTCTTCAGGGGTCATGAAATGTTCTTCTTCAAATTGAAAGTTTTCTTTTAAGAATTTGACAAAAAGGGCTATGGTGATACCATGTATTTCAGATTCTGGTTTATAATAATAATTCTCACGGCAATATTCACGATACCACATAGCTCTAGGAGCTCTATTCCATCTTCTCCTAATCTATAAGAACAACCTCTTGGTCTTCTAAGGAACCTATATGATCTAAAAATGGGAGTACCATGATTGTGTCATTGAGATATTCCTCGGAAGCTAAAAATTTTGAAGATACAAGGGCTTTCCTATAAGCTAACCATCTACGGCAGGCTCTCTGAAGTTCATGATAAAAAACTAATTGGTGAGGATCCAGGATTCTATCCAGGACTAGCCTCTTGATCTGCTTAAGTTGTGTGGACCTAGATGAGATGAGACTAAGTCTCCTGTCAAGTTCGTTCCACAGGAATTGATTTCTACTTGTTTCAGGCACACTAAGGACAGAATTAACTTCTATAGCTGCCAATTGGTTTTCTACGTTTATAGTAACTGCTAACCTCTTTTTAGGAGCTACCATCTAAACATGACTCTAAACCTTAAATGTTTTAAAATGCATCTAAGTTTTAGTTGTTCTAATTTTTTAAATTGTTCTAGACATCACCACAAGTAACTTGAATGCCTACCACCATACCACCACCACCTCAAAATATGATTACCATACGTGGTAGCCTAACCCATCAATTACGTAATGCCCCCGCACAACTATCCATATTTGATATCCTATAGAAATCTCAATCCCATCGTGAGGCATTTAATGGCATCCTACGCTCCATTGACTTAGAGACACATGATACAAATGCCTTTATCAATTTTGTAGAAAATATCCTATGCTGCCTCCAACCCTTAATTAGTTTCCATGACCACGAGATAACAGAACTCATAGGACAAGGAGCAGATCCCCCTCTCCACATACAATCCATGATCAACGATATCACTTACAAGTGGGTACTCATTGACATGGGCTCATCCATTAGCATCATATCCATAGAAGCTCTACATCACCTACATATCTCGCCAGCCCATTTTACCACGCCTTCCCTGGACCTGCATGCATTTGATGGCTCCATGAGACCTACCGTAGGATCCATAGTCTTACCCATCCATGTAGGTATTCATACCATATCTATTCTCTTTCACATATCCAAGGAGAAATGCAATACAAAATTTTCCTCGGTCACCCATAGATTATAGACATGCAGTGTGTCCCTTCTACACTAAACCATTGCTTTAAGTACATCCAAAATGAATTAGTTCACTGTGTCCCAGTCGACAGGGATCCATTTAATTTTTGCAACATTGTATACCTTCCCCCTACACCATAATTTTCATCCTCCAAACTATTTTTTGTTTCCTCTCATTAGTTGGTAGGAACATCGATATCCTCCCCAAATTTCATCTCAATATCCTAGTGTTCATCAAGAGCACAAGCCTCGTTGTCTGCACTGTTAGCACCATATTTCATGGGATCCAAAACCTCTATCATGCCTTTCTCACTACCATCGTTATGGCCTCCACAACCATACCAACCAATACCATTCCAATGTCCACCTGCGGTGTTGTAACCACCATTGCTACCCATTACACAATTGACTACATTACCTCCTCCATCATTACCTATGGAAGCCCCCATTCTTCCTACATCATAAACACCTCCTCTACCCTTTTAATCATAGCCTAGGACATTATTGTCTCCACATATCCTGGAACCTATGCCAATACCTTCCCCCACATAGACCAAACATCATATTCAGGTTACAACAACCAAATGCCATGAACAAGAACAACCAACATCTAGTTCATATGAAAAAATTCCACACCCTTCAGCTGATACCATTAAGGAATCCTAGTTTTCACCTTCCTCATCTAATTCTGATATGCCACCCCAGTTTCTAGATCGTTCCATACCATGCATTTCCATTTTCATGTCTAATGGTGGCCCAAGATACTACAATGTATGTGATGCCCGTGCATGTGACTCCCCTATCCAATCTACCCAAGATTTTGATCGTCCCTCAGCCTTGGTACTGACTATTGGAATCATTGTCCAACTAGAAAGTCCTAAAAACCCTAAAAATTTTGTTTATGCAGGAGTTGACTCTTCAATCCCCCCACAAGCTTCACCACCACCATAAGCTAGCTCTTGTGATGCAATTACACATCTAGCCAACCCTCATTTTGCCTTGCACTACCTCAAGCATTTCCATTGGCATGGATTCGGGCTTGGCCACTATGAACAAGGGTTACGTACACCCATTAACCCTCGTGTTCGATCACCTACCAACAAAACTAGTGTAGGTTATCACCAAATCATCATCTATACGCTAGAAGACGAGATCCAAGATTTATCCTTACATCCTTCTCCATGTCCAACACATACCTTGGAGGAGTATATCGATATGGACATACTAGAAGATACTCCTTCACCTAGTTCTACCATTGTAGTCACTTGTGACTTCTTTTAGGAATATTCCATGTTAGATACCTCCTCACTCCATGATGTTGGTAGATTTGTAGACCACTTCATTAACCTATCCTTAAATGTAGTACCAATAGAGCCTGATCCAACCCCTCTTGAATCATTTCTGATGTGTTTAGCCATATTCCCACCTATACATAGACAACTATAGAGAGCAACTACTCGTCCTAATTCACCTCTAGTTGTTATGTGACCTCCCTTGAGTCTCTTAGGGTGCATGCAAACCATAGAGCCCTACTCACCAGATATCTCCCCACCTACTTTGCCTATAACATCGATCAAAATGGTTGAGGTAGAATTCTGTCCTCCCATTTGTTATATCCACCAGCAAATTTTGACGATACCCCAAACCCAAACTTTATAGATCTTGCACATATCTCACACATACCAGTGCCTAAATACTTCCTTCTTTCACCTCATGTCTTACGAGTAGTAAATACCCCTTCCTCATCTACATCATCCCAAGCCCCTTAGGTCCATCATACGGGCATTTACCGAGATGATGAATACAATTTCAGCAAAGCCATCGATGACTTCAACCTCATTCTGTCCCTAAATAGTTACGTGATAGATCTCGCATGCTCATTGAAGACACTATCGATGTCAATATTGGAGATGATCCTAAAAACCCCCACATATTCAATCTAGCCACTAGCCTCTCACTCGATGACTACATCGCCTTCACAAACTTCCTATGCAAGTACATAAAAGTTTTCACATGGTCTTACAAAGACATGTCGGGACTTGATCCTACCGTAGTGGTTTATACTAGATCCCAATGCCAAACTGGTAAGACAAAAGTTGTGATGCATGCATCCAACTATCATATTAATAGTGAATTCCAAGATCCAAAAGCTCCTAGATGTCGATTTCATTGTACCCATCAACTATCTTGAGTGGGTATCTAGCATGGTCCCTATACCTAAGCCACCTGGCGAAGTTTGCATCTGCATGGATTTTTGCGATTTAAACAAATCCTGTCCCCAAGACAATTTTCCCCTACCTAACATTGACTCCCTTGTCAATTCCATCGTAGGCCATGATATGATTTCCCTCATGGATGTATTATTAGGATATAATCAAATTAGGATCAACCCAGCTGATCAACACAAAACCTCCTTTACAACACCCAAGGGGATATTTTGCTATAAATTCATGTCCTTTCGCCTCAAAAACGCTAGGGCAACCTATCAATGATCCATGACATACATATTTCATGATTTAAGGCACAAAAAAATTGAGGATTATGTAGATGATATTATCGCTAAGTCTAAGAAACATGTGGACCATCTCGAAGATCTCCGTAAAAATTTTTGATCGATTACTAGAACAAAACGTGCGCTTGAACCCAAAGAAGTGCATTTTTGGTGTTACCTTAGGAAAAATACTAAGATTAATTATCTCCCATCGAGGCATTGAGGTTGATCCTATTAAATTGAAAGCCATCATCGAGATGCCTCCTACCATATTAAATCAATTGCACAACCTCTAGGGCAAGATCACTTCTATCCATAGATTTATAGTGTGAGTATTCGACAAGTGTCAGCCATTCAATCATCTCCTCTAGAAAGGAGTAAACTTCATATGGGATGATAATTGTCAAGAAGCATTTGATGCTATCAAAACCTACCTTATATCACCACCGGTTATGTCACCACCGCATCCACAATTACCATTGACTCTATACATTTCAGCCATAGAACTTGTGCTAGGTACACTCCTAGCTCAAAATAATATGCTTGACAAAGAGCAAGCCATCTACTACATCATCAGTACACTAGTTAGTTATGAAATGAGATACAAATACATGGAAAAACTATGCTTAGCAGTAGTATTCACTACTCAAAAGTTAAGGCACTACATGTTAAACCACACAACCTTTGTCATTGCCCAAGATAACCCCCTTTGGTACATGATGAACAAGAGCTACCACAACTTGTGCATAGCTAAATGGATCATGCTCTTAACTGAATTTGACCTAGAATTCATATCCCAAAAATCCATCAAAGGGCAGGTCATCACAGACCAACTAGTCGAAGCTCCTTTACCTGACAATAAACCCCTCCTCATTCAGCTTCCAGATGATTCCATATTTCACATAACTAAAGTTGAAGAATATGTAAAACCTAAATTTGTAGCTGACCTCACCCTGTTCTTTGATGGTTCTAGATGTCTCCATGCTGGGGTTATAGGCATTGTCTTCTTCACATCAGAAGGAGAACCACTCCCATTTTTGTTCAAACTTGAATTCCCCTATACCAACAACAATGCAGAATAGAAAGACCTAATCCTAGGACTAAAACAAGCACACTCCATGCAAATAAAATGCCTCCACATCATAGGTGACTCACTCTTAATAGTCAATCAAGTGCAGGAACTCTGGTTATGTAATTGTCCAGTCCTCTAGTATTATAAGAAAATAGCACAACTCTTATCCCAGTTTGAGTGGTACGACCTCGAAGTCGCTCCGTAATCATAAAACCATTTTGCAGACATGATGGCCTCTTTAGGATCCCTCATTCCACAAAACCCAACATCTGATACAACATCTATGTCCATACATACACTCACTAGATATGTCATATCACCCACACCTCCTACATATGATGGTGGCATGTATGTGGTAAACACTAAACCCTATGACCCATGGTTCTCACAAATAAAAGAGTACATCAAACTAGGTTTCCTACCATGTGATTTACCCCACACTTAATGTCAAACCTTCAAACAAAGAGCGATCTGCTACATATTTTTGGGAGATATCTTCTATCATTGTAGCTATGATGGCATGCTCCTGCGTTGCCTAGAACCACAAGAATCATAATGGGTTGTACAAGAAACCCACGATGGTACTTGTGGTGGCCATTTTAGTGTCATGGCAATCACCAAATGCATCCTCTGCATGGGCTACTACTGGCCCAAAATGGAGCATTATTATTGTGATTATGTGAAGCATTGCATCAAATGCCAACAACATGCCAACCTAACACATCTCCCATCTCAAGCACTTCAACCCATTCAGTCCATGTGGCCTTTCTCCCAATGGGGCATGGATCTAATTGGAAAAATTACACCAGCTTCCTCAAGCAATCACAAGTTTATCATCATTGCCACATAGTATTTTACCAAGTGGGTCAAAGCCATCCCATTGGTCCAAACCACAGGAGCTAAAATTGTAGCATTCATCATAGATCATATCATATGTCATTTTGGAATTCCCTCCCAAATAATTTTTGATAATGGAAAATCTTTTAAAAAAAAACTGTTCGAGCCCTATGTGATAGATTTCACACACACCATAGCTTTTCTACCCCATACTATCCTCAGGTTAATGGCCAAGTAGAAGCCACAAACAAAACCATATGTTCCATCCTCCGTAAAATCATAGCAAAATCTCATCGTGACTAGCATAATCAAATGCCCCTAGCCTTATGGGCATATCGTACGAGCATCCATACTCCTACTGGGGCAACACCTTTTTCACTTGTATACGGGGTAGAAGCTATCATGCCCCTTGAGCTTGAGATACCTTCCTTAAGGATATCTATAAAGGATTTCATTGACAACAACACTGCTTTTCAAGCTCGTCTAGATCAGCTAACACTTCTCAATGAACATTGCATTCACATAAACGAGCACACATGAGTCTACCAAGATCACCTTTGTCGTGCCTACAATACTAAGGCACATCAGTCCGCATTTAAAATTGGTGACATGGTTCTCAAGGAAAACTAGCAAATCACAAGTCAGCCTCGCCAACAGTATAAAAAATTTACCCCAAACTGGTTGGGCCCATTCATGGTTACACACAAATACGATTTAGGAGCATATCGTCTGGCCAATATCGAAGGCCTTAACGGAGCTAAACCCATCAACATATTGCATCTCCGTGCATTCAACACCTAATATACATAGGTGTTCACCATCACAAGTAGTATACATTACTAGGCACAAGCACACTAGCTACTACGCACATCACTAAACATGCACTTCTGTTGTTTTACAATTACATTATACATGCATGTTTATTTACTCTTTGATTGGCATTTATATATTGTTGGTATTTATTTTTCCTTTTTCACAATTTACCATATCTACACTTACACCAATAGTAGCAATACATGATAGCACCATGTAGAATACACCATAGCCATAGTCCATATCCATTACAATGGTATACCTAGCCCAACTAGTACCTGTCATTCACCCTAGCTAGACATCACATTCATCACATTTGGATCATCACACATCACCCCACCACATGGAAGCTCACCATAAAGGCTCTTCCTATTCACCTCGCTCTGGAGACAGTCAGGTCACCCTATCCTCTTTTGATGAAAATGAGGAATCATCCCATCCCCAAGAATAGGGATTGCCCTCTCATTCACCTGATAACCTAAAAAATTGCTATTCACCAACAAATCATCCCCATCACCCCCTAGGATATTATCATCCTCCTAATAGAGGATACACCCATCATCCAGCTCGTCCATCATGCCTACCCGCCCCGCTTCCCAATGGCGAGTCCACCTACTCCCAGGCTTTGCAATCCTACGCAACCCAAGTTACTCAAGTTGGATGCACAAACATACCCCCTTCCCATTTGCATCACTGATTAGAGCCATCTCCTATGCCACCATTCCTCAAGACACCACCTTCTCGATAATCTTTCCAATTCCTGAGACCTTTTCATTCCTCCCCTACCTCATCAAGACCTCATCCAGCTTCCCGTGCCTACCAAGCCATGCCACATACATCATAGCCTTGATCCCCACCTTCACCAACACTATCGCCACAACATCATGAGATACAACATATTTTCTCCTATGTCAAGGCTCTAGAGCTACAGATGAGCCACTACCATTGCCATGTACACCCGTGCCAGTCTCCCACGACCTGTACACCTTCACCTTCACATAGATCCACCCTTTGATCACATGCCCAACCTACATTGGACCCTCGACCCATGTGCCCATAGGTAGACCGACCTTCATCACCTCCATTGAAGCCCTATATTTACCCCATGTTGGTTCCATACATGCCATTTTTAGAAATGTTTTACCATCTCATGCATCAGGGCCTCGTTGACTTTCCCCAGATTTGACCAATAGATCCCTCATGTCATAAACCATGTAACTATCATGAGAATCAATATTGCATCTATCATCACCAACCAGGTCACGACATTGAAGAGTGTCGAACATTCGAGAACCTAGTGCACAACATGTTGCACGGTGAGCAAACCCCATCACCAGAGTGTCCTATCCCATTTAGCTAACTTCTCAGTCCGATACGTCACATTACCCCCACAACCTTACCCTCCTACAACACCCTAACAACACCAACCCGATACATTCATAACATATCCAACTACAACCCCAACCACAATCCTAGTCGCATCCTCACTTCACCATCCCACTCCCGATCGAACCCATGCCACTTCACCCGACAGTAGTTCTAATAGTGCTTTCCTTCTTCTTCCCTACTTCTACTTCTTACATCAGCTAACTTACTTCTTCTCTTCTCTCTCTCTTGGCTTTAGGTAATCCTCTTATCTTGTTGGTTACCAAAGCCTATTTCTTCTCACTTATTCTAGTTGTACATCCTACTCTTACATATTCCCTCTCTTAATGACTATTACATATAGTTTTACAACTCATAGCTTATGCACCTACCACACACACCCCACATGTTGGGGCAACCATGATCACAACATCGCACTTTTTGTCATCACAACACATTACACTCATATGTAGATAAGTTTTCCAACCTCCATCTATATGTCACACATTTCCTCTTGTAGATATTGCATTCCCCATTTGCATCATTTATGTTTCATATATCCATTGCATATATCCATATGTTTTTCATTTAAACTTTCAGTTCATGTTTGTACATTCTTCCCCAAAATGCGCCTTCAGCAGGAATAATGAACGCACTTGTTAGCATCACCACCTGGATGTCCATTCCCCCTTTTCAGTATCAGGGTATACATAGGTGTCGTGTTCAACTTTGACTACTCTTTAGTTTAGTCAATCTAGTGTCACCCATAGCTACTGAGGCTTGTACATTCTTCTTATGGATCTTTAGGTTGGTTCAACTTCTCTCACGGACCATACACAATAGGTTATACATTAAACAATTTTGAGTCTAGGAAAGAGGACATCTTGAGTAGATATCACCATCTAGCGAACGGTATCCCTTGCTCACCCTATCGCTTGCATGGTCAACATACGACTTGGGGATAAACAAAGGGATCAAGCATAAGCAAAAATAAATGATTGGGTAGAAAACAAACGTCATCGCCCATACAAAAAGAGCACCACCAAACAAAAAAAGGAGAAAAAAATAAAAAGAGCACCACAATCAAATAGGTCAACACTAGAAGAGGGGCAGAAAACAAAAGGAAATGCCTCTTGATATCACCCATGTTATGCTTATCGCCTTTGGTCCTTAGGTTCAACATAACACCATGGGATGATTTCCATCGCTAGAAATAGGCTCCAAGAGCTTGCCTACTAGTGGAATAGTCTTACAGGTGGCAACATATCTATAACATTAGCATCCTGCTTTTGTATAGATCATTGTTATGGATGGATGAGCTAGCTAGTCCGATAGCATCTACAATGGGTTAATCCTACCTCCCTCAAAATGGATAAATGAACCTTACACATGCACACACATAGGTCCATGATAGATTCTGAACCAGCCCTATTAATTATAAGTTGCCACAATACTTGTATAGCTAAGGGTCTAAGATTTGATTGTCACAACTATATTGGTCAAAGCCATTACACATACCTTACATTATCCAACTTCCCTGAAATCATGGGATGGATCGCATCCATACAGGTAAATGCTATGATACAAGTGCTTCCTTTGGCGCATTTCAGTACGTCCATACATGCATCCATGCATCTATGTCATATACATTTATTACACATTACAACCATGCATTCATCCTACATGCATTTCAACATCAAATCACATTATTGCATCCACCTTACATGCATTTCAATATTAAATAACATCATCGCATTAACCCCACATGCATTCACTACAAAATCACATCGGATACCACATCATATCGCATTTGAAACACAATCATACATACTATTCTACAAGTTCATTCATACCGTAAAACGATAATAGATCTAAACCATTCACACATGTATATCTATTTATCATACATACCTACAAACTATGCTACGCTATCTATGCAAACATAAAGAGAACACATTTCAAACAATAACAATGACACATGTATATATCACAACCAAAATCAATATGTATATATATATATATATCGTCCATACAAAATACCCGAAGGCTACAACCTAGGACCATACCCATCATCATCTACCATCTAAAATCTCGTAGGCTAAAATACATAGAAAGCATAACTCCCACCAAGAGTCTCCCCATGTCCCTCATGGCTCGCTCACATCTTGGCAACCCTACTCGATTCCACTCCAAACTCTAGAACTAGATCCACGGTAGTTTGATCCTGCACTACAAACCTAGCACCCATTTGCCCCACCATAGCAACACTACACTGGCTATGATGTGAAGAGGCCCACATTCGCGATCGAGACACTGACTACGACACCACCTGATCATAATTAGGAAGAAGAATCCCATGCACCAATAGATTAGTCTCACATAATATCTTCCTCATAGACTCCACAACCAAATAACTAGCCAAGCTCCCAATAGTCTACTCTTGTCTAGTATCCTTGGCCCTTATCTTCTTCATCTTCGCCTCCAACTATAGGACTCTATCTCGTCGTGCCTATGTCCCCTCCTCCACACCTCACTCCTCTAGGACATCCACTAGAATCTCTACCATACTATAAAATGCACTAATATCAAGGGTGTCCTATATATCACCCATAGCAGTAGCCTCACCTCCCTCCTCCTGTACTCCAACGGCCTGCTCCATGGTCACATCAACACCCGCAGTCACCTCCTCCACCCTCACTCCCTGGGTGCTCACTGGCTCACGCAAGCATCATCATGACTACCATATAGGAACCTCCTCCTTACCACCAACCACATCCTCTACCCTAGCTCGAGCTCCCCTACCAGCTCTCCCCTCTGGTGGAGGTATCCCAACACCAATTGCCACCCATCGATCGATCACACCTCTAACAGGCTCCCAATTTTGTAGTGTCCACCAAGTCTCAAACTCAGAAGTTGTCCTGGCATCCTGCACATCTGGTGTAGCTAAAGGTGGATCCTTCTCCTCAACCCAAGGCAATACCATAGGATGCTCTCCTCTGTTACCTCGTTGCCTAAAATAATTCATAGGAACCCCTGGCATATCCTATTGTAAACCAAACTACCACCTCACTCGATCAAACTAAAAATACTTAGTCTACCAAGTATATCACCCTACTATCCATCTACCCTATCAGATGGATCGTAGCTCCTCATCATCCTCATCCCATCTAACCCCACCCAACCAAGGCCATCATATGATATTACTAGGATTCAAATCTTTGAACTTACCCCTCCATAATAGTGGGTCACCCTCATGTGGCCTCTTGATACCTTGCTCTGCCTCCATACTCCAGCATGAAGCATAGGGTAAATACTCCTTGCCCACCACATGCACAGGGTGAGGCAATAATGAGGGCCACTCAATAGCTATGTGCTCCCATGCCCATACCTGTAGCAAGGGAATCACACTCAACCCTATGCATCTACCTCGAACAACATCATGTAACTCCCGATAAACTTGGGCCAATAGTGTAGGTGCCCAGGAAAACACAACCCTACGCTCAACCATGTCACTCACCACATCTAACATATTCCAGGTGAACAACACCCCGAAAGTATCAGGTAAGGCATAAGTCGAGATCATCATCATCGCCACACACTATCGATTAGATATCTTATCCTATACCCACAACCACTCATAATCAATCTTAGAGACATCAATGCCTCTCCAATCCACCCCAAATAATTGCTCCAACACAACCTCCTTACTCTCATCAACGGTTGCTCTCACAGGAACACCCTCAATCGGTAATCTATATATCCAATATACATCCTCCAAAGTAATGGTCATTTTCCCAGTAGGAAAATGAAATGTGTTCCTATCTGCATCCCACCGCTCACACAGTGTAGACACATAGGCTTGGTTAGTGTGGATACTCTTGCATTCCCACACACCTCAAAATCGTATGTCATCCAACCAATCTAGCTCATCCTCTGTCTTCATCAACTCCTCAAAACCCTCCATTTTTTGCACCCAATGACGGGGTTCTAGCATCTTCACCTGTTCATCCACAACAAAACACATGTTAGACATCCACATAATGATGCAATCAAATAAAATTCCATGAATAAAAATTTACAAATTACAATAATTTAATTTAACATGCACTTCGAGACAAAAATAGTGCACAAATCATATGACAAAACATATCAACAAAACAGTTGCATATTTGGATACCCATTTCATCATTTTATGGTAAAAGTTCAAACAAATACGAAAAATAGTACATATTTGGCTCCCAACAGTCAAATATAAGTTCACCCACATACCCATTGTGGCACGAAATTCAAAACGTGATCAATTCATTCAACATACAAAAACAAAACACATTTTTGAATACCCATTTGCCAATTTTGTGGTAAAACTTTCGACAAAATTCAAAAATAACTTACAAATCAACACAGAGTTCAAAGTCAACTTTACCGTAAATACACCAAAACTGAAAACACATCAGAAGACATAATTCAAAAATAACAGTCACATTTTTTAACACCCATTTTCCCACTCCATGGTGAAAGTTCAAACAGATGTGAAAAATAGTCTAAATTGGGCTCTCTATAGCTCATTTTCAATTTCACACTACCCACACCTTGGCATGCAAATCAAAGGTAAGCCAAACAAAGTCATCAACAAAAACAATCAACATTTTTGGATACCCATTTTGCCCTTCTAAGGTGAAAGTTTCATCGGTTTCCACAAATACTATCTCTAAGGTGGTAAATTTAACAATCACGATTTACTACCTTACACCCAAAAGCAACAAATTCTGAAATCACACCAAATGAAAGCAAAAAAATATAACAGTCACAAAATGGGATACCCATTTCCCACTTTTATGGATAAAATTCAATAACATGTCAAAAATAGTACATCGTCGCTTCACAAATGCACGGTCAAACTTCACACCTACTCTACCCTTCACCCGATCAAATCAACACTAAAACAAGTCCAATCCCGAAATAGATCACATTTTTGGGTACCCATTTGGCTTTTTTATCACTATGTATTCAAATTTTAATTAAAAATTACTAAAAAATTTAAAACAAGATGAAAACCTCCCCCCCTCATTCACATTTCTTGGGAAAAACAAAACAAAAACAAAATAAAGACAAAGGACACTTACCGATGGATCCCCGTGCCTACTGCCAGTCGACTTGTGTCCCCTCATCATCGTCGCCCTCAAAGTCATCAACCATGTTCTCCTCGTGTCGTCAGAAGCTCCCACATGTCACTTTCCAATATTTCCCACCGTCAAAATGAAGCACTTACAAGGAAATTTGACCTTAAGTATGCCTTAATCCCGCCTTCACCCCCCGAGTGGCAAACCCAGATCCAATTTGCCCCCGAGTGGTGATTTAGGTCAAAATTGCCCCTCGAGTGGTGAACTCAGCTAAACCACCCCAAAATCAACCAAATTGACCCCAAAACCCTAGGAAAGTAGGCAAAATTCTTCCAAAACCCTAGGAACTCCACAAAACTTTCTTCTAATTTGTTTTTGTTAATCATATTCATCATGCATTGGTATCTTATCAATCGCTACATCATCAACTCATCACACTTCATTCACCTCATTGTTGATTCCTCGTTTGAGGGGGTATTCATATCCAAATTCAGCTTTGCATGCAACCATAAAATCAAAAATTCAAAAGTGTGATTAGCACATTTATCTACAAAATTTTTTGTTGAATATTATCATACGAAATAATCTCAATCACAACCAGACATGGGTTATATCACGAGAGTTATGCGTAACAATGGAAATGTCACCTTGGCATTCATGGAGCACAATGAATGACACAAGCAACTAATCCAGCATAAAATTTGAAGGACTTCACTCTAGCATTCATGGAGCACAATGAATGACACGTTTGAATAATTCAAATGTTAACTAACTCAAATGGTTTGACACTTGTCGCCATGTTCTCATCAATCAATCAACAACAAAAATTTAGATATAATTTTATCCCATTCATACTTTTGGACCATGCTGATCATGTTGCAAAAGCAAAGCAATCAAAATTTTCCATTCTCAAGCAACTAGTATGGCATCGTAAATGTCATACGGACTCAGCAAAATCACATCATTGCATTCACAATCATTCATTTCAATTTTTCAGCATTGTTTTTATTTATTTCCTCTTCTCCTTATTTCCTTCTTCTCTTATTTCCCTTGGACATCTAGTTAATTTGTATGGTCACACTTCGAGCGGCTACATACCCTTTGATTGGATTCCATTCCCCTTCTATCCCTTTTCCTTCTGCACAAACCCTTCACATTTTTGTATTAAACTGTGTTCTACACAGTATAGTACAAAAAGGGGCAAAATGTAGACACCCAAAAGTCACACATTATTGTTTCTACGTATCCATAGGTGATTCCAGACATCCCTAGGCTATTTTAGACTATTGTAGTCATGCGTAGTCATGTGTAGTCATGCGTAGTCATGCGTAGTCATGCGTAGTCATACATAGATTATCATAATTCATCATAGCAATGTGTAGACCCACATATATAGCTGTTAGGTCCAAAACCCTAATAAGCCTTCAAAATCACATCCCAAGCATTGGGATATCCTTCAATAGCCTATTTGCACTCAATTGAGGCCCCCACGGGCTATTAATTGACAAAAAAAATTAACAAGTCAATTCCAAAAATCTAATTTAATGTTGACTTCACTTAAGTCACCTTTTTAGGGCAAATTTGAATAAATTAACCTCTAATCCTTAATTAATGCTAATTGCACCCTCCCACATGTGTGAAATTAGGGTTTGTTAGGATGTTTCTTTTAATAATGTCCTAAATTGAATTAAGACCTCCTAATCAGGATTAACTCTAATCCATCCTCACACATGTGTGAGGATGGGATATTTCTCATAAGGAATGTGATGTTGCCACATTGTATTTCCTAACCTAACCCTAGTCATAATTCAACCTAGGTTTAGTCTATCTAAATCCCCCCTCCACCTTTCCATTTCCTATAAATAGTGGGTCCTAAACCCCTAATTACCTCTCTCTCCCAAGTTCAACAAAGAACAAAAACTCTGCAGAAATTGATACCAAGTGTTAAACAGTCAGTTCTCAGAGCAGGCATTCATATTTCAACAGCATACAGAGGCACACCAGCTGCCTAAGGATCGATCCATCGAAGGTATTTTACAAAAGAGACTTCATAGCTCAAATCACTCCCTACCCCATGAATCTGGTCCTAGTTCACCCCCTAGGCGGCGAATTGGGTCTACAGTGTCCAGATCAGCCCAGATCTAGCAGGTAAGGTCCATTTTCTTGTTTTATGTCCATTCTTGCAATTTATTTGAATTTTCCATACATATTACTGGTCATTTTATCTTCATAAATACGGGGCCTGAACAAGGCAAGTCCCTCTACCTACTGACACTCTTTTGCAGGTTATTTAGAAAATCTGAAGAGGAAGAACACCATCAAACAATCAATCTAGCGGTGGTCCACATATAAAGAAGCCCACCTTCATTGAGGGACGATTGAAGACGACATCGGATTGATTGTAACATTGTTAGGAAAAGAAATAGAAAAAGGGCATCATGTCCCTATTGTAACCTATATCTTCTTTAATATCAATGGAATACAGTTTCTCTGTTTAATGCATTATTGTTTTGTGTTAATATATCAAGTGTCGATTTCTACCCATTTCAGAATGCTTGGAAGAAACAAGGGGGAACCCATCTAGGATAGGGACCTTGTATGGTTGCATGGAGAAAAGAGCTTCCTTGATCTCATCTTGAGTGAAAGGAATGAGGAGCATGAATTTAGACAACGAGGGAATGGAGAGAGGAATATTGGCTAGAATATTAGTCTTAGCTTGGTCATAACACTAAGAAGGGTTGCCAATAAGAGATTGAAAAAAGGAGATAGACTCATACCTAATCTCAAATATGTCCTTGGTGGTGGACCCATTGCTATGAGAGATCTCACAGATTTTTTTGTGCCTCTGTGTCTCAAGGTGGATGCGTGAAAAAAAATTGGTATTGGAGTCATCGTCTTTGATCCAGAGGGCTCTAGATTTTTGTCTCTAGAAAGTTTCCTCCCTAGCTAATATGTTGTGGTACTCAGCAAGGAGGTTTCATTCTTCATCCCTATTGGTTCTGCTTTGGTTTCCAGCTTTGATTTGCCTTTCGATCACTTAGAGTTTCCCTATGATAGCCTTCTTGTTTTGAAGATGTTGCCAAAGACCTCCCTATTCTAAACTTTATGTCTCTCCTTGAACAGTTTGAGATTTTGAAAAATTTAGAAGGGGACCCAGTGAAAGATCGCTGCCACCAGAGGGTGACTTGGTTTCTGAGGTTGGGGTGATGGAATCACATTTATTCAAAGTAGAAAGGGATCTTGAAAGAGGGAGGTTTTCCTAATTCAAGGATAATAGGGTTGTGATCAGAGCCAATATTGGGGAGGGCAAGGACGGATGCATCCCCAAACAATGGAATGACCTCTTTAGAGATGAGGAACCTATTGAGCTTCACCTAAATAAGACCACTTATTGTTCTTCTATTACTCCAAGTGAAATTTGACCCTTTGATCTAAACATCAATGAATTCATTGATATCTAGGAACTCGCTAAAGTCCTTCAAGATTTTATTTATGATATTGAGCCCTCCCCTCTTGTCTAAAGGGTACAAGGGGGTGTTGAAATCTTTGGCAATAGCCCATGGGATAGTGTTGAAACTGCTTCTCATTTATATGATCGTGTTCCACAAAGCTACTATTTCAAGGGGGGAATTTGAGGCATAAACATTGGAAAGGATCTAGGAGGAGTTGCTAGTCTTACAATGAAAAAGGATGTTGATGATTCTATAGGATGATGACAAGAGTCTCCCTTCAACCTTCGATGGATCCCACATGCACATGAGTCCCCCTAAATATCCTTGAGTAGGGTTGTAGAGAAATTTTCCCCTACTATAGATTGTTTTGGTAGACTTGAGAGAGGAGGTGTCATCAATTTTAGTTTCTTGGAGAATAAAAATGGTAGGATTACACTCTTTTCTTAGGTTAGCAGTGAGGCATTGTTTGGCTGCTCCATTTAGGCCTCTCACATTCCATGAGAGGATCTTCATTTAATTTTTTTTGGGGATTTTTTACCTCCCTTCACCTGTTGAAGGGGAGGTTTGTTTCCTTTTGGTTCATCATTTTGTAGATCTATATTTTCAGAGAAAATATTTTATTGGGTCACGTTAGCTATGTCTTCCTCTATCTCTTTTTTTCTTTACTCAGTAGTGGAAGGTCTTTCTCTTTTTTTATCGTAGCCAAATTCAATGGAGGATTTTTTCTTCGGGTATTTTTTGGGTTGAATATTTTAGACTGAAAGTGGTTAGATGGAGGGCTTCCCACATATTTTATTAGGAGGTGGTTTCCCTCAAGAGGGGTGAGGGAGGCAACAATTTTATTGGGGAGGGGATGGGGGATAAAGAGATCGGATTCCCATAATCAACAGCAAGAAATTCATCTTGAATAATATTTGTAGTAACAATAAAAGAGAGAGGAGGTACCTGGACCTAATTGGGCTCCTCTATAGGAGTGGTCATTTATTTATCTTTGACATCAAATGGAGCTTTCTTTCCTTGCATTGAGACATATTGTTCCTCGCTCCCTTGAGGTGTCATGGCTGAAGATGCCTAACCAAGGTCTCTGGGGACATTCCTTAGGGGGGAGGGTTTCGATTCTACTCTTTCAAAGGACCCGCACTATGCTTTGCACCCTTTTTGGGATATTTAGAAGCTTGAGACTGTGCTTTTAGGGTGGGGCACTGGTTCCTTAGGTGTCCCTAGGAATGAGAATACACATAAAATATAGGTTTGTTCTTGTATTCTAGGGGTTGGCACCTTCTATAGGAGAATCCATATAGGAGGTTGACAAATGTGGGAAGCTCATAGTCTAGGTTGGCATTGATACATATGCGAGCATGGACCATCCAGGACCAGAATTTGGTGGATGAATCAACTGCTACCAGTTCTTTTATGGTTCTAGAGATTCCTTTAAGAACATCCTCATACTAAAACTGAAAGAGGAGGTTTGGTAGCCTAACCCAGATTGGGGTAACATTGATATTTTGGGTTTTAGGATCAAAATATTTAGCCTATTTATGGAGGAAGAGGCTCCTTCTACTTAGGAACCAAGGTCCTCTAATGAGGATTCTGCATGCATCCTCTTGATTTTTTATCTTGATAGCAAAAAAAAACCTAGATAGGGCTACGATATCCATATTCCCACTTGTTATCCATTTGGAATATGCCTACTTCCTAATGGTCTCCATGTCTAGGTGGCCTCCGATAAACTTGCCTACTAGAGAAAATTGTTCCATTTCTAGGTAGCTTGACAACAAAATGTTTGGTATCACCATATCCATGTCGTTGGGCACTAGATCATGGGATGGGGGTTTGGTGTGGGGGCCCTGGTTAAACACTTGGGCATAAGAGACAACCATGGATTTTTTCAAATTGAAATTATTCCCAAGGGTTTGACTAGCAAGCGGGTCCCCTTTGTTAGGAGGCTCCTTTCCATGCGATGGGAAGGATAAAATACCATTATACGGTTCCTTACCTGTAGTGCCTACGATAGATCCTACCTTGGATCCTCCACCCTCTGAACTACCATGACCAACTTCACCTGCTCCCTTCACCATCACTCTTCCTCGGCCATCGCCTTCACATGCTCCCTCTGCCATCACCTATCGTAGAGAGAAGTATTTTATCCTATCCATTATTTTGACTCATACTATTTTTCATAATTTATAGTCTCAACTATACATATTACAAATGAAGGCAATGAAAGTTTGAAATATTTTCTTTGAAATATCACATAAATAAAGGTAAAATTAAACACCTTGGGAGAAAGAATTAGTGATAATTTGTTAGTATCATTTGTATTGTGTGCTCCACCTAATTCATACAGAATACCTTTCTACAAGTTTATAATTATAGAGTTTCAATTGAAAAGTTAATTAATATTTTATAGCAACATGAACTAGAAATTCAATTAAGAGATTATTATTCAAACAATGCTCAAATTTCTAGAAAATATATATCAAATAAATTCCAAGGCTCCTATTAAGTCATATCCATTTTCTTCATAAAACCAAACTAAATGGAGAAGAAGATACTATAATATATGTGTTAAATAAGGTCATAATACTATATTATATAAATATAATACTTTAAATTAGTGGAATAAATCACAAACTCCTCAAACAAGGTAATAAAATCAATACCAATCGAGAATTTTTAATAATGCACCGTGATCAAATAAGGGGTATAGATCAACTTCTCCATCTCAAAAAGGGCATGTAGCATAGGAATAACTTGAGTAGATCATGATGATAAACCAAAAATAGCATATAATTCACTAATGACTCACAATAAGAAATAAATCAAAGATAATAACTGTTATATAGATTATGGAGCTAGTAATCATATGACAAGGAATATACACTAGTTTGACACTTTTCAAGATATACATGGGTGGCCAATGATAATGGTAGATAACACAAGCTATCAAATAAAATAAATAGGAACTATTTATCTAAAGTTACCTTTAGTGGAATGCACCATAGAAAATATGCTATATGTTCCAAGACTTACCAATAACTTACTTTATATTGCTCAAATGATGGATAAAGGAGTTACTATTGTTTTTCAAGTTATTAATGGATATTATTTATCTCAAGATAGGAAAAATTAGAATTTATTGTATCCTACAAAAAAAATCTAGTTTCTTTAGATGTCATTACACCTCCAACCCTACTTCAAGAAGTAAAATTATCATCTCAACATTACAAATATACATCAAGAAAGACAAACATGAAGAGGGATAGAGTTCTAATGGCCAAAAAGGCAAGAAATAAAATGTTGGATCAAAATAGTTTAGAAATAATAATAGATAAACAATATGAAGATCCAATACTTGAAATGCTAGAAGATGATTCTCTAGATGAATATACATTACTAAATATTTGGATACAAATTATTGTCCAAAGAGCTGATGATCCAAAAAAATTACAATCAATCTTCAAAGAGGTTTTTGATGACACTTTCACTATACTTAATACTTGTATAAGTCTTCATATTTATAAATAAATTGAAAATGGTAAGAAAATTGTTACAATGCCAACTTATTTAGTGAAGATCATGTATGTGTCACTTCTCATTCTTGATATTTTTAAAGAGAAGAATACAAAACAAGAAACAATTGATTGTCTAGATAGGGACATTGTGATGGTAAAAGATATTGGGATATCCTAGCTAAGACCCAAGTTCAATTTATGGGAAGTGTGGCCCTTGATGTACCCCTACTTTTCAACCTCTTCAAAAAACAAAAAATAAGAAGAAGAAACAATTGCACAAATAAATAACAAACCCTTGATGAAAAATGACATGTGTGATATAGGTAATCTTATCAAATAGAAATAAATTGGTTGTAATACAAGTAATTTGATGAAAATTTCATGTGTGATACTAATGATCTTATCAAATAGGAATAAATTGGTTGTAATACAATCAATGTTTAGAAGGACTTCAATTGTGATACTAATGATATGGAGGTTGTTCAAGAAGATAATAATGGTGTAGAAAGTAATTATTATATTGATAAAGAACATATTATACAAATTAATGATAAACATTGTGATGAAAAGCATACAATGGGATTTGGTTATAATGGAATAATTATAAGAAGAAAATGACAAGCAAAAATACAAAAAAGTATAGGTTGATCTCACAACACAATAAATGTCTTCCTCTAGAAATAGTTGTAAATGTTGGAGAATATTACATTATTTGGTACATGTAAATGTATACCATGGTACCTTTATCGTACAAATGTAAATATGTAATATATTAGGGTTTGAGTCTATAGTTTAGGAGAGTGATTTATATTTCCCATTTTATATAAGTGTCTATGTGCAAGATATGCACAAGTGTCATGCATATTAGTGAGCAAGTGTATGATGAGAGAAAGTGCATGTGTCATTTATGTAAGTGTGCAAAAATATAAAGTGAGGATGTGCACAAGCATCATGTATTAGAAGTGCATGTAGGAGAGTAAGTGTCATGTAGAAGTGTGCAAGTGTCATAGAGTTAAGTGTGCATGTAAGTAGAGAGTGAAGAGTCTTGTATACAAGTGGCAAGATGAGAAGCCAAAGGACATGAGAGTCTTGTCTTATGTAAAGAATAGGAAATGTTGCAACTCTTGGATATGTGAGGAGTGCAATAGTCAAGTATTGAAGAGTCACCTTTCTATATCTATATTATGTAGAGAAATCTCCATACAATGTATTGGAAAATGGTCTGTAAACGATCACCATAGCAATTATTGATATTGAAGCTTGTATACAAATTTTGAGGAATTTTATTGTAAGTATATTTCATGTTATTACATGAATGATTTTGGCCATTTACATTCATATTTGATGTTATAGTGAATGTTATTATAATTTATATTGGTCAATATATATTTTTATTGCTCTTATATTTAATTCTACTCTTGATTATTTATATTAAGACCTAAGATATTGTGGCTTAATTATATTGGGACTTGAGATAGTTTGGATTAAAATCCAATAGTGGTATTAGAGCTACTGCTTAACTCTATCTATTTTTTATAGAGTCATATTTTGAGCCACCTTCATATTTGGAGTCTATCCACTTTAAAAGTAGTGAAGACTTGGACTCTAATTTAAAGATCTAAAATAGTATATTAAGGGGATAAATTAAAAGTCATACTAATTTGGATGCTAGGGTCTATCAACTTGGTTCAATAAAAACCATTGAAGATAAAGGAATCAATTAGAATATATTTAGAGCCAAATCAAAAGAAAATTGGACTTGAGGGGGCATTCAAAGTCTATAACAACCCACCAACTTAACTCAAGGGATATATATATAAGGAATAAATTACAAAGAAGTCCCAATATTTTCAATAGTATAAGGCATAACCATATTTTGAGTTTTTTGTCACTATAGAGGACACTCAAGTGGACAGAAGTGGCCAACTTCCTATACTTTTTGGGTTCACTTTTCTAAACCTTACCATTTAGAAAATATGCAATAAATAGTCCCACACTTTTCCTATACCATCATAGATATAGGACAACTTGACCACAACGTAGGTATTATCCTTTAAGGCCCATAACACTTAAAGTGGGATGCTTATTCCCTAACCCTACATAATTCTATCTATATAGGATTATTCTAGTATAATTCCTTAGTGCTTAGTTAATTACACCTCCATGGGCTAAGGTTGTTGCCACTCACTTGGTAATGAGCATGGTCACTCTTACCTCATCTCAAGGTGCCACCATATCTTGTGAATGATCTGATGGATTATCCCATACGAAACCACTATTTAGTTTCCTAGATATCACCACTAGGAATACGTCCAAGCCTCATTGCTATGGACTACCCAAAATCCTCATAGCTTTGGTACACTAAAGCCTCATTGTTCAAGGTGTATCATTCACATATACTTGGTTATTGCCTCACTACAACTCCTACCAGGATTAGGTACATATTGACTCAAGTGTTTTCTAATATGGCTCTAGATTCATGCCCAAAAACCCCCATCCAAACCCAAGAGTCTCAACATTTAAATAAATAAACATATCTCCCAAAGGAAAATAAAGTTTATATTAAATCATATTTAAAATCAGCATAATACATTGCTAAATTCTAAGAATTAAAAACTTAATCAATAACTAGACTTTAGCATTTCATTTCTTTACCATGAAAGGATAAAAATATCATATAAAAAATTTATAACCATAAACCATGAAAATAGACTCTATCATTCCTTTTCAAATACCCATCCTTTCCATTATTACAAATGACTATCTATTTCCATGATCTTTACATAAAAGAATAACAATATTTAATCTTTCATTCTTGAGCAAGTCTCAAATAATATAACAAGAGTATTTACAAGTCATCATTTTCTTCATAATTTCCATACAAATACTCTCCAAGTAATAACATTATTACATATCAATATAAATGGTCCTTAGTTCATCTTCTCTTTCAAGGTCCTCCTTTTGATAGATCTTTTCCCATGAACTTGAATAGAAGTTTAGGGATCAAGACAACTCATGAATTGCTTATGCAAGCCTAACATGCACTAAGCAAGAAAAACATGCAATCATGCATTATGCAAAAATATTTCCATGCAACATATTGAGAGAATCCCATACTTCTCCCAATTATAATTTTCTTAGCTACCCAAGCCTCATCCATATTTTCATACATCCAAGCATTGAATATTGCTTCACTATTGCATAATTTCATAATGTTTTTTTTGAATGATAAAATAAATGAGGGTTTTGAAAGGAGTTCCACAACCTTGAATAATAAAACTAGTGGGAAGAGAACTGACTATAGATCACTCACAGGCCACCCAAAAAACTGAGAAATAAAATCCCAATAGCATAATAGATCTGACCATCCCACAACCCAACCACAAGTAAAACCCTATCCCATAATTATGGGAAAGGTAGAAAACAACCCCCAAGCCCAAAAATAAATAAAACAAACAATCTGTAGGAGACAAAAAGGAGCAGACAACAACGCCACCCTATACCTTGGGGTTCTTTACCACAACCCTGATGTCATTCTTTCTAGAAGCAAGGTCAACTAGAATTTTATGCAAAATATGGTTCACCTCTTCTATAAATTCCATGACCACCTTGAAGGTTCCTAGAATCGAATGTTGCTTATCCTCCACCAGTTTGATCAGTTGTAAATAATTACAAGTTTCCTTGGTTTTGGGAGGAAGGATAGAAATGGTATTTGATGACTTCAATTTTTTCTTTGCATAGGACTGATCATCTAAATTTTATTGGTCCATATAAATGGGGGTGCTTTTCTTCTTTATAGATTTTTCTAACAATATTTTACATCGTATCATCCTTTCTCCCCTAACACCTCTATAAGATACAGTGATACCGCTTGATTTCCCACTTCTTTCAGTCGCCTTAGGAGAAGCTAAGGGGATCTTCTCATTGGATTTTATGGAATATGATAATAGTTTTTTGGGATGATTCACTCCTCCCCTCTTGAACCCCCTTAGGGACATTGTGATGTCACCAAAATTCTTGCACTTATCCATCACCATGGAATAGGCAATGGGACTCTCTTTTCCATCATATCCTAAAGGATCATTGGAATTTGAGTGTGATATTTTTGGAGAGGGATTTATAGCTAGTGGAATAGCCTTAGAATCAATATTTTTAATGATAAATTTAGCCTCTAATCCTTTCTCTTTTGCCATATACTCAAAAATTAACATAGCTATACCTTGGTGAATTGGGTTGGAGCCCTTTCCACAACACATATCAGTCATTGACTTCTAAAAACAAATGGAATAGAAAGTCTTATATATTCATCCATATCTCTCTTCTTAGCTAATTTAGGAACATTATGTGGTAACTTCTCACTATATCTCTGGATGGGTTGAGCATAAAATAATCCATAACAACTTTCACCACCCTATCCCATGGTGTTATGAGGGCCTTCCCACTAAATTCATTTTTATTCTTATAGAGGTACTCATATACATCCAAGAAGTAGCTTACCTCCATAATAAGAGAGTATTTCTCTCTATTATGATAGTAGCCATCAAGGGGAGGCCTATGACTTGGGTAATGAGGGCCATTGTGATCTCAAATTCAATCACTCCCACCTTAACCCAACCCTTGTTCCAAGAGTGAGCCATAAATTTGGGAAGGATTAGGTTATGACCATGAAAATCTTGGTTGTAGCCTAAAATGCCACCCTTCTTCAGAATTTTTCTAACTTCCTTGTTTGTAACCAGTGTAGTTGATTTTAGGCATAACTTTGGGAGGGAAGACCTCAGAGTTGAAAGCTTGAACTTATCCATATAGGCTGACTCACTTGGAAAAACTAAAACAACCCCCACTAAAATATCTAAGAATTAGAGATCCAGGTAGTTGAGGACATTCAAAAAAAATACTTTGGGATCAACTAATGAGGGGTCTTAAAAAGGAAAAGAAACAAGTTGAAACAACCACTATTTTTTGCAAGTGCACTGATAAAGAGCCCAATCAGAGTTGATCTTGGGATGAGCACAAATCTCCTTCCAACACAAGCCACATAGACAAAGATGAGGCACCAAAATCCATGCCATAAATAGGCTCTCAACCAAGGCCAAATAGATAAACCTGATCTCTTTCCAAGGTTGACTGCCAAATATCAAAATTAACATCCGAAACTCATAATTTCATAATATTGACTAATTAACATCTCCTTAATTACTCAATATCCAAAATTCCAAAATTCTTCAATATAATAATAGCTCTTCCTAAGAAACTCTAAAATACAACCTAGTATGCTTAAAATTGGTAAATATCTATCATGTTTGAACCAAAAACCATTAATATCAAGCACATCATAAAAACTCTCTAACATAAGTTAAATTGACAATTTGAATTATTCATTCAATAAATCCAAATAAAAACCTTAAAACATAAGGAAAATGTCTATATAATAATTATTCTCTTTTAATTCTTTTGAATATGAACAAGTGAACATCTTGAAAATGTTATGCTACAGGTTACTTATATTAAACAATATGCTTGGAGGTTCTACATAAATATCAGTATTATAAATACCACACATGGTTGCCTAAAAACCACTGTTGTATTCAATGCAACTACTACATAATAACCTATAGAAAGCATGACTCGAATACAAAAAACTTAACTCTATCACTCAAAAAGAACAACGATCCAAGGTTAAGCATAAATAAAATGATACCAAAATCTAGCAAGTGACCAAGCAACTCTTCAATGACCACTCTACACCAAGAATTGATGCATAGATCAAAACCTCCCAAAAATTATGATGCTACTACCTGCAATAGGTTATCTTATATTGGAACATAAACATACACAAGGGAGAATGGATAAAACTAAACTTTTGCTAAATTTTAATTGAGTCTAGGAATGACTCAGGTCTCCCAAACTATTTCTTTGAACAATAATAGACGAGCTACTAACATTGAAGAAGCTCACTGAGATAACCCACGACCCTCTAAACAAAAGAAAACATCTATATCCAAAACCAATGGTGAAAAACCAAACATGAAGAAACTCTCCCTTACAAAAGATCAAATCGAGAGCTCAAACACAACATAAATATTTACTCTACCAAAATGTAAACTCTCCAAAGTTTCATAATCTTAAACAAATGCATAAAAAACAATTACTATTCCAAAAGTAGAGTGAAATAATTCTTGTGTGAGAGCCAAGGAAGAAAACAAGATGAAGTTACCTCTGATTGTCACTAAAAATCCCACTTATTTTTTAGCTTCATCTTGTGCTCCTTCCAACCATATTTTGTCCTCTCTTTTCTTCCCCTTCTTCATTTTCCTTTTTCTTAAAAATATTAATCAAGGAAATAAGATGATCTCATCCAATGTAACTGCTTCTTTTTTCATGCTCGATACAATGTAACATTCCAGGATTACATTGGAAAGATTTCCAATTGCTAACTTTCCATATTTACAACATAAATAAAATAGGGTTAAATAATATATATATCTTGCAAGATAATGCTTATTTAAATTACTAGTTCTCCTTATACTAGCTTTAATAATTAAATCCTTTATTCCTCTAATTAATCCATTTCTTTCTAATGCCACCAACATTAATAATTAAATCAATTACTCACCTAATTAATTTAATTACTATTGAATGCTAATATTAACCATTAACATCGATATCAAACAATGCCACATATAGCAACACAAGGGCTCTTGCTAAGCCATCCTTGCCTAACTAAGATGCAATCAACAATGTGCATAAACAATTTTTTAACTTAATTAATATTTTTTATGATAACTATGACATTATCACCTGCCTACTAAGGATGGCTCTTTTCTTAAAATAAAAATCTCTTTGCCCAATGGTGCATTCAATAAAACATAAACATATGCAATGCACCCATATGAAGAGTTTCTTTTTACCCTTGAGTTGTTAATGATGATGTAATCCATAATTTCTCTTTTTCTTTCAACTCTGGTGGTTGTCCCATACCAATCCATCCATAAGAGTACCTAGTCTTGCATCCATAAATTCCATCAGTAGTACCATATTCCAAATATAAATCAACTTTAAAAAACATAAAGTGCAACTATCAACTCATATTTATAAAAAAAATAAGATTATGATTTGATATCCACACATCGATACATAAATCAACATCAAGAAAAAATCCTACAAGGGTGGGTAATTACATACTTCCCCTTGGGACTAAACACAGTCCATTATGTATCCTAAAAATAAAGCATATATTTTATTCAAACAAATATGGGAATTGCTTCCTCATTTCCTCAGCATCTTCCCAAGTTGCATAATTTTTAGAATAATGGTTCCACTAGACCTTACATTTATCTAGGATTCATTTGCTCAAGATCTTAGAATGAAACCCTAGAATCCTTACTGGTTGCACCTCAATGGCTGAGAGACCTACCATATGAAATTTTAAAACATTTCAAACATGATAAGGATCAACAACATACTTCCTAAGTAGGGATATGTGGAAAGTATCATGGATATTTGATAAGTTGGGTGGCAAGGCAAGCCTATAATCTACTGTACTAATCTTATAAATGATCTCAAAAGGCCCAAAAAAATAAGGATCTAACTTAGTTGACTCGATGACACTTTTCATGGGTCTTACCCTCAATAGGACTCTATCTCCCACAAAGAATTATCTTGCTAATTTTTATAGATCAACATAGCTCTTCTTTTGATCGACTGCTTCCTTGAGCCTCTGTTGAATAACTCTGAGTTGCTCCATATCTCTAACAATAGCTAGTTTGATCACCATATAATATTTTATATTATCCCATGATAGAGGTGTTTTGCACATACAAGGCCTCAAATGGAGCCATTACCAAGGATGCATGGTATCCATTATTATATGCAAACTCAACTAGATGAAAATAGTCTTCCCATTTAGACTTTTGATTCATGCAATACATGCGAAGCATATCTTCTAGGACTTGGTTAACCCTCTTTGTTTACCCATATATTTTTGGATGGCAAGCATAAATGATATTCAACTTAGTACCCAATGCACAATGAAGATCCTACTAGAATTTTGATGTAAACCTGGAATATCTATCTGATATGATCACCTCTGAAAAACCATGTAACCTAATTATTTCCTTGGCAAATATATTTGCCACAATTGGTGCATCATCCCTAATATTTTATAGTATAAAATGTGCAACTTTAGTCAACTTGTCTACCACCACAAGTATTGCATCATGTTGGTACATTGTCTTAGTTAAACCTACAATAAAATCTGTGGATATAGACTACCACTTTTGAGTAGGTATATCATGTTCTTGCTATATGCTGATATTCTACCTTTACCTTATGGTATTCCAAACATCTAGCAATGAAACTATTAATATCTTGTTTCATTCCATACCAATAAAATATATTTTTCATATTTTATCTCATATTTGCACCTCTCGAATGATAAAAATATGGATAATTATGTACCTCTTGCATAATCATTATCCTTAAATTACCAGTCTTGGCTATGAAAACCCTATATTTGAAACCTAAAAATCCATATTTTATGTTAAAATACCCATTTTCCTTAGGATTTTTCTCTATTTTAGCCCTAATTTTAATGCAATAATGATCCTATAACTAATTTTCCTTGACTTTATCCATCAACTCAATATGAATCCAATTTAATGTTGATATATGCCTTCTCCTACTCAAGGCATCAACAACCTTATTTTCCTTTCCTTTGATATACTCTATACCAAATTCATATTTTGCTAGGAACTCTATCCACCTTTGTCTGGCATTCAACATTGGTTGGGTAAATATATGCCTTAGGATTTGGTGATTCGTCCTTAGCTCAAATGGTTTTCCCAAAAAATAGTGCCTCCAAACCTTAAGAGCATGCACAACTGCTGCTAACTCTAGGTTATGTGTAGCATAATTCAACTTATGCTTCTTGAGTTTATTGGATTCAAATGCTATTGTAGGTTCATTTTGGTATAACACCCCTCCCAAACCTTTTAAGAAAGCATCAGTACATATTATAAAATTCCCAAGAGGATTAGATATCTTGAGAATTGGTGTTGTATTCAGCTTATTATTTAGATATTTAAAGACAACCTCACACTTATCCGTCTATTTGAACTCATTTTATTTTCTTTGTAGGTTGGTAATAGAGTAGGAAATTCTTGAGTAGTCTTTCACAAATCACCTATAATAACTAGCTATTCCCATGAAGCTTCTCACTTCAAACACATTAATGGGTGTAGGCCAACTTAATAAGGATTCAATTTTCTTAGGATCAATAACAATCCCCTCTATAGATATAATATGCCCCAAATACTAAACTTGTGAGGCATAGAATTCATATTTTGACAACATTCCATAGATTTAGTTCTTCCTCAATACCTCTACCACTAACTTCAAATGTTGATCATGTTCTTATCTAGTGTGGGAATATATCAATATATAATCCAAAAATATCAAAACAAAATGATCCAGATATTTCCTAAATGTACTGTTCATTAGATTCATAAAATATATTGGTGCATTTGTCAACCCAAATGGTAACACTGTGAACTCATAGTGTCCATATCTAGTCTTGAAGGTTATTTTGTAAGTATCCTCCTCACAAATTCTCAATTAATGATATCTTGATCTCAAGTAAATCTTTGAAAATATAGAGGAATCCTTTAGCTGATCAAAGAGATCATCAATACTTGGTAATGGATACCTATTCTTTATGGTTACCTTATTCATAATTTTATAGTTAATACACAACCTTAGGGAACCATCCTTATTCTTCAAAAATAACATTGAAGCACCCTAGGATGACACACTATGTTTTATCAAACATTTCTCCAATAGATCTTGGAGTTGCACCTTTAGCTCTTGCAACTAGATAGGAGTCAGTCTATAAGGTGTTCTAGCTATAGGTTCAAATCTAGGTATAAATTTAATGGTGAAATCAAATTTACATTGAGGTGGAAGGCCTGGAAGATCTTCCAAAAATATATCCCTAAAATCATGCAAAATTGGATGTTTCTTAAATATTTTTGAATCTCCTTTATCACCTTTCTTTTCATTTATCTTCACCACATACAACATTTCATCTCTCTTGATTGCCTTTTTAAGCTACATAGTTGATTATAAATCTGGCTGAAAAGACCCTTGTCTACTTTGAACCTTTAATATTTTCTTATCCTTATTAGTATAATCCATCCATATTTCTTGGAAATTTATTAGGGCTCCATGATATTTTAGCCAATGCATCCCTAAGATAATATCAAAGGCATGTAGTGGTGCTACATATAAGTTCCAAATAGTGGATCCATTTGGTAAGGATATCTCAACAATAGTTAAACATTGATTCATCGATTAAGTCTATACAAAACTATACTCAACTTTCCACCCTTGTGCCAAAAATCTAAGTTTTTCAACATATCCCCAATAATACTAGTGGAAATGAAACTACTTGTAGCTCTACAATTAATTAAAACCTTTACATTCCTATTTAACAACTTATCTTTTAACAACATGGGATTTGCTTGACCATCCAAGTTCTAACTTCCTATGGGTGCATAGATTCTATGAGGTTGCTCCTTAGCTCTATTACTTGACTTTGGTCATTGGGGACACTTATTTGCATAATTAGGACCACCACAAATGAAATAACCTATATTGGGTGTTTAATTCCTTTCCTACCTTTTGTCGTTTGTATCCTCCTTCTAAGATGAATCATTCTACTTTTGAGGTTGGAATTTTGAATTATATTTCTTTTTGAAATTCTTCTTATAATTATCTTTGTTTCCATTGTTCCTATTTTTAAACTTTGGTTTTCCCTTACTTTTTTATTTTTCTCTTTATAACATTTCATAAACACAACACTCTTCCTTTTCTTGAGTTCTTGTTTATCTCCTTTTTTCAACACCACATAGTTGAAGAAGGTTTTCTTGGTGTGTTGATTTATCTCTTCATGTTCAGCCAAATCATATACTTCTGCAAGTTTTTGGGCTTAAGCAAATTAATCATTGTTTGAATCTTAGGGTTCACTCCCAAGATGAACTTATTCACCTTCAACTTTTCATTGGTCTCATACTCAAGCAAATATTTCAAGAGTTTGAAATATTTTTGATAATATACCTCCGTAGTCAATGTGCTCTATTGGAGCATAGAGAAATCCTTGAACTTCTTTACATAAAATGGATTTGATAGAAATCTCTTCTTAAATGTCATTACAAAATTGTCTTATTTAAGGTCCACTGCTTGTATTCCTCTATATACCTTGAATGTATTCCACTATTCCAAGGTTGCATCCTGAAGATGAAGGGTTGCCCAAATAATTTGGGTTTTGGGTGAGTAATTTTTCATGGAAAAATATTTTTGCAATTCATCATCCAATACTCTATTGCATTACCCCTTCTCTCGCATTAAATTTATATACCTTGACATTCTTAAGATCCTTGGCAAGCTTAGCCTCAATTCGAGCCTTACCCTCATGGATTTCTCTAGTAGGATTCTCTTCCTATCTACCCTCTAAATCCCTATTACTGGGTTTCCAATTAACCAGTGTTTCTAACATTTTTTGTTGTGGCTCCATCTACTCTTGAAGCAACTTAATAATTGAAGTAAGGTTTTCCACCTTTTTACTAGAGTCCATTGTTCTTCCATATTTCTTACTAGTGTCCATTGTTCTTCCAAATTTCTTACTCGAGTCCATTGTTCTTCCAAATTTATTTTGGGAATGAACTGAAACTTCCTCCTACGTAGTTGACCCTAACTTCTTGGATGATTCTCCTCTCAAAATAGGTGTCATAACCTATCTACAAAAAGAACTTGTATAAGTTACAATTTATCCAAATGTACTTAAGATTAGTTAGTTTCATCTCCCCATGAACTAACTTAGACCATTATCACTCTCCTAATAATGATCATGGTCACACTTGCCTACCTACAAGGTTCCATATCTTATAATACCATTATCACTCACCTGATAATGATCATGGTCACACTTACCTCATCACAAGATGCCATTCCCAATAAGAAGCTATACTTTCTAGGATTTTTACACCTTAGTCTAACTAGTCAAGATGACATGCAATATTCATATTATCCCAAATCAACTTAAGGTCCCTATAAGAGTAAGCCTCCCTAAAGTAGCACATCAAGTCAAGGCTCAACCTAGGTTCTCTCCATGGAAGCTTCTAGTCCTACAACCTAGGCTCTAATACCAATTATAATAACCCACCAACTTAGCCCAAGGGAGAGATATACATTTATTTTTGAAAAGGAATAACTCATAAATAAGTCCCAATATTTTTTAGTAGTATAATATATAAACACATTTTTAGTTCATTGTCATTGTAGAAGATACTCAAGTGGACAGGAGTGGCCAGTTTTCCATATTTTTGGGGTTCACTTTTCTAGCGTTCATCATTTAGAAAAAAATACCATTAGAGGTCCCTCCAATTTTCCTATACGCTCACCAGTATAGGACAATTTGACCATAACGTAGGAATTATCTTTTAAGGCCCATAAAACTTAAAGGGAGATGCATATTCCCTAACCCTACATAAGTTCATCTATGTAGAATTATTCTAGCATAATGTCTTAGTGCTTAGTGATCTGCAATTTCTTGGGCTAACTATAGCCATTAACACTCTGCTGGTAATGAGCATGGTCACTCTTGCCTCATCGTAAGGTGCCACCACTATACTATCTTGTAAATGATCCGATGGATTATCCCATACCAATCCATTGTTTAGATTCCTAGACCTCACTTCTAGGAATATGTCCAAGCCTCACCACTTTGGGACATCCAAGCCTCATTTTTCAAGGTGTATCATTCAAAAATACCTAGTTATTGCCTCACTACAACTCCTACCAGGATTGGGTACATCTTGACTCAAGGGTTTTCTAATATGGCTCTAGATTCATGCCCAAAAACCCTGATCCAAACCCAAGAGTCTTAATATTTAAATAAATAAACATCTCTCCCAAAATAAAATAAATTATCATAATTAAATTCAACATAACACATTGCTAAAGACTAGGAATTAAATACTTAATCAATCACTAGAATTTAGCATTTCCTTTATTTACCATGAAAGGATAAAAACATCATTTAAAGGAATTATAATCATAAACCATGAAAATAGATTATATCATTCCTTTTCAAGTACACATCCTTTCCATTATTACAAATAACTATTTATTTCCATTATATTTACCTAAAATAATAACAACATTTAATCTTTCATTCTTGAGCAACTATCAAATAGTATAACAAGATAATTTACAATTCATATTTTTCTTCATAATTTCCATGCAAATACTCTCCAAGTAATAACATTATTACATATCAACATAAGTGGTCCTTATTTCATCTTCCCTTTCAAGGTCCTTCTTTTTATAGATACTTTCCCATAAACTTGAATATAAGTTTAGGGATCATGATAGCTCATGAATTGCTTATGCAAGCCTAACATGCATTAAGGAAGAAAAGCATGAAATCATGCAAACATGCATTATACAAAAATATTTCCATGCCCCATATTGAGAGAATCCCATACTTCTCCCAATTATAATTTCCTTAGCTACCCAAGCCTCATCCATATTTTCATACATTCAAGCATTGAACATTGCTTCACTATTGCATAATTTTATAATATTGACTAATTAACATCTCCTTAATTAATCAATATTCATAAAGCCAAAAATATTCAATATAATAATAGCTCTTCCTAAGAAACTATAAAATACAACCTCGTATGCTTAACATTGGCAAATATCCATCATGTTGTTTATTCCAAAACTAATAAACCAAAAATCATTAATATCAAGCACATCATCAAAACTCTCTAACATAAGTTAAATTGACAATCCAAATTATTCATTCAATAATACAAGAAAATGAGTATTAATTTACCAAATTAAACCAACACAATAAACCCAAATAAGAACCTTATACATTAGGAAAAGGTTTATATAATAATTATTTTTTTTTAATTCTTTCAAAGACGAACAAATGTTAACTAAAACCTCTACTAAATCTACTTTTTATGCTCCTAAGAAGCGAATATCTTGAAAATGTTATGTTACAGGATGCTTACATTAAACAACATGCTTGGAGGTTCCACACAAAGATAAATTTTATAAGGACCATATATGGTTGCCTAAAAACCAAAGTTATAGTTAATACAACTATTACATGCTAACTTAGAGAAATCATGACTCGGATCAAAAAAACTTAACTCTATCACTCCAAAATAACAACAACCGAATGTTAAGCATAAAAAAAAAGACACAAGAATCTAGTAGGTGACCAAGCAACTCTTCAGTGACCACTCTACACTGAGAATTGATGCACAAATCAATACCTCTTGGAATTGATGATGATGCTACCTGCAATAGGTTATCTTAGATTGGAGCCTAAACATACACAAGGGAGCATGGAGAAAACCAAGATTCAGCTAAATATTATTAGATTTTAGGAATGACTTGGGTCTCCAAAACTCTCTCTTTGAACAATGATAGACAAGATGTCAACATCAAAGAAGCTCATTAAGATCATCCAAGACCCTCTAAACAAAAGAAAACACCTAGATCCAAAACTAGTGGTGAAAAGCAACCATGAAAAAAATATTCCTTACAAAATATTAAATCTAGAGCTCAAACACAACATATATCTTTATTCTCTACCAAAATGTAAAAACTCTAGAGTTTCATAATCTCAAATAGAGGCATAGAAAAACAATTACTCTTCTAGAACTAGAGTGAAAAAATTCTTGTGTGAGAGTCAAGAAAGAAAACAAAATGAAGTTGCCTTTGATTTTCATTGAATCTCCCACTTCTTTCGGAGCTTCATGTTATTCTCCTTCCAACCAACCTTCATCCTCTTTTTTATTTGCCCTCTCCTCTTCATTTTTCTTTGTTCCTAAAAAATTTTAATCAAGGAAAGAAGATGATCTCATCTGATGTAACTGCTTCTTTCTTCATGCCCTATACAAAGTAAGATTCCAAGATTACATTGGAAATATTTCCAATTGCCAATGTTCCATATTTCCAATATTAATAAAATAGGGCTTAATAATATATGTATATATATATATATATATATATCTTGCAAGGTAATGCTTATTTAAATTACTAGTGCTCCTTATACTAGCTTTAATAATTAAATTTATTACTCACCTAATTAATTTAATTACTATCAAATTCTAATATTAACCATTAACATTCATATCAAAACATGCCACATATAGCAACACAAGGGCTCTTGCTAAGTTATCCTTATATGTAACAACCTAAAACTACCAACCTGAGAGATAACATTATCTCTCTAGAATAATTTTGTTATGCTTTGAATGACATACTTCTAAAGTAAAGCATCATTCATCACAATCTTAGAAGCATTTTAATCAAATCAAAAGCCATCATCTAATTGATCCAAATGCTATATTAGCTAAACAAGGAAGCATCTTAATTAAGTAAAAACCATAATTTGCTTAACTCAAATGCTTAACATAAAGCTATGTAAAGATGCATTCCATTAATTTAGATGTCATAACTTAAATGATCCAAGTGTTCAACATAAAGCTATGTAAAGATGTATTCCAATAAATTGATAGAGTTCAATACTATATATCCTACTAAAATATTGCAATATCATCTTATTGAACAAAACCCAAGGTAACATTTAAGCAATTTAAAACAATATTTAGTTTGTACATAAATCAAGCTCACAAAACTCATCTAACAGAGCATTCCTTTATATAGCTTCTATTTCCATAACAAATTTACATTCAAAGGTACTATGAAGCCATCCACAAAAATCTCCAAACCATCTATAATTTTACAATCCTCATCATGAAAGGAAATCCACCCATGGAACTTGAGGAATACTTAGGGATCAATACAATTTCAACAATGCAATTTAATTATTCCATTAATACTATGCAAGCAACCATGCATAAAACATAATGAAACAAATCAATGTTAGCTTTTGATGAATGAATACTCAAAATAACATTGCCTCAAGATCAATAATATAATTGCAATATAAAATATATAATAATGTTGATCAATCAAGCATATAAACTCATAATCTACTAGATAATAACTCAAAGAATGCTAATGCCAAATACTCAAAAATACTCGGAAATTATTATTGAATGAAGAGATCAAAATACATTATATTACATCACCTTCCATTGCTTACATGGGTGACTCTTTCTCCTTTGTCATATATATTTTACATCAACACATATATATATAGAATGGAATGTGACTCTTCATATGGAGGTTTCTTGGGCCTCACTCTTCCTATGACTCTTCATCTTTCTAGTCTATTGACACATGTACATAAGGATAACTATGCACATTTACATTACCAAAATATCATTGCACACTTGTGAATTACATTGCATAGAGTAAATCCTAATCTAAGACTCTTTTCCTAATCTATAGATGTACCAATAATGGTACATTGACATGTACCAAATAATAAAATATATTCCAACACCCTCTTGCAGAACATTATTTGGTTATTGAATATTTCAATCTTCAATATGGATATTTATATTTAGATTTTCTTCAAATTGATTTGGTCATTTGTATTCTCTTTAATTTGCGTTGTAAAGTATACCTCCTTTATCTAGTTATTCTTCTTCTTCCTTATTGGAGTCAGTATTTTCATGGCTGGATGTATTGTCACCCGATTCTTGCAAGAGTATTTTCTCTTTATTTTTGTCCTTGTCATCATTCTCTAATTCCTGTATAGAAGCTTTTGAACATACACTTAGAGCATCATGATATGATTTTGAGTTAGTAGAACTTGAAGTACTGATACTACATGATGATTGAAATATCTTTGCTAGGGATGATTCATCCATTTTTATTTTTAGTTTAAGTAATTTTATCAGTCCTCTCTATTCCATGTTTTCATCCTTATAATATTTGAATGTGAGTAGTACCATGTATAGTATACTTCCATATTCTAAAGGAATTTGAATATCATTCTTTCCATTATCAATTGCTTCAGTGAGTCGAGCATATAGATAATACTCCATTGTTTCAAATTTATCTCTTAAAGCTTCACTATGTATCCTTTTTGAAGTAGGGTCTAAGTTACCTTCAGATTTTATAAGTGAATTCATGATTCCACTTTTTATGACTCTTGCTCTTTATTTTCTAATAGTGTTGTTCATATCATTGTTTATTGTATTACTTGAGGTAGACATCCTTATAACTCCCTAGACTCAATCTAGTCCAATTCTATGTTTTTATAGAACACCTTTTATCTCCCTAATATTTATAAGATAATGCAATTTTAATATCAATTCTATCAATCAATGTGTGCAATTTCAATCCTTTACAAATCTTCAAAACTCTAATAATTTTGAACTCAAAGATTAATCTTATCAAATGCAATATATTTATGTAAAACTCCTTTTATCTTCCAAATTTATGAATAAAATATTTTACTCTAAATTTCATAAACTATTTTGAAGTAGGATTCCTTATTCCTCCAACTCTAGAAATTTAGAAAAATAAAATTTGTAATATTTTATAATCCTAATTTAATGGTGTATGCCTTATTTCTCCAACCTTAGCATTTTTGCAAATATCTACTTTGTTTTGTAAATCTAAATATGCAATTTTACAAAACTCAAATATAATACTTCAAATCCCAAAAAACTCTTCAAAATATGATAAAAGGCTTCAAAAATAATATTCTGATTTTTCTAAGGTTTTAAAATACTTATCACTCCACTAATATCTTTAAAACTTTAACCTTAGAATATATTCTCTTAGTTCCTTATTCCTCCTACCAATATAAGCCTTTAATATGAAAAATACTATAGTAAGTATTACCTTAAATATTCAAGCTCTCCTTCTTGACTTGTTGGGTGCTATTCTTTCTGGTCAACTTTGCTTGAAATCTGCTACGTATGGTCACTCCACTTGGAAGATGCTTTGATCCTTCCTTTAATGCTCCACCTTGAATTTTCTATGTATGGTGCTAGACTTTTCTATATAAGTGCTACTTCGTCTATATGAGAACTTCTTCTTTTTTTTGCTGAGTGCCACATACTGCAAGCATTATAAGACACTTTGAATCCCCTCTTGATGGCTCCAACATTTATAAAATAATAAAATGGATACTTGGCAAAATATTCCTTGTTTTTTGGGACTTACTAGATCTTTCTTGAGTGCTAGGTGATGATGTAGAGCATTGAGCACTCTTATTTCCTAGAGATTTATGTTATGGTTTATGAGCCAACTTTGACCCTTGTGCCAAATGAAAATATATCCTGTTCTTGCTCAGGATAAGTGTTACAAACGTTTATGCATGCACTCCTTTCTCCAACGTATCTTCTTTCCTAGATATTTACATTATGGCTTATGAACCAACTTTGACCCTTGTGCCAAATGGAAATTTTCCTAATTCTTTCTCAGGACAAGTGTTACAAAAATTTATGCATGCACTCCTTTCTCCAATGTATGAAATTTTAATGCTTTGCAATGTCTTTTTCCTTTCACTTTTCTCCAATGTATTCTTGTTTCTTTGTAACTACACTGTGTGAGGTTTCTTCTCTCCTTGGATGATGTTGGGCATGCTCACTAATGGCTCTAGCTATAATATTCTCCAATGGTGGCTCTATGGTATTTTATTTGGTATCTTGATCTATTGATAATATTTTTTTGATAATGCATCCTATATTTTTCTATCCTTTTTACAATATTCCTTGCTTTGAGTAGATAAAATGGCAATGCTATATAGTATTCACGTAGATTGATCTTTTGTAGGTTGTAGCTAATGTCTTCTTGCTCATTTGGCTGGATGAATCTTGATCTCTAATGGCTCTCTTTCTTTAGCACTATTTTAGTGCTTCTTTCCTGCAAATGGGTGGATGTTTATTGTAGAGATTAACCCTTGTATTATGGTGTTGAATGGTGCTCAATATGGTGGTGTTTTTCACCATTCTTTTAGTGGTTTTCTTTACCACTTATGTTTGTACATCTGGTGTTTTTAAACACCTAAAATCTACCTTGAACTTGGAGCTCTTCTCTTTCCAAAATCTATTATATGTTGAGGGATATTCTTCCTCACAAATGTAGGATAATTTTTCTTTTACATTCACTTAAAAAACATCATATACCATTCACTTATAAATCCTTTAAAAACTCAATCTAATATTGTTATAATCTTGCTAACTTCTCTAAAATTAAAGTTATATCTCTCACTAATGAATGTAAAATGTATCTAATATTTTTCTATTTCAAAATAGCATATATTAAACTCCTTATCACACCTATTAAACTGTAACTTTTGTTGTTATTATATGCAAGATTTCTATAAAATCAATGGTGTGAAATGGTGTCTTTTATTAGCTTAATGACACCTTAAAAAACTTCCTCTTTGCTAGCTCTAATGTCTAATATTTGATGCTCTAAAAAATCTTAATAGACACCTTCAAAAACTTTACAATAATAATCTATATGGCATCAAATTAATACACCTTTGTAGCTTGCTATCTTGTATTTTCTGAAATTACAGCTTTCTTTTGTTGTCAGGAGACTCTTCAATTTGTAGTTATAATTGTTGCTTCAAATTAGATTTCTTCTTCTTATTTTAATGTGCTAGCTATTTCTGTAATTTGCAGCTTCAAACGCTGCTCTTTCACTATTCAATTCTCTAGGAGGACTCCTCCTTAGATGCTACTAAAATATGCCTAAGATTTGTTGTTTAAAACTATCTCAAAACTATTCCAATTTTTTCTAAAATGCAGTCAATGCTGCTCAAAATTGTAGCTTAAACACCTTCTATTTGCTTCTTACAAAATCTGATTTGGTGTTGTCTTTAAGCCTTCAAATCCACTACTCTTATTTCTATCAAGCCTTCTCTTAGTTAACTTTTAAAATCATTTCTAAAAGCTTCTCTAAAGCTTCCTCTAAATTGCAACTTTTCATTTCTACTTTTGCTATCATTTCAGCTTATCTTTTAGCAATTTTGTGCTTTTATAAATCGGCCTATAAAACTTTGTCGTTGTCTTCAAATCTCTCTAAACTATGACCTCTTCAATATTCTTGCTTTCTTCTAAATTCTTGCTGAGTTCTGACTTCAAATCTAACCTCTATAACTATCTTCTTTCTCAATAATCTGAATGTCTTGAGTTCTCAAATTCTTCTCAAAATTTGACAAACTTGTCAAATCCTTTTTCCTTTTGGGCTTGTTATCGTATGACAACAATTGTTCCAATATCTTCTGGTCAGGTGCTCCTTCTGCTTGCAATATTTAGCTTCAAATCTCTTCAAATGGTCACTGCTTCAACTTCTGCAATAAGGCTTTCTCTTGCCTTATTTTCTTTCTTCAAAATCTTCTTTAGACCTTTATTCTTGGGTCTTCTAATTCTGCAGCCTTCAATTCTCTTAATAAATGCTTTTAATGAAACCTTACCTTGTTTTCTTCAATTTTCCAACTATGGGAAATTCTTGGATCTCTATATTATGTTGATTCTATTTGTAATAGGACCTTTTGTAGTACTTCTATCTTTTATCTTGAATATTCAATATTCCAATGTTAGAATTTCTTCAATGTGACCTCTTCTTGGATCTCTTTCTTCAATCTGCAATCTTACAATGAGAACATTTTCTTGGTTCTTCTCAATCTTCAATAAGATATCCTTCTTGGACCTCCTTCAATGTCTACTTTTCTACAAAAAAAAAATAGATAGTAATAATCATATGTATTCAATGTTCTAAAAATAATAATCTTCACTAGCTATCTTAAAAACTAGTGGAATCAAATCTATACTGAATTCTAGTCTTCACTAGTTTTCCTTTCAACCCTGTGGAAAGAATCTATCCAAATAATATGGAATTATTTTTTTAGCAAGCTTATCAATAGGACCTCTTCTAAGGGTCTCTTAATCAAGGTCTATCTTCAAGACCTGTAAATTTTCTTCTAATCTGACTTTGCTCTTGGAATAGGTTTATTCTTTTTTCAATATCAAGGTCTATCTTCAAGATCTGTAAATATTCTTCTATTCTAATTTTACTCTTGGAATAGGTATATTCTCTTTTCAATACCAAGGTCTATCTTTGAGACTTCTAAATGTTCTTCTATTCTAATTTTTCTCTTGGAATAGGTATATTCTCTTCTTCTCAATATCAAGGTCTATCTTCAAGACCTATAAAATTTCTTCTATTCCAATTTTGTTCTTGGAATAGGTATATCCTTAAATATCACTAGTTTTTCTTCAACATAGTGAGAAATGCTATCTTCTCTAGTTTCTCTTTCTAGAGGAAATTTCTTTATCTTATCTGGTTTCTCTTTACAGAGGAAATTTCTTTATCTTCTCTAGTTCTTTTCTAAATGTAATTTATTTATCTTCTTAGGTTCTGTTGGTCCGGCTTTCATGCACACCCCGGGAAAAAGGATGGAGGCAAGGAAAGCTCCGGAGACACCCACGGGACTGATCCCACTCATCTTTAGGATCTAGCTGGTTATCCAAGGTGCGAGTTACGGAGTTGGGTCGAATGGCAATTCACTCTTTTCCACTTCGGAATAGATTTCGATATGGATCGCTCTCGTTACCTTACAGGGGGTTCCCGAACTTGTTCAAGTAGTTGCAAAAGTTGTTGACAATCGGATTTGACTTGAATTCTTTGATCTAGCTCTCATGGGTCAGCAGATTTAAATAAAAGGCAAACAAAGAAAATAAAAATGGATCATTCACTGAAAGCAAAGAGAGGGTAGGGTAAGGCAGAAAGAGAAGTTTATCAGACTTTAAACTGTAAAACTCTAAACTATCAATCTTATCTATGCTATCGCCTTCACAACGTAACAAATCCCGTAAGAAAGTGTCCAGTCAGCCTAAGATCACTTTCAACTAAGAGCACAAGGCAGAGTGAAACGGATCTAG
Organism: Wollemia nobilis; assembly: GCA_028583015.1. Classification (NCBI taxonomy): domain Eukaryota; kingdom Viridiplantae; phylum Streptophyta; class Pinopsida; order Araucariales; family Araucariaceae; genus Wollemia; species Wollemia nobilis. The sequence goes on from JAQPPZ010013871.1 coordinate 209,913, forward strand.
CGGAAAATTATAAATCCAAGGGGCAACTGGTTAAAATCGGTATCTTTCACCGACAGCCTAGCTCGCACAGAGGAAGACAGAGCAATTAGAACAAACTTACACCCGAAATCAGTAATTTCCCCTAGCAGACAAAAGAACAACAGAAGCCTAACAGCATATTTAATCTTGACAATGGCAGATTTACAAGCATATATCTAACAAACTTTAAATGGAACGGATAACAAAAGAAAATACACTTATCACACTCGCAAAAGATTAGGCTCCCCGGCCATGCTATCACGTAAAAGCTAAAGCACATCAACTCCAAGTCCGAAAACAAAGGATTTCACAAAATTTGCAAGAAATTGCTTATAAGCCTTTATTTCTAAGTCTCCGCCTCCTCGCGATTACATTTAGAATTTGAATTTATAGACTCGGATGAGACCTCGATATTTTCCAAAATATCTTGCTCAAACCCTAAATCTTATCGCACTTAAACCCTAGGACCCGGGTTTTACAATAAAAATCCATTTAAAAATCAAAGTCCGGATAGAACTTAACCCTTCGGCAAAACTGTGCAGTCAGCTGCCATAAATGGAGAAGATAAAATAAAATGCAACTTGCATTCATTCGCAGCTGCAAATAAATGCTTTCATTAATTCCGCTGGTGAGCCGGATGAGTCACCACTTCTCCATCAATTCGATCTCTGCAAATCCATCCCGAAGTTGAAATGGTCTTCATGCTATCAAGTCTGCAATAAATTTGTTGTTGAATGCTCTCACCGGCAGCCTTCTCTCCTAGCATGGCGGTCCTTGACTAAATCCGCACTTTATCTTCGCCTTTATGGTCTTTCCCGGTTGTCCCGTAAGTGCCAGGTGGAATCCCGCATGAAAGACAAAAAGATGCATTAGATTAGCATTTTAATTAAATCAGAAGCTTAAAACATTAAAAACAGATTAAATCCGCAAAATAAGCTTGCATGTCGGCTTCTTTTTGTCCCATTCACGCTTTGACACGTGTCGCTACCCCAGGAAGCCTTCTGGTTCCCGCCGGAATGCACTTTCAGGTCAAAATATGACTTTCTCTCTCCTGCCGCGATTCTGCGACATGTCGCGATTTCGCGACATGTCGCGAAATCGCGACCCTGCCAGAGCATCGGCAACTTCCTCCCTCGTCGGCCGCGAAAACACGACATGTCGCGATTTCGCGACATGTCGCGAAATCGCGACCCTTCCTGGCCTCCGTACGCTTCTTGATTTTCAGCCGCGATTTTAGAACACGTCGCGATGTCGCGACAGTTCCCTTACCTGCATGCGTTGACCGCGTTGACCGCGATTTTGGAACATGTTTCTGACTTAACCGATTTTTCATCCCGCAGCCCATTTTCTCTCTCCTGCCGCGAAAATGCGACATGTCGCGATTTCGCGACATGTCGCAAAATCGCGCCCTCCGTACAGCCTCGCGTCTCTCTCCCAAAACTGTCGCGATTTCGCGACATGTCGCGAAATCGCGACCTTCTCGCCACTTAGCCGCATTTTGACTTACCCGTCGCGATATCGCGACATTTCCGGAATTGGAAGTGTCGCGATATCGCGACACTACCAAAAATGGAAAGTTTGATTTTTTCAGTGAATTTATGCAACTGTTTTCTGGATTTTTCTCGGTAATGGTGCAAGATTTTCTTGTGCATGAATGATTCTAGCATGTAAAAAGTGAATTCTTGGATAACACAGCTAGAATGCAAGAAAAAGCACAACTTTAAAAAGGAGGCAAGCAAAATATGGATTTAAAACCTGAAAAGATCAAGAGGGTCCCTGCTGCAAAAAATGAAAGTTCAGAATTTTCTAAGGATGGAATCTCATTTTTCAGTGGGGGTGTGTTGCTTATCAACAAATGGCGATATCTGCGGGTAAAATAGTAGCACTATTTTAGAACCCAAGACTCTGGTTTCAAAACAAAAAGACCATGCATCATGCCTTGCCACAGGCATTCTTCACAATAAATTGACTGCCAACTGCCAGCTGTTAAAATTTTCCAAGGACATACTAGGCTGGATTACTTCAAGGAAGATTTCTGATGTGCAATTACAAAGGTATAGAACTTTCTTCAAGGATGACTGAATTGAATGATAAACTTGGATTAATAAACTTTTCTAGATTGTAAATGGGGAAACCGAGTAGAGCTCTGTTTACTAGTTTAGCTTTTTACAGCCTAGACAGAGTTACCCTTTAGATTTACACGACCCAATTTACAACTGTAGGGCAGAATCTAATATTGGCTGCCTCTTTTGATCATATAACTCTCTTTTTTTTTTTTCTTTTTTTTTTTTTCTTTTTTTCTTATCTCTCTTTTTTTATCTCTCTTCTTTTTGAAATATATCACTATCTGGAAGACCTTAGAGAAATTACAATTTTCTTTTAATATTTGATCAATCTGGAACCTGCTTCAGCCTAGGCATTGATAGCATCTGGTGACACCCAAATAATTGCATGAACCATAGTCCCCTCTTATAACCAGCTTTTCTTGGATTCCCCAGGAGTTCCTCCAACTAAACAGCATAACAGTTTTTCTATCATTAAAACAACTGTGGCAAGTAAGACACAAGATCCAATCATCTCTCTACCTTCATCCTGGATAACAAAATAGTTCCACAGTTTAGTGCAAGCAGACTATCTCATTAGAATAATGAGCAGAATGGGGAGGCACTGGATTGAGGATTTATCAGCTAGGAATAAAACAATTTTCAGCAGGCTGACTTTTCATTGATTGCTCAGGCAGAGGTTAAAAAATAGAATTTTAGAAGCCAAAGGACTTTGTACAGGCTTCCAAGGACAGGCACAGGCTTCTAAAGCAAGAAAGAATAAAAACTGCACAGACTGCAAATAAAACTGCACAAGCAACTAAGACTAAAACTAAAACTGAAGACTGTACAGACAACAAAGAAAAGGAAAAGCAGGGAAGAAAATAAAAACTGTACAGGCAATAAAAGAAATAAACTAAAAGAACTGAAGCAAAAATAAAAAATCTGCAACTGAAATAAATTAAACTGCAACTGAAATAAAATAAACTGCAATCGCAATCGTACAGTACATTTAAAAATAAAACTGCACTGACAAAGAAATAAACTGAAAAACAAATAAATTAAAACTGCAGAGCATTAAAATTAAACTGAAACAGATAAAAAACTGCACTGACAAAGAAATAAACTGCACTGACAAAGAAAAAAAACTGAAAAAAATCAAAGCTTATTTACAATGCATACATATGTTACAACTTCCCTTCATACTCAAAAAATGCAAGTGTTGGGAAAGCAGAGAAATGGTGCTTTTAAAAAATTTTGACCATGCAAGTAATTTAAAAAAAATTACCTTTCGTGTCCCGTTGACGAAATGCACTCCAGCATCGTGCTTCAAAAATTTGCTATCCGGGAAAGACTTGGGTTTATCGTCTTCCCCGTCCCATTTGAAAAACAAATCTGCAACTCCTTCAAATTAAACAAATCATATAATAACAAATCATATGATAACATGTTTATGCTTCTAATTAAAGGGTTTGCAGAGTTCTTTCAAAAGGACTGAATGTAAAAACCCCCAGGATCAAATACTTTAAAACCTTGACAGACCCAGACCACCACATTTTCAAATTGATGTGACAACTGAAATAAATCATGTTTTATCTGTATGCCCTGGTTCTTAACAACTTGAACATTTTGTGGTTGCTGTACTGCTTCAATATCCAGGACTTCAATTTTTATCCCTCTAGAAGAGTGTTTACAATTTTCCTTTTCACCTGAGCCTTGCTTAGACTTAACCTCATCAATGTGCAATGTCCAAACATCATTGTTGTTATTGATTAGGACTGATAATTGTTCTCACCTTTTCGCTTGCCAAATCATAAACTCCAATATCTCGCATCAACACGCTTTATAGCCTCCTCTTTGACATTATGTTCGAAGTTGCAGGCTTATGTTGAGACAGTTCATCAATTCCAAGTTGGCTGACCACATTCATATTTACCATATTTTCCTCCTTTTCTTGAAATTCAACAGGTGGTCCAGAGTAAGCCTCAATCAAGTTAATGTTTTGTCCAAAGTAAGCCTCAATCAAGTTAATGTTTTGTCCAACAATCTGAGGCAGTTCATAGAGGGTGATGTCAGATTTAAGTTCCCTCATATCCTCAATGATGCTATCCTCCTCAGTTACTTCTGCATAGTGAGATTGAATCTCACTTTCATCATCCTCTCATGAGGAAGGATCATTGTTAAGTTCGGACTCGACATCTCAAATTATAACTCGTCCATTTTGAACTCGTTGAAAATCTTGTATTTCATCCACGAGAGTCCGTATAAGACTTTCTCGTCTCTTCGGGAAAAGTGACAGAATCTGAAACCCTGGTTGTACTATTTTTGGGTGAACTAGAAATATCAATATTTCTTTGATTTCCAGGAAAATTTAACTCACCAGGAAAAACTTCAGATTTGGGTGGTGCCAGATCACAACTGTTCAGTTCAAGCACCTGCACTTTGAATTTGTCAAAACTTTTCTCTGTATTTTGCACATGTTGAGTGGATGTCACAGTTAACGGAGTCTCCTTGGGTAGAGCATGACATGTTGGCACTAACTCATGATGTGGAATGGGGTTTGGAACAGGCATGTTTTGTGTAACATAGGATATCAAAGGACTGCTCAAAATTTGAGGTCCTAGTTGTCTTTCAAGAATTAAGGCTTCTTTATAAGCCCTCCGCCGTGGTTGTAATATTAATGTCTCTCTTGAGGAAAATAGAGGTCACCGAATCCAATGCATTCTTGTAGATTTCTAAGGCCAGATTTGCATTTGGGATGTAATGGCCGGTCATTCTACCGTAAGCTCTTTGGAACCTCATATTGAAAGACCCGACGCTTTCTCCCGACTCTTTTTGATGCTCGGAAAATTGCCGATATAAAATGTCGGGATCTATCACTTCACCGAACCGTGATATAAAAGCTTTCTCTAGATCATCCCAACTAGTAATGGAATTGCCGGTGAGGTTTAAAAACCAGCCATAAGCTCCCTCCTCGGAGAGTGAACGGGAACAATCTGCGAACAACATCTTCATGCTGTATATTCAATAATCTTAAAGCATTTTTAAAAGCTAGCAGATGTTCTTCTGCAGTTCTTGTCCCATCATGTTTGTACCTGGGGAGATACCTTTCTGGACTTCTGGGCAGGTCATGGGCTATACCCGAAATGTTCAAAGCTGTGGAGCCCAACCAATTTGCCATTATTACTTGGCTGACAGTGATGTTCTGATTTGTAATTGGATAACTGCAAGTGATGATAGAACTGTTCTTAACAAACCACTGAACTTAAGGCCTTCTCTGGCAATTTTAAAAACTGCACTGACAATTTTCAAAAACCGCACTGACAATTTAAAAACCAGACAATTTAAAAACCGCACCGACAATTTAAAACGTCGCATTAAAATTTAGAGCCACTTTTAAATGTTAAAATGCCGTACTGGATAAAATACAAGACATACAACTTTACGCTCTTAACATGTTCTCGCATTTGGAAATTTAAAACACCGCATCGACAATTTATAAAACTGTACTGACAATTTAAAAAAAACTGTCCGAAGTTCACTGTGGGTCCTTCAAATGTTGCTGTTATGCCCTTACAACACTTGAATCGAGTTCAGGCCCTCCTTCTAGCGCCAATTAGGTGTTGGCTGAGGAGGAGGGGAAAATTGGCTACCAGACTTTGGATAAAATACAGTTTTACAGCTCCACATACAGTCGGATTTCTCAACTCAAGTGCACTAAGAACAGATGTTCTGTGGCCCTCCTTCTAGCGCCAATTAGGTGTTGGTCCGGCTTTCATGCACACCCCGGGAAAAAGGATGAAGGCAAGGAAAGCTCCGGAGACACCCACGGGACTGATCCCACTCATCTTTAGGATCTAGCTGGTTATCCAAGGTGCGAGTTACAGAGTTGGGTCGAATGGCAATTCACTCTTTTCCACTTCGGAATAGATTTCGATATGGACTCGCTCTGTTACCTTACAGGGGGTTCCTCGAACTTGTTCGAGAGTTGCAAAAGTTGTTGACAATCAGATTTGACTTGAATTCTTTGATCTAGCTCTCATGGGTCAGCAGATTTAAATAAAAGGCAAACAAAGAAAATAAAAATGGATCATTCACGGAAAGCAAAGAGAGGGTAGGGTAAGGCAGAAAAGAGAAGTTTATCAGACTTTAAACTGTAAAACTCTAAACTATCAATCTTATCTATGCTATCAGCTTCACAACAGAACAAATCCCGTAAGAAAGTGTCCAATCAGCCTAAGATCACTTTCAACTAAGAGCACAAGGCAGAGTGAAACGGATCTAGCGGAAAATTATAAATCCAAGGGGCAACTGGTTAAAATCGGTATCTTTCACCGGCAACCTTAGCTCGCACAGATGAAGACAGAGCAATTAGAACAAACTTACACCCGAAATCGTAATTTCCCCTAGCAGACAATAGAACAACCGAAGCCTAACAAAGATATTTAATCTTGACAATGGCAGATTTACAAAGATATATCTAACAAACTTTAAATGGAACGGATAACAAAAGAAAATACACTTATCACACTCGCAAAAGATTAGGCTCCCCGGCCATGCTATCACATAAAAGCTAAAGCACATCAACTCCAAGTCCAGAAACAAAGGATTTCACAAAATTTGCAAGAAATTGCTTATAAGCCTTTTTTTCTAAGTCTCCGCCTCCTGCGATTACATTTAGAATTTGAATTTATAGACTCAGGACAGACCCTGATATTTTCCAAAATATCTTGCTCAAACCCTAAATCTTATCGCACTTAAACCCTAGGACCCGGGTTTTACAATAAAAATCCATTTAAAAATCAAAGTCCGGATAGAACTTAACCCTTCGGCAAAACTGTGCAGTCAGCTGCCATAAATGGAGAAGATAAAATAAAATGCAACTTGCATTCATTCGCAGCTGCAAATAAATGCTTTCATTAATTCTGCTGGTGAGCCGGATGAGTCACCACTTCTCCATCAATTCGATCTCCGCAAATCCATCCCGAGTTGAAATGGTCTTCATGCTATCAATTCTGCAATAAATTTGTTGTTGAATGCTCTCACCGGCAGCCTTCTCTCCTAGCATGGCGGTCCTTGACTAAATCCGCACTTTATCTTCGCCTTTATGGTCTTTCCCGGTTGTCCCGTAAGTGCCTGTGGAATCCTCGCATGAAAGACAAAAAGATGCATTAGATTAGCATTTTAATTAAATCGAAGCTTAAAACATTAAAAACAGATTAAATCCGCAAAATAAGCTTGCATGTCGGCTTCTTTTTGTCCCATTCACGCTTTGACACGTGTCGCTACCCCGAGAAGCCTTCTCGTTTCCCGCCGGAATGCACTTTCAGGTCAAAATATGACTTTCTCTCTCCTGCCGCGATTCTGCGACATGTCGCGATTTCGCGACATGTCGCGAAATCGCGACCCGCTGCGAGCATCGGCAACTTCCTCCCTCGTCGGCCGCGAAAACACGACATGTCGCGATTTCGCGACATGTCGCGAAATCGCGACCCTTCCCGGCCTCCGTACGCTTCTTGATTTTCAGCCGCGATTTTAGAACACGTCGCGATGTCGCGACAGTTTCCTTACCCGCATGCGTTGACCGCGTTGACCGCGATTTTGGAACATGTTTTGACTTAACCGATTTTTCATCCCGCAGCCCATTTTCTCTCTCCTGCCGCGAAAATGCGACATGTCGCGATTTCGCGACATGTCGCAAAATCGCGCCCTCCGTACAGCACTCGCGTCTCTCTCCCAAAATCGTCGCGATTTCGCGACATGTCGCGAAATCGCGACCTTCTCGCCACTTAGCCGCATTTTGACTTACCTGTCGCGATATCGCGACATTTCCGAAAATGGAAGTGTCGCGATATCGCGACACTACCAAAAATGGAAAGTTTGATTTTTTCAGTGAATTTATGCAACTGTTTTCTGGATTTTTCTCGGTAATGGTGCAAGATTTTCTTGTGCATGAATGATTCTAGCATGTAAAAAGTGAATTCTTGGATAACACAGCTAGAATGCAAGAAAAAGCACAACTTTAAAAAGGAGGCAAGCAAAATATGGATTTAAAACCTGAAAAGATCAAGAGGGTCCCTGCTGCAAAAAATGAAAGTTCAGAATTTTCTAAGGATGGAATCTCATTTTTCAGTGGGGGTGTGTTGCTTATCAACAGGTTCCTTTTCTAGAGGAAATTCTCTTTATCTTATCTGGTTTACTTTTCTAGAGGAAATTCTCTTTATCTTCTCTGGTTTACTTTTCTAGAGGAAATTATCTTATCATTATTGATCTCTTCTTAACCAGTAGAAATATTCTTTCTAATGACTCTTGAGGCTCTTTCAATTTTTATCTAGATCCATCGTAGCTATGATACCACTATTAGCTTTTGATGAATTATTAATCAAAATAATATTACCTCAAGATCAATAATATAATTACAATATGAAAGATATAATAATGGTGATCAATCAATTATATAAACTCAGAATATACTAGATAATAACTCAAAGAATGATAATTCCAAATACTCAAAAATATTTGTTGAATGAAGAGATCAAAATACATCATACTACATCACCTCCCATTACTTACATGGGTGACTCTTTCTCCTTTGTCATATATCTTTTACATAAATACATACATACATATATATATATAATGGAATGTGACTCTTCATATGAAGGTTTATTGGGCCTCACTCTTCCTATGACTCTTCATCTTCGTAGTCTATTGACACATGTACATAGGGATAACTATACACATTTACATTACCAAAATATCATTGCATACTTGTGCATTGCATTGCATAAATTAAATCCTAATCTAAGACTCTTTTCCTAATCTATAGATGTACCCATGATGGTACACTGGCATGTACCAAATAATGTAATATATTCCAACAACCAAAAATGAGATAATCCCATACTTATCTCTCTATAATGGTTCCTTTACCCACATGAGTCTCAAGAACCATTATAATAGTTTCTATTTCAAAATAAAGCTTAAATAAACCAACCTACAAAAGAGAATCTCAAACTTATATTTATAATGATACCTTAACCTACACAAGTCTCAGGAACCATTATAATAGTTTCTCTTTCCTTAAATCAAAAGATCTAAACTATCATTCTTAAAAGAAATACCATCACCATAGAAGAGTTTTTCCTTATAACAACAAAAGCTAAAGCATAAAACTAAAAGAGTTCTCTTTCTATAAATTCCAACTTCAAAATGCAAAGATAACATCCAACAACATTCTCTTTTAACTAACTTTAACTTCTATATTCTAAAATAATTTCATTTAAATAAACTTCAACTTTCATAAAGCTAAAAGAGTTATATAAATATAAATATATATATATATATATATATATATATATATATATATCAAACTTTTCCTTCTAAAGAAATGAACTGAAGATAACTCCGACTAAATCACTTTACCAACTTTTAAACAAAAGGATCTAGCCTCAACACAAAAGAAGAAGATGAATCATATTTAGCTAGAGATAAAGTGTTCTCTCTAATAAAAACTATAAAAACAAGGGTGACTCTTTAAAAAATAAAAAGTATCAAAAACCAAGCAACCACCATAGAAAATATTATAGCATAATGGTTATACAAATCCCTAAATTATAATGCTTAGCCCCAATTAGAAGAATGCAAATCCATAGATGAGCAACATATTTTAACCATTACTTCCTACAGAAAAACATGTGCAAACAACAATCCATTAAGTAGCCAATCCCAATATTAAATAAAAATAACAACACATAGGTCTAGGAAGGACATCCGATAAACTATCATGGAAATATCTAAAAATAAGAAATATATTTGTTCATAATAGGCCTCAAGAAAACTTGTGATTGACACAAGCTTAACAACACCATAAAACAAGCATCAAGAAGCCAAAGCAATACAAGAATGAAACCATAACCATACCAAAGTAAAATAACCAATTTAAATCTATAGCTAAAAAACAATATTGCACTTATATAGGCTACCTTGGCTAAGCCTATCTGATGTCTTCCTCTCCAAAGCTACGTTGCCAAGTCATTCCTCCTTCAAATTTTCTTGTGCCTTCTACCCAAAATTATTTCCTCACCCCAAAATATCCGACTAGGTTCAAATAGACTAAGGCACCCTTCATGCATGCTGGAGGTAACGTTTGACAAGCTCAAGAATACATTACCTCATCAATGCCACCTTTGTGCTAATTAAAGTGCCACCCAAGCATGGTAATCATAAATAAAAAGGCTTAATCTAAGTTTTGCAAGCCATTTAAATTTTATTCCAAATATTAGGAAAATAATGCAATAATTAAAGTATCTCCAAGAATTAATTTAATAATTCACTTTATTAGTTTCAATTGCTAATATTAGTTATTAGCATTGACACTAATATTTCCAAGTATTAATGTCACCAACTAATTAATACTTTAATAGTTTGAAGTATTAATGTTACCAACTAATTAATACTTTAATAGTTCTTATCCAATAAAATCTATGCATACCACATACAAACATAGATTCACACCAACAATATTACACACCATTATTTTATCCCTAAGTAGGTGGTCCCTTTTAATATAGTCTAATGCTATCACCAACCTATTAAGGAGACTCATTGCATAAGCAACTTCTTGGTCCAATGGTGTGAACATGAAATAAGAAAAATGCAATGCATCTACATGAAGGGTATTTTGTTACCCTAAGCTATCAATGAGCAAGTCATCACCATCATTTCCCAAAATATCTCTCAATTTAGGTGGTTCACCCATATGATCCCACCAGTGAGAGCACCTGGTCCTGCACCCACAAATACGTTAGCAATACCATATTCCAAGCACAATATATTAGCAGTACCATATTCCAAGCACAAATACTCTAGCATCATATTGACATCATAAAATGAAGCTATGCAATTAAATATTCACACCAATACATAATTCATTGTCAATAATGAGTTCTTCCAAGGAGGGTTATTACATACTCCCCCCTTGGACTAAACACAATCCTTTGTGTTTCTTACAAGTGAGTAAACAAATGTTTCATTGAAATAAGTATGGAAATTATTGCCTCATTTCTTTAGCATTTTTCCATGTGGTATAATTCTTAAAATACTGGTCCCATTGGACTTTATAGTGATCTAAGGTTCATTTTATCAACATCTTGGAATGAAACCCTAGAATCTTTACTGGTCTTGCCTCAGTGGCTAGGGGATCTTCCATATACAATTTAGAAACATTCCATATGTGAGTAGGACCAGCAACATATTTCCTAAGCAGGGATATGTGGAAAGTATTGTGGATCTTTGGCAATTTGGGCAACAAGACGAGCCTATAAGCTGTAGGACTATTTTTATCAATGATCTCAAAGGGCTACACATAGCGAGGATCCAACGTAGTTGAATTAATGGCACTTTTCATGGGTATTACCCTCAAATAAAATTCTCTCCCCCATAGTTCTCTTGGTGATGTTTTTATATTAATATAGCTCTTTTTATGATCAGTCACTTCCTAGAGCTTAAGCTAGATTGCTCTGAGTTGTTCCTCCATCTCTTGAATAGTGTTTAGTTTGATCATCACTCAATCCTTTAGATTATCCCATGATAGAGGTGTTATGTATCTTCTACCATATAAGGCTTCAAAAGAGTCATTCCCAATGATGCATGGTAACCATTATTATATGAAAATTTAAAAAGATGCAAAAAGTCCTCCCATTTAAACTTTTGGTCCATGCAATACATGCGTAGAATATCCTCTAAAATTTTATTTATCCTCTCTATTTGACCATGTGTTTTTTGAATGATATGAAGAATTTATATTCAGTTTACTGCCCATGGCAAGATGTAGAGCCTACCAAAATTTTGATGTGAACCTAGAATCCTTGTCTGATATGATCATCTTAGGAAACCCATGTAGCCTAAATATTTCTTTGGAAAACTTGTTTGCCACCAATGGTGCATCATCCTTGATATTCCTTAGTATGAAGTGTGCAACCTTGGTTAGCTTATCAACCACTACTAGGATTGTGTCATGATGGTACCTAGTCTTAGGTAAACCCACAATAAAATCCATAGAAATTACTTGCCATTTCTACATAGGTACATCATGTGGGTACAATTTCCCTATTGGGTGCCAATGTTTTGCCTTAACCTTCTAGTATTATAAATATCTTGCAATAAAACTAGTGATATATTTCTTCATTCTGACTCAGTAGAAGGTATTTTTCATGGTTTCCCTTATTTTTGACTCTCCTAGATGAGCATAATAGGGATAATTATGTGCCTATTGCATAATAAATCTCCTTAGATCATTTGTTTTAGGTATAAATACCCTATCCTTGAAGTATAAAAGTCCATATTTTATGTTGAAACCCTTATTCTCTTTAGGATTTCTCTCAGTTTTATCTTGGATTTCTATGTAAATTGGGTTCTAAAGCTACATTTCCCTAACCCTATCCATCAAGTCTATATGACTTTAGGTCAGTTTGATTATGTGAATTATCCTATTCAAGGCATCTACAACCTTATTTTCTTTCCCTTTGATATACTCAATACCAAAGTTGTATTCTTCTAAGAACTCTATCCATATTCTTTATCTTACATTCAACATAGGTTGGGTAAAAATATACCTTAGACTTTGATGGTCTATCCTTAGCTCAAATGGTTTGCCCAACAAATAATATCTCCAGAACTTTAGGGCATGCACAACTACTACCAATTCTAGGTCATGTGTAGCATATTTTACCTCATGCTTCTTGATTTTTCTAGACTCATAAGCTATTATAGCCTCTTCCTAAGACAAAACCCAACCTAAATCTTCTATGGATACATATGTGCACACGATAAAATTCCCAAGAGGGTCTAGTATCTTGAGAATCGATGTGGTAGTTAATTTATTCTTTAGAGCCTCAAAGGCGACCTCACACTTATCCATCCATTTGAACTCTTTTCATTTTCTTTGAATGTTGGTGATTGAATAGGAAACCTTAGAATAATATTTCATAAAATACCTATAATAACTAGTGAGTCCCATAAAACTTTGAATTTCTAACACATTTTTTGGTGTAGGCCAACTTAATATAGCCTCAATTTTCTTTAGGTCCATAGCAATTCCTTTGGTCAAGATGATGTGTCCCAAATATTGTACCTGTGAGGTATAAAACTCACACTTGGATAATTTTCCATATAGCTAATTTTTCCTCAACACCTCCAACACCAACCTTAGGTGATGGTCATGTTCCTCTTTGGTATGAGAATATATCAAAATATCATATAATAATACCAAGATAAACCGATATAGATACTTTCTTAACACATCATTCATCAGATTCATAAAATCTATCGATGCATTTGTCAAACTAAATGGTAATACTATGAACTCATAGTACCCATATCTAGTGTTAAAAGTTGTCTTAGGTGTATCCTCTTCTTGAATTCTCAACTAATGATACCCTAATATTAGATATATTTTTGAAAATATAGTAGCATCCTTTAGTTGATCAAAGAGGTCATCGATCCTTCGTAGAGGATACTTATTGTAATGGTAACCTTATTCAAAATTCTATAATATATGCACAACCTCAAGAAACCATCTTTATTTTTCACAAATAATACTAGAGTACCCCAATATGACACACTAGGTTTGATCATACCCTTTTCTAACAATTCTTGAAGTTGCACTTTTAGTTCTTGCAACTCAATTGGGGTCATTCTATAAGGTGTCCTTGCAATAGGTTCAACCCCTAACATTAACTCAATAGTGAATTCAAATTCTCATTGGGGTGGTAGACGTAGAATATATTTAGGGAATACATCTCAAAATTAATGTAGGATTGGATATTTCATAAATATTTATTCATTCCCCTTTTATCCATTCTTTCCATTGCTTTTTACCACATACAACATACCACCTCTTTTAATGGATTTCTTAACTGCATAGCTGAGAATAAGTGAGGTTGAAAAGAGCCTTACCTAATTTGTATTCTTACTCTCATTTTATCCTTTTATGTGTAATTCGTCTGCCTATATTGGAAGTAGATTAAGGTTCCATGTGCCCTCAACCAATGCATCCCTAGGATAATATCAAATCATGAAGTGGAATCACATATAAGTGTCATATAGTGGATCCATTGGGTAAGAATATCTAAATTGTATGAAAACATTGATCCACTAAGTAGGTCTATCCAAAATCATACTCAACTTTCCATCCTTGTGCCAAAAATATTAGTCTTTCTAGCATATCCCCAATAATACTAGTGGAAATAAAACTATTTGTAGCTCCACTATCTATTAAAACTTTGACATATTTTTCAAACAACTTACCATTTAATAATATCGATGTTTTTTGACCATCAAGGTTCTAACTCATGCAGCAACATATATTCGACGTGGTTCTTCTGCTCTATAACTTCAATTTGATCTTTGGGGACACTTCTTGGCATAATGAGGACCCCACATATGTAGCAACCTACCCTATGTGTCTAAGATATCTCCTATATTTCCTCACTCATTTCTTCTTTCTATGCTAACTCAATTTATTTTGGAGGAGGGTTGGTACTATCCCTTTTTTGGAATTTCTTTTTATTTGGTCCTTGATTCTCATTATTCTTGTTATTGAAATTTGGGTTTTATTTATTTATTTTATTTTATTCCTTATCCCATTTCATAAATCCTACACCTTTTTTTCTTAATCTCTTGTATCTTTGTCTCTATCATCCCTAAATAGTTGAAGAAAGACTTTTTGGTCTGGAGATTTGTCTCTTCTTGCCTGGCCAAGTCATAAGCTTCTTGCAAAGTTTTAGGTTTGATTAGCTTAATTATTTTCCTAATATTAGGGTCTACCCCTAAGATGAACTTAAACACCTTTAGATATTCATTGCTCTCATACTCTAGAACATACTTCAAAAGTTTCACAGATATCTAAAAATACACCTCTATCGATAGTGATCTTTTTGCATGTACTGAACATGTCCCACCATTCCAGGGCTACATATAGAATATGAAGGGTATCCCACACATTTTGAGACTCAAGGGAGTTACTTTTCATGGAAAATAAGGTTTATAACTCTTTTAGCCATGATTTAATCACATCTCCTCCTTCCTTTCCATTAATTTTGGTTACTTTAACATTCTTAAGGTCTCTATCCAGCTCTACCTCTATCCAAGATTTGCCCTCTTGGCTTCTTCTGATAGGGTTCTCTTCTTGTCTAAACTCTACATTTATAAAATTGGATTCCTTATTGATTGGGATTTCTATTAACATTTGTTTCTACTCTAACTGTTCTTGAATAAGCTTCACTATGAAGGAGATATATTCTACTCTGCCATTAGAACCTACTATTCCTTTGACATCCTTATCAAGATTTGTTTTCCTCTCAACCCTATTTATAGGATCTACTACTATCCCAATTTTCTTTTTGGAGCTCATTGTTTATCCAATATTTTGCACTATATTTCTTTCTTGTGCAACCATGCTAGTTTTCTTGGATAAACTCCCTTTTAATGCAGATGTCATATCCTATCCACACAAAGGATTTGGGTAAGTTACAATTTCCTTCAATTGTACTTACAATTAGTTAGTTTCATTCTCCTAATGAACTAACATAGACCATTATCACTCAATCGATAATGATCAAGGTCATACTTGCCTTCCTACAAG
Organism: Wollemia nobilis; assembly: GCA_028583015.1. Taxonomy (NCBI): domain Eukaryota; kingdom Viridiplantae; phylum Streptophyta; class Pinopsida; order Araucariales; family Araucariaceae; genus Wollemia; species Wollemia nobilis. The sequence continues at coordinate 225,618 of JAQPPZ010013871.1, forward strand.
GTGCCTTTCCCAATAAGAAACTATACCCTCTAGGGTTTTCCTTTTACTCCTTGGTCTAACCAATCCCAACGATGTGCAATACCCATTGTATCCTAGATTACATTATTATAACTAGAGGAGCAAGTCTCCCCAAAGTATCACATCAAGTCAAGGCTTATCCTAAGTGCACTCACTTGAAGCTTCAAGCCCTATGACCTAGATCTCTGATACTAACTGTAACAACCCAAAACTATCAACCCAAGAGAGATAACATTATCTCTCTAGAATTAATTTTATTACACTTTGAATGACATACTTCTAAAATAAATAATTATACATAATAATATCATAAGCATTTTAATCAAATCAAAAGCTATCATCTAGTTGATCCAAAAGCTATATTAGCTAAACAAGGAAGAATCTTAATTAAGTAAAAATCATAATTTTCTTAACTCAAATGTTTAACATAAAGCTATGAAAATATGCATTCCATTAATTTAGATGCCATAAATTAATTGATCCAAGTGTTCAATATAAAACTATGTAAATATGCATTCCAATAAATTGATAGAGTTCAATACTATCTATCCTACTAAAATATTGCAATATCATCTTATTGAACAAAACCCAAGGTAACATTTAAGCAATTTAAAACAATATTTAGTTTGTACATAAATCAAGCTCACAAAACTCATCTAATGGAGCATTCCTTTATATAGCTTCTATTTCTATAATAACTTTACATTCAAAGGTACTATGAAGTCATCCACAAAAATATCCAAGTCATCTATAATTTTGCAATCCTCATCATGAAAGGAAATCCACCCACAAAACTTGAGGAATACTTAGGGATCAGGACAAATCCAAATGCAATGCAATTTAATCATGCCATTAATACTATGCAAACAACCATGCATAAAACATAATAAAACAAACCAACAAAGAGAGAATCCCATACTTCTCTCTCTATAATGGTTCCTTTACCCACACAAGTCTCAAGAACCATTATAATAGTTTCTCTTTCAAAACTAAAGCTTAAATAAACCAACCTACAAAATAGAATCCCATACTTCTCTTTATAATGATCCCTTAACCTACACAAGTCTTAGGAACCATTATAATAGTTTCTCTTTCCTTAAAGCAAAATATCCAAACTATCATTCTTAAAAGAAATACCATCACCATAGAAGAGTCTTTCCTTATAACAACAAAATCTAAAGCATAAAACTAAAAGAGTTCTCTTTCTATAAATTCCAACTTCAAAATGCAAAGATAACATCCAACAACATTCTCTTTTAATTAACTTTAAATTTTATATTCTAAAAGAATTTCATTTAAATAAATTTCAACTTTCATAAAGCTAAAATTTAAACAAGAAGATCTAACTTTACCTTCTAAGTAAACAAAATCAGGTTAAATCTGACTAAAGCACTTTACCAACTTTTAAACAAGAATATCTAACCTCAACACAAAAGAAAAAGATAAATTTTGTTTACCCAAAGACAAAATGTTCTTTGTAATAAAAACTACAATAGCAAGGGTTACTCTCTACAAAATAAAAATGTTCAAACACCATAGAAAATATCACAGTATAATGGTTATACTAGTCCCTAAATTAGAACACTCAGACTTGATTAGAAGGGCACACGACCATAGGTGAACAACACATCACAACCGCTGCTCACTATAGCAAAACATGCACAAACAATAAGCCATTAAGGATTCAATGCCAACATAAAAGCAAAATAATAACACATAGCTCTAGGAAGGACATCTAGCCAACTACCATGGCAACATCTAAAAAGAAGATACTGATTTGATCATAACAGTCCTCAATAAAACTTGTGAGCAACACAGGCTTAACAACACCATAAAACAACCATCAAGAAGTCAAAGAAACATAAGAATAAAACCATAACCATGCCAAATAAAGGGAACCAATCCAAATATACAGCCAAAAATAATATTGCACTTAGATAGGCTATCTTGGCCAAGTCTGTTCAATGTCTTCCTCTCCATAGTTGCACTACCAAGTCCTTCCTCCTTCAAAGTTTCCAATGCCTTCTTCCCAAAACAATTTCCTTACCCCAAAACATCCCACCAGATAGACTAAGACACCCTTCATGCATGGTGGAGCTAATGTTTAACAAGCTCAAGAATATGTTACCTCATCAATGCCACCTTTACTAATTAAAGTGCCACCCAAGAACAACAATCATAAATAAAAAGGCTTAATCTAAGTTTTGCAAGCCATTAAATTTTATTCCAAATATTAGGAAAATAATGCAATAATTAAAGTATCTCCAAGAATTAATTTAATAATTTACTTTATTAGTTTTAATTGCTAATATTAGTTATTAGCATTGACACTAATATTTCCAAGTATTAATGTCACCAACTAATTAATACTTTAATAGTTCTAAAGTATTAATGTTACCAACTAATTCTTATCCAACAAAATCTATACATACCACATACAAACATAAATTCACACTAACAATATTACACACCATTTTTTTATCCCTAAGTAGGTGGTCCCTTTTAAGATAGTCTAATGCTATCACCAACCTATTAAGGAGACTCATTACATAAGCAACTTCCCAGCCCAATGGTGTGAACATGAAATAAGCAAAATGCAATGCATCTACATGAAGGGTATTTTGTTACCCTGAGTTGTCGATGAGCAAGTCATCACCATCATTTCCCAAAATATCTCTCAATTTAGGTGGTTCACCCATATGATCCCACCAGTGAGAGCACCTAGTCTTGCACCCACAAATACATCAATAGTACCATATTCCAAGCACAAAGTGCAATTACCCAATCATATTGACATCATAAAATGAATCTATGCAATTAAACATTCACACCAATACATAATTCATTTTCAATAATGAGTTCTACCAATGAGGGTTGTTACATTTCCCAACTAAGATACAATTAGCAATATGCACAAACAATTTTTTTCCTTAAGTAGGAGTTTTTATGATAATTGTGATGTTATCTCCCACCTACTAAGGATGGCTCTTTTTCTTAAATAACAACCTTCTTGTCCAATGGTGCATTCAATCAAACATATTCATATGCAATGCACCTATACAAAGGGTTTCTTTTTACCCTTGAGCTATCGATGATAATGCCATACATCATTTCTCTTTTTCTCTCAACTCTGATGATTATCCCATACCAATCCACCTATGAGAGTACCTAGTCCTACATCTACAAATTTCATCAGCAGTACCATTTTTCAAATATAAATCAACTTTAAAAAGCATAAAGTGCAACTATCAACTCATCTTGATAAAATAAACTAATATTATGCATTTGATATCCACACATCGATACATAAATTAGCATCAAGAAAAATTCCTACTAAGGTGGGTCATTACAAATTCACCCTAATATTGATTTTAGATTCTCTAAAAAAGCGGAGAATCATATAAGAATATTGAATGCACTCATGCTAGAACCTAATAGAAAGAGAATATAGATACAAGAGAAGATAGAATATTGAATTCATTCAAATTAAAATATAATAAAGAGAGAGTACAGAAGAGAAAATAGAACTCAGATAATATCTAGAGTATAGTACAAATAAAAATACTAGTATTGAAGCTTTATATGTGATATATTGAAAGTTTATTATTGAATAATATTTTTATTCAAGGAAGGCAAAAATGTGCAACCAGGCAAGAAAAGAAAAGCAATAGCATAATAATACCAGAGAGCACATGCAATGAAAGTAAATTAAGTCGGTTGAAGTGGCTAATTGATCTAGAAGAGTTACAATGACTTCGACCTGAGAGGATAATAATTAAGAAGTGACCAGGCATTAAGTGCATCTAAAGAATAATGGTGAAGTGCACTAGCTAAGCTAGCATAGAGATAGTGGATAATTATAGAGCCAATATTTAATCATAGAATCCAATATTCTAGCAAAATCCAATGTTCACCATAGTAGCCATCTAAATTTAACATTCCAACCAAATCCAATGTTGACCAAACAAGCCAGTTGAAGCCAACATTCTAGTCAAAGCCAATGTACTAGCATTTCTAGCCAAGCCAACATCTACCAAAAAATAAATCAAGCCAAGCCAATATCTATCAATAGAAATCAAGCCAAGTTGACATCTACCAATAGAGAAATCAAGTGAAGCTAACATCTACCAGCAGAGAAACGTAGAAAAGCTAATGCCTACCTAAGAAACCATCATGGCTGGTGAAAGCAATCTAAAGGAATGTGTTTTTTAAGAGCCTAAATATGAATTATTTTTCAAAGATGTGTCTCATGTTTTTAAATAATGTGATAAAATGAAATAATCTTCCCCACATACCTGCATACATACACATCTACCATCACAATAACAAGTGTTACTCTACAACCATAATGTTCATCTCCTAAAGCCTTTATCAATATGGAAGTACTATTTGTGCATTTGAAATATTTTACCAAGTGGAAAAGGTAAGTAACATTACCTTTATTGATTTGATTAATTAAAGTCCTAAGTGAGGTATTATTTAAAGTTTTGAATCTTAGGAACTTTAATAATTATGAGGGAGTTAAAAGGTTGTCAACTTATTTGATATTTATTAAAGTTCTAAGTTAAAGAATTGCAATACTTAGGAACTTTAATTATTAAGAGGGAGTTATAAGGACTTCAACTTTATTTTAAAATATTTGAAACTATTTTGATATTTTATTATTTGCAATTGATTTTTACTATTTATTAAATTATGTAGTGATAAGGGTTTCTACTTCAAATAGGATCTAGACAATTTTGATTTTGAAATTTGAGAAAAGTTTGAAAGTTAAAGTTTTTTGTTTCTTTTTTGAATTTATAATATTTTGTTGGAGAATATTACATTATTTGGTACACGCTATTGTACCCCCATGGTACCTTCATAGTACATTTGTAAATAATATATTAGGGTTGAGTCAATAGTTTAGAGTGTGATTTATATTTCTTCTTTTATGTAAGTGTGAATGTGCAAGAAATGCACAAGTGTCATGTAAGTTAGAGTGCAAGTGTAGGTTGAGAGAATGTGCACAAATGTCTTGTATGTAAGAGTACAAATATATAATATGAATATGTGCACAAGTTTCCTAGATTAGGAGTGCATGTAGGAGTCTAAGACTCATGTAGATGTGTGAAATTTTTGTAGAGTCAAGTGTCCATCAAGTATGCAAGTGGAAAGTTGATAAGCCAAGAGTCATGAGACTTGGCATATGGAGAACAATAGTCAAGTATGTGAAGAGTCACATTACTATGGATATATTATGGATATAATTCTCCATAGAATGTATCAAATAGAAGAAAGATTCAAGTACTGATAGTTATATTTGTAATAAGAAGAGGAGGAATAAAGCTTGTATACATTTTGAGCAATTAATATTGTAAGTTGTTCTTCATGCACAGTACATGAATGATTCAGGCTATTTACATTTATATTTTAACATATAAATTTTACATTTATATTTTAATATATAAATGAATGTTATTTGATTTATTATAAGCCTTGATATACATATTAATTAGCTCATATTATTCTACTTATATTATTATCTTGACCTTTATTATTGTGGCTATTTTATATTTGGGACTTGTGTTATATAACCTATGATATTTTATGGTAGTAAAGGCTTTAAAAATCCAATAATGGTATCAGATCTACCATCAGAATCTGTTCAATTTTATAGAGTTATTTATTTATTTAGCAACCATTATAAATTCACTTTGTCTACATTTGATAAAGTTGATTTAGAGTTTTTCCACTTTGAAAGTGGTGAAGACTTGGAATCTATTTTTTAAAGGTCTTATTGAGTAGAGCAAGCTAGAGTCTTTCTACTAGGTTGAATGAAAATCAGTGAAGATCAAGACTCAATTATATTGAAGAAAAGGTTCAACTTAGGAGAAAATTTGGATATTTATAGAAAGAACCAATTTAGAAGATAGTTGGTCATTTAGGGACATTCATAGTCACCCTAATATTGATATTAGGTTCTCTAGTAAGGAGGATAATAATATTGGGATATTAGGTACAACCTAAGACATTGAAAATTTTATATTGATAAAAAACAACAAATATTAAGCTACAGAATTTTGAGAAGCTTCCTACAAATATAGAGAAGAGTTTTAGCTTATAAGTTGTAGTGTATTAATAAGCATTCAAATATTCCTAAGAATAAATAATAAGAAGATATAAGAAAGCAACAAAGAAAGCATAAGAAGAACTAGGTCATATTGACCTTAACATATTTGAAGAAAAGAAAGAAAGCTAAGATATTGCAGAGATAGGCCCAAGAGGTCAATATTGTAGAGAAAATATCAAAAGGAAAAGGGGCTCTAGAATCCAAGTAGAAAAGTGGCCTAAGAAGTTCAAATAAGAGATAAAGGCCTGAAATTTATTAGTGAAAGAGATAAAACCATTTGGCTCTCTCAAGGAAAAGCATAGTATAGTAGTTTAGGCCATTTGGATCTCTCAAGGAAAAGCATAGTATAGTAGTTTAGGCCATTTGGCCATCACCAAAGTGTAGTAGTGTGGACCATTCGACCATCACCAGAGTGTAGCAGTGTGGGCCATTTGGCCATCACTAGAGATCAATGTAAAGATGTGGGCCATTCAACCATCACCAAAGATCAATGTAGAAAAGTGGGCCATTAAACCATCACCTAGAAGCAAAGAATAACTAGGTCATTCATCCAACTATAGTTCATTCAATGCATGAGTATTGGCTCACAAAGCCAACGTTAAAAGGAAAGAAAAGAGAATAATAGAATAGATATAAGGTGAACCATACACCTATGTGGACCAACCATAAAGCACAGAGATAAGGTGGACTGATCACCTATGTGGACCAACCATAGAATAGAGATAAGGTGAACCAGCAACCTACACAAACCAGATATAGAGAATAGGGAAGTTGAAATAGTCACCTATGTAGACCAGCCACAGAACAGAGATAAGGTGAACCAGTTATATATAAAAACTAGCCATAGAGCAGAGGAAAGGTGAACTAGTCACCTATGCAAATCAACCATAGAGTAGAGTAAGTGAACCTATGACCAAAGTATACCAATAATAAAAGCAAAGATAAACCAAGTGCCCAAGTTAAGTAACAGAGTTCACTTAGGACATATTAGAGTCAAGTGCCTGAGGATGGGTGAACCAGCTAACAGGGAGAAGAGCATATCAACAACTAAGTTGAACAAGTGTTATTTTAACCAACAACAATCCATCATCAAATGCAACATCGAATCCTATCGCCAAACATAGTGTCAAATCCATTTGAGGAATAGAAGAGGAATGATATGATTCATTCAACTGACATACATAGAGAAAGGAGCAAGGAATCATCTAATGGAAAAACATAACAAACAAGGCAAGGAATAATCAAACAAGCAGATGTAGTGAACATAGCAAAAACATTACATTGCATTAGGGTATTGTGTGTTACCACTCAACTATATTCTCATCGACATTTCAAAGGTAACTGCTATACCATTCAATGCTAAATACTTTGGAGGGATATATTAATATTTGAATTTATAATTAGCATTAAGGTTAAAAATGAGATATAAGGATTTAATTAATTTTTTTTTAATTTTTTTATATTTGCAAAGTAGGAGTGATAGAGTTATAATTTTTATATTTGGAGTTATTTTTTTTAAGATTGTTGATTATTTAAAGTTTTAAAAGTTAATAGAAATTTTGAAAAACTTTAAATTTTAATTTTTGAAGTATTTGAAATTTTGAATTGTTGTAAATTAAACTAGAGAGTTAAAAGGTTTTCGACATAAAAGGCTTAGAAAACAAAAATTTGCAAATTTTATTATTATTTGAATTTGCAAGCTATAAGGTTTTCTACTTCATTGACGTCAAATTGTAAAATTTGATTACTATGGATGGAAATATGAATTCTATAATCAAAAATGAAATAGTAGAAGTTATAGAATTTGACATTAAGAACCTGACTGAAAAATCTAAGGGAAAGCAAGATATGGCATTACAATTCATCTATAGAGAATCTATGGATAAATTTTTTTAGAAATTTGAATACTATTTACATTCAAAACTTAATGAAGCAATTGATAATGCAAAAGATGATATTATGATACCTCTGGATATAGGTAGCATAATGTATATGGCATTGCTTTCACTTGAGCTTTATAAAGATGAAAATCTAAAACAAAAAGAGTTAATTGAAACTTTAAAAAAGAAAGTAGAGATTGATACAAGAGAATCAAGTGCATCATCTCTAAAAATAATGTTTCATTCTTCTTGTAATATTGACATTCCAAGTTCATCTGATTTGAGAAATTTTATGGTGCTCTAAGTGAATGTTTAGAAGAGCCAAGAAAATATTAAAATTGTAATAAAATTAGATCAAATGTAGCACATGGTCTAAAAGTCAAAGACATAGAATAAATTCAAGTCATTCATATGCATGAATCTAAAACAAAAGAATAAGAAGTTCAAGCAGTTCATGATCCAGAACATGGAGATACAAATTCCAAATAATTAAATAATGAAGATAAGAAGAAATCATAGCAGAACTGATAAATACCAAAGGTGAACCAAGACTCAAGATGATGAAGCAAATTCAAAATAAGCAAAGGTTCTAGAACAATGCAAGGTCACTTGAAGATTGAAGACAAATATGAAGACTAAGATTGAATACTAAAGTCTTAAATAACCAAATAAATTAATACAAGGGGGTGTTGGAGAATATTACATTATTTGATACATGCTAATGTACCCCATGGTACCTTCATGGTATATTTATAAATAATATATTAGGGTTGATTCAATAGTTTAGAGTGTGATTTATATTTCCACTTCTATGTGAGTGTGAATGTGTAAGAAATGCACAAGTGTCATGTAAGTTAGTATGCAAGTGTAGGTTGAGAGAATATGCACAAGTGTCTTGTATGTAAGAGTATAAATATGTAATGTAAAGATGTGCACAAGTGTCCTAGATTAGGAGTGCATGTAGGATTCCAAGAGTCATGTAGATGTGTGCAAGTATTGTAGAGTCAAGTGTCCATCAAGTATGCAAGTGGAAAGTTGATAAGCCAAGAGTCATGAGACTTGGCATATGGAGAGCAATAGTCAAGTATGTGAAGAGTCACACTATTATGGCTATATTATGGAGATAATGCTTCATATAATGTATTGAATAGAATAAAACGTCAAGTACTGATAGTCAGAGTTGTAATAGAAAGAGGAGCAATAAAACTTGTATACATTTTGAGCAATTAATATTGTAAGTTGTTCTTCATGCATAGTACATGAATGATTTAGGCTATTTACATTCATATTTCAGTATATAAATGAATGTTATTTGATTTATTATAAGCCTTGATATACATATTAATTTGCTCATATTATTCTACTCATATTATTATCTTGACCTTTATTATTGTGGCTATTTTATATTTAGGACCTGTGTTATATAACTTGTGATATTTTATGGTAGTAAAAGATTTAAAAATCCAACAAATTTATTTAGAGGATTTGAAATTTGAATAAAATTTTAAAATTTGAGTTTTTAGAAGATATGAAGTTTTAAGAATTTTTGAAATTCTGAAATTTGAAGAATTTTTTGAAGATTTTTGGATTTGCAATTTTTTAAGTAGGGAGATAAAAGGTTTGCTACTTCAAAGGATTTGAAAATTTTGAAAGATTTGAATTTGCAAATTTATTGTTTGAGAGGTTATTTGAATTTTTTTGAAAAGTTTTTGAAATTGCAATTTTGGAGTAAAAATGATTTCCTTTTTTCAATGAGTTTACATGGGTTTTTATGAGGGGTCCTAGTCTCTGAGTGGGGTTTGAGCCTTAGATCTCTTAAAGAGAGGCCAAATCCCTTACCACTGCATTAAGCTTACAACTAAGTAAAAAGGATTTCAACTTCAAAGTTCTTTGAAAATTTAGAATTTTTTTGAATGGTTATAAAATTTTGGAGTAATAAGGTTTTCTATGAATATAATATATATTTAAGAAAAAAACAATACATCATTAGAAAATACTCAACTTAGAATGGATTTAATATTGCATCAATGGTTGCGTTGTTTTCTTAAGAATATAAATGATCATAAAGCATTAGTATGGAAACATAAAATAACGAAAGAATATTGTAATCATTGCAATAGAATTGGGCATGAAGAAGCTAATTGTTGGAATCTTTATCCATGTAAATTTTATGGAAAAAATACTCATTCTCTAGAATTTTATTGGTACAAAGGAAAATAGTATAAATTTATTGAAAAAACACTATTATTTAGATTAGACAATTTTCTTCAAAAACTTATTTTTGAAGCAACTCCTAAAGTCATTAAAAATAGAGCAAAATGTTCTATTTTAGAGATACAAACCAAAATTGGAAAAGATCAAGAAAGACAAATGCAAAAAGAAATATTCAATCATTTTTGTCTAAGGATCAGATTAATGATGAATTACTTGATTTTTGAGAAAGATAGAAAATAGGAAAATGGATCAAGTATAGTTCAAGATTATCTTGTAGAGAAAATTGACAAAGGGTTACAGGAGTAAAAGAAGTACATGAACAAATATTTGTAAGCTTATTGTAGTGGTAAGAGCTTTGGCCTCTCTTTGAGAGGTCCAAGGTTCAAACCCCACTCAGTATGAGGGGACTAGGACCCCTCATAAAAACCTATGTAAATTCATTAAAAAAAGAAGCACATGAACCAGAGGCATAAGAAGAAGTCAATATCAATGAAGAAGCTCAAGAAATTCAAGAATAAGATAACAAAGAAATAAAATTTAAACAACCAATGAAAGAAGATGAAGGATCTCAAGCAAAGTATCGTGCACAATGTAAAGTTACCTAATGAATATTGAAGACTAAAGTCTTCAATAACAAAATAATATGATACAGGGGGTGTTGGAGAATATTACATCATCTGGTACATGCAAATATATCCCCATGGTACCTTTATGGTACAAATATAAATATGTAATATATTAGGGTTTGAGTTTATATTTTAGAAGAGTGATTTATATTTTCCATTTTATATAAGTGTTTATGTGTAGAATATGCACAAGTGTCATGCATATTAGTGAGAAAGTGTGTAATAAGATAAATTACACAAGTATCATGTATGCAAGTATGCAAATATGTAATGTGAGGATGTGCACAAGTATCATGTATTAGGAGTGCATGTAGGAGAGTAAGTTTCATGTAGAAGTGTGCAAGTGTGCATGTAAGTAGAGAGTGAAGAGTCTTGTATACAAGTGGTAATATGAGAAGCCAAAGGACATGAGAGTCTTGTATTATGTAAAGAATAGGAAAGGTTGCAACTCTTGGATATGTGAGGAGTGCAATAGTCAAGTATTGAAAAATCACCTTTCCATGTCTATATTATGCAAAAAAAGCTCCATACAATGTATTGGGAAAATGGTCTATAAATTCTCACCATAGCAAGCATTGATATTGAAGCTTGCATACAGATTTTGAGAAATTTTATTGTAAGTATATTTCATGTTATTACATGAATGATTTTATCCATTTACATTCATATTTTTATGTTATAGTGAATGTTATTATAATTTATAGTGGCCAGTATATATTTTGATTACTCTTATATTTAATTCTACTCTTGATTATTTATATTTGGAGTTGAGATATTGTGGCTTAATTATACTGGGACTTGAGATAGTTTGGCTTAAAATCCAACAGTAAATATTTTAATAAATATGGATATATATTTGAGAAATGTTGGAACATTCCTCAAAGAAACTACACAAAATCTAGTTGAACTATGGATGGATGGATATCATGGAATGGAATCACATAAAATATATGTTTAATGGATACTATATAATAAAATAGAGTATTTTTTAATCCAGAGGTAATTCATAAATACAACATAGAGATCACAAATATTTCAATTTAGACAAACCAATGATAGATCTAGCTTCATTTCTAGAAAAAACTCTTATCTCTAGATTAAGGGGGTAGTTATTCCCTTATTTAATCTCTTAGATAATGTAATAAGGAGGAGATTTTAGGATATAGTTTAAAACATCATAAAAGGTTCTTCATTATTGTATATTCTCCTCCATAATATGTTACACTCAATGTTAAGAGGTTTCTAGCTAAATTTTTCCATGATCCTATTACTATAATGACTTCCACGGGTTTCTTTTTCCTATGGGATTCTCATGTAAGAAACAATATATGTACTTGCAAATGTATGTTGATTAATATAAAATTAATAAAGCATTATGTGGTATACTCCTTTACCAACAATGGAAAAACATATTTGATTGTATACAACATGCCTTCTCTCCTTAGCAATTGGTCCCTCCCGGATGAACTCACCTAGATTATTACCAATATTCTTCAAAATCCCATTATTAATTAGCTGATAAAGAAGTCCAAAAAGCCTAAACCATACTAGAATCCTTTTAATAGTCTCTATCTCCATAAAAAAAAATCTCACTCCATTATCTTAAATATAATGTATCTTTACCCCTAAACTAAGGGCCTCCATCTATTATTTTCTCTTATTTTAAACTGGAGAAGATAATGAGGAAAAATCCTATTGAAATAAAAATCATGTTGTAATTTGAATTCAATCTCCACTTCCACTTGATCCAATTCTTAATATCAAAAAAACCCAGTTAGTATCCATGGAACTTACATATCAACCCTCTAGTTTTAAGAATCATTATATCATGCTCAATCATCTCATTCTTGATAATTACTTCTAGTGTAATATTTTCTACCTAGATAGGGTTTACCATAGACTCACTCTTTCCCTTATTGCTAACTAGGGCATCCTTAATTTCAACTAGGGAATTCTTACTTTTAGTAAGGACTTTCAAAAATTAATTTCACATGAATCCTTTAGTTTTTGAGTTTCTCCTAAGATCTAGAACAAGAAGAAATGGTGTTTTCTCCTTGATTGCACTTTGCTTCCTACTTAATATTTATACTCTTTGTTAATGTTTTCTACTTGATCCTTACTCCCTCTAACTCATAACACACTCCCTTGTCTAATTTTATTTCTAACACTTAAATTTAATATTTTTTTGTAGATTTCTTCCAACTTTTCTTTAAATTACATTTTAAATTTAATTTTTATATGAAATGGTTACATAGTTCAACATTTTAAAACCTCTACTAATTTGATCATCAAAATATTTGCAATAAACAAATCAATTTAAAAAGCTATTTATTGAATGTTGTCTATATTTATTTTCAACTTAAAGGACTTTAGATTTTTTAAGAGTTTTATTTCAAATTTTTCCTTAATTTGAAGGGGGGAATAGATATATTTTATATATAATGGATAGTACAAATGGACAAGCATTCTATCTTATAATGTGACATTATATAGGAGTTTTTTTTCCAATATTTTTTTATATTGGTAAAATAAGGTCTTTGAAAGGGCTTGAACCCTTTTAGAAGCCTAGACTAGTCTATCTAGTCTTACATTTTGTTTTTCCTTATACAAAATCCTTCAAGACATTGAAATATTCATATACATTCTTATAGCAACAGACCACAACTAATAGTTCTTTTATTTTAGCTACATCAAAACTATAAAAACTTTGATACATTTCAATACATCAAATATTCAATTTATTATGGTGTATAAATACTATAATACACTCCAACAAATATCTATTATGAATATTTTGGTGTGATCTACTATATGTATTTTGTCACTCTCCTATTATAGATATTTTAGTGCACTCCTACCAACAAAATTGCTCCAAAAACATTTTTCATATTATCATATATTACACCCTGATATCAAATATTTCCCTTTCCACTAGCTTATTTATGTTTGTATGAATAGTACCCATGGGAATCCATCACTTTTACTCTTCACAAAAATGCCCCCAGTTAGCTAACCAATCCACTATCTCATTTCCTTCTCTAAAAATATGGGCCACTTAAAAAATATCCAATCAATTTAGGATCCTTAGAGTATATACTATGTACTTGACACCTACCAATTCACCATAGCCCTCTTATGAAGACAATTAATAATGTTAAGTGAATATCCCTTGACTATCAAATTTCTCACTCCTAGTTATCTTGCCAATTTTTCTCTAGCCAATGCCACTTTAGTTGCTTCTTTATGACTTGTCATAGTGCCTAAAAACTCATTAATAGCTCCAATTAGGGTTACCTTAATATTCCTTACCATTGTTCTACCCTCATCCTTACTAGGATTCCATTTAGATGCCCCATAAAAACTGAGCTTTAGACATCCCTCCTTGGGTGGATTCCATTTTACACTTCTTCTTGGATCTACTTGGATATTATTTTTTGTCCCTATTTGGATTAGACCCCATTGTTTACTTATCATTGCTTCCTCTACTAATTCTAGTTTTTGCTTTATACTCAATTCTTTCATGTATTCCACTATAGTAGCTCAAGTATTATGACTATTTTTATATGTAGATCTCATTTTCCTCTTAAATATTCTTTTATTTTTCTCCAACCACACACTCCATGCATAGTGGAAAGGATTCGGGTCTCATTTCTAATCCAATCTAGTTGTTTTAAATGGCTTTTCCCACTACTCAATCCACTCTACCATATTATTTGGCATTACCCATTTAATCCCCATCTCCTTGATTAATTCTTGAAGTATCTTGAGGGAGTAGTTACACTCTAACATTATGTATTTCATTGTCTCTTATTGTGCTTCGCGTAGGTAACACCTACTTGGTAATTGAAACCCTCTCTTGTGCAAGTTCTTAATTGTAAGGCCTTATTTTGTATAACTAGCCATAGAAACATTGTTAACTTAGGTGTGTCCTTCCTTCCAAACTATAGACACCAGAACCTAGCCACTTGTCATCCATTTAGGTCTTCCCACTATTTTTACCCATTAGTCATATATATTTATACATATTTATTTTATATATATTTAAATATTAATATTTTATATATTATATTTTATATATATAATAAATATATATTTATATAAGAAAATTAATCCCAGCCATATGATTTCACTTAATCCTATCCATTCATCCACATCAATCTATGCCACACCCTAGATTAAATCTCCACCCTCCGTAATGTTTTAATCTTGATCGCACAATTTGTGTTGGCAAAACCCTAATATGCCCTAAGTGATATTATAAGTAGGATCCATTCTGATGGCCCAACCCCTAAGTTTTTCGTAAGTGTTTTCCCCAAGTTTTACCTAAATCCTAAGTTTCCTAAGTAATCTTGAAATCCTTAGTCTATTACCCTGAGCTTCCTAGATTATTTGAGTGCTCTCACCTTCCACCCTCACTTGCCATAGCCTCTGCATCCATCACCACCTCCCTCACTCAACCATATCTACTTCTACAGACTTTTCACTCAGTTTCCAAACACCTTCGGGCACTCCCTATCATTCCCAGGTGCCCCAAGCGCTTCTCCCCTACCACCAAGCACCTCTGGGCATATCCCACTATTCCCAAGTGCCCAAGGACATTTCTTGTAGCCACCAAGCACCCACAAGAATTTTACACCAAAGTTCTGCAACCCTCCTAGCCCTCGGGTGATGCTAGGGCATCGCCACACTAGTCCACTACAACATATTTCATCAGATTAAAAAATGGCAGATAAGCAAGGTAAATATTTTGTTTGTTATTTCATTCTATGCATTTTCAATTTTTTTCATGTTATTTACATCATATAACCAGGGTTTTTGTATTGATTATAGAGGGCCTCACATTGTGGATCCATCACAGTTTCTACTAACCTACTTGTTATTTTCTTGTGTGCAGATCTGGAAGTGTTACATTAGCATTGTGTAACTGCTTAATCTAGAGTGGCTCGACATTGAATAATCAAAATCCCACTCACTTCAGTTGGGAGCAAGAGCACGTTCTAAAGACACCACCAGTGGTGTTTGGTAGGATTTCTAAGAACCCTAGCTATTGTAAAATTTGTATCAAAGGATTCAAAGATCCTTATTATAACAATGGAGTTTTGAGGCTCCCCCTATTAATATAAATCATTCATTGTGCAATATTGTCTTTTGAGTTCAATTTCTATATATTGTTATTTGGTGTTGCGTTTTTGTCTCTTCAAATGGCAATCATGGTGGGATCCACTAAGGGTTTATTTTTATGATTTTCTTTGCTAATTTATTTGTTGTTTTCTATCATCTTGCAGGGTTTTCAAAAGCGCAAATTTCATAGTTTTTGCTAGATTTAGGGTTTCTGTAAACTTGCAGAAGGTTGCAAAAGTTGTGTGAATGCTTGACGGTGCTTGAGGAACATCCACAAATACCCAAGTGCATTCCAAATTTACCCAGGTGCATTTCAAAAATGACCAGGGGTATTTTACAGAGAGTTGGAGTAGAAGCATAGGCTATTTTGTAAGTTTATGATTAAAACCCTAAATTTTTTGTTTATGTATTCTAGAAATCTTACATTTTTTTTTAGATTTCTAAGCTAAAAATAACATCATTAATTAATCTAGAAAAAAAATTCATCCTATCTTGCATCTTAGTTTTAGATTAGTCATTTGCATCCATCTACATTTTTTGTTCGAAGTTTTGGCTTTCTGTTGCATTCACAAACTGAAAAATATTGCATTCTAATTTCATGTGAATTGAAAAATTGTATAATTAGTTTGCATTATAGGGTTAGGGATTCCTATTTTTGTAGGTCTAATTAGGAACATTATTTAGATAGCAAAATTATCCCCGTGCTTGGGTGATTCTATGCAGAGGAGTAGACGAACCCCTATCTGTCTAGAGCAGGTTTTAAGCGGTGTACTCTACATCCTTTGAAAAAATTGGTATTCTAAGTATTGGCTTCTGATTTAGACTATCAGAAGTGGTTACCTTTCTAACATTGTATGTACACAATAGCAAATCAAAAATTTTAAAAAGGATCACATACTGCACGCTTCACATTTAATAGGAGTGGCTGGATTTCATAACTAGCCATTGCTTGAGATTTGGTGACGATGGCTTTCATCTCCAACCACGAATATCTACCCTTAGAAACCCCATAGTCTTCTATCCTCATTAACCAGGGTCCATCATGGACACCATAGTCTTTTGTGGTTTCTATCCCTATTCCTCCACCAAGTCATACCAATACCCATCCCATTCCCATTGGCCAACCCAACCATAACCCTCATGCATCAACCTCATTCCTAAATGTGGAAAATATTATCGGGAACATTTATTTTATCCTTATCATAGGTAAAAAAGGTATGATATTAACAAATTCCATACATTCAAAGAAATCGTTCAAACCCTTATTGACTTGGGGGCAATCAAGCTTGAAAACCCCCTTGCTCAACAAAATTAAAACCTTGGTATTTTTCAAACACCACTTCCTCATCATGAGGAGGTGCAACCAAATATAGGAGGTGATAACACCAAAAATCCTCCTAATCAAGTCAATCATGTCCAACAATACCAAGGATTTGTAGGGGCCATCCATGTGGTCACTAGAGGTCAAAGAAATAATCAACAAAATGCAAGGCAACAACCTCAAGCAAGTATGTCACAACCTCCCTCATCACCACCCATTCAAATTTCTTCCAATCCTTCATCACCAATCCACATTCCTAGCCAATCAAATCCTCCAATTCCACCCATCAATCGTCCACCATGACCAGTCATCTCATTGAGTAGCCGGTTAACCACAAGTCTAAAGATGGCTTCCGCCAAATTGTCAATATACGAGTTAATCCAACAATCTCCCCCACATCGTGAGGCATTAATGGATATTCTCAAATCCATTGAACTACAATATCAAGATTCTAATGCCTTCAACAACTTTGTAGGGAGCATTCAAACATGCATGGAGCCTTCCATCACATTCTATGACTTTGAGATTAAGCCAATCTCATCGGACTCAATAGACCCTCCATTGCATATCATGGCTCTAATTGACAAGAAGCCATTTAAAAGAGTTCTAATTGATATCGGTTCCTCCATCAATATCATCACCACATCTGCCCTTCATCATTTGAACCTTCCTCCATCTCATATAACCAAGTCATCATTCACCTTAAAAGCATTCAACGATGCTTTGTGTTCCATAGTTGGCACTATTGTTTTGCCCATTGAAGTAGGGGTCAAAATGTTGCACACTATGTTCCACATCTTGGAAGGATCCATGGCATACAATGTACTCCTTGGAAGACCTTGGATGAGGGAAATGAGATGTGTCCCTTCCATTTTACACCAATGCTTGAAATATGTTCATGAGGGACAAGTACATTGCATACTAGCGGATGTCGAACCATTTAAGTATTGCAATTTCATTTCAAATCCTTATGAATCCATGCTTCCTTCCACCCACATTTTCCTATCACCATCATCCAATCCATCTACCACTCCACCAATTTCCTCATCAAAATCTCCCATTCCTGAGGAGCTTCCTATCACCAATCCCCATCAAGCTCCCATACCCCCATCATCTTCATCATTGACTACATGCACATGTGGTCAAAGTCAATCCACATATTTGCCTTCCACTTCATCATCATCATCCATTCAACAACCTTCCCAATCCAATCCATCCCCCTCACCTAATATTTCACAAGTCGAGTTGATGGATTGTGAGACATCTTCATCCTCACCATTCCTCGAGCCATCATCCAACCATGGTCCTTCCACGTCATCCCAAGTCGAGGTCCACCTCACTAATCCTGGTATTGGTGAATATGTGGTCCAAGACATCACCATCACACCGCTCACCATTCCTAATGCTAAGGATTTTGGTCACCCATGTGACCCACCTTTATCCATAGGAGCAGTATATAACATGGGTTCAGCTCCAAATAGCATAAATTTTGTGTATGGGGGATTGATTCTTCATCAAATCTAGCTCCCCTAGAGGAACCCAAGGAACCAACACTTGCCAACATTCCAAACATGACGGGATTTCCATCTCGCTATTTTCACATAGTTAATTGGCAAGGTCATGGCCTAGGATTGCATGAACAAGGAGTGCTTCAGCCTATTGATGTTCCATATCAAGAAGTGCACGACCATTCAGGTCTAGGTTATCATTCACTTTCCACCACCTCTTCTCTTGAACAAGCCTTCCAAAGGCTTAATCTAAATTCAGGAGAAGAAGCCCTCCATCTCGATGATTTTGATGATGAAATCCATGAAGAATTCGAACTTATGTCGATAATTTTGGATGAATTTGAAGAAGAATCGAAGCCCATTATTCCCCATACCGAACAAGATGAGTTTTATCTCAGAATGTTCCCCATCCATGAGCCCATATTTCGCTTGCTTCTTCCACAAGAGCGAGCTAACCCTACCGGTGAGCCACCACCTCCATTCCATTAAGCCATTTCATAAGCCAAACTTGTAACATATGTACATAACAAAAAAACAGTGGTTTTCACCACTACAAAAAAAACAAAAAAAAAATAAAATAAAAAATCAAACAAAAACATTTTTTTATTTTTCAGCATTGCATGTATATATCATCTAGTTAAATGCATTTATTTGTGTTGCTTGTTGCTATCCAGGTTTACCAAGCTCCTAGCACCGGTTCTTAGGTTCCATCCATTCCACCCAACCTTATCCACCTTGCCCATAAGTCAACATGAATCCTGTTGATTTATTCACCCCACTCCATAATCCATATGATCCGGCTAAACCAATTCCAATTGACATGAGCCTTATTGATATGGATTGGATTTCCTCACCTCCATCCTTTTTCGAGTTTGTCTTGTCCGAGGAATTGTTAAGGGCTTCAGCCAACTACATTCCTCCATCCCCTCCACCTTCGCCTTCACCCTCACCTTCGAATCCCAAGGTTTTCTAGGCAGATATAGATGAGGATAAGCCAGAAGAGTTTGATGACATCTTAGATGACATTCATCTGATCCCTACACCCCATCAACTTGAGGAAGGTTCCCATATGTCCATTGAAGATACCATCGATGTGAACCTTAGTTCAGACAAAGACAATCCCCAAATTGTCAAGCTTGGTAAAATTTTATCACCCGAAGAACAAGAGCAATTAATTGCTCTCCTCAAGAGGAAAAAGGGCATTTTTGCATGGTCCTACAAGGACATGCCTGGTCTTGACCCTAGTCTAGTTGTCCATAATCTCACCTTACATCCCGATGCTAAGCCGGTTAAACAAAAACTTAGAAGGATGCATCCTACCATTGCCATCTTGGTCAAAGAAGAGCTCCAAAAGCTTCTAGATGTGGGTTTCATCGTACCCATTGATTATCTCGAGTGGCTCTCAAATATGGTACCCGTTCGTAAGCCTAACGGGGTGATATGCATTTGCACTGACTTTCGATATCTTAACAAAGTGTGTCCTAAGGATGACTTTCCTCTCCCAAACATCGATACTCTTGTCGACACTTGCGCTGGCCATGAAATGCTTTCACTCATGGATAATTTTTTAGGATACAACCAAATTCGAATAAATCCTGATGACCAACACAAAACAACATTCACTACACCTTGGGGAACTTTTTGTTACAAGGTGATGCCCTTTGGCCTCAAAAATGCAGGTGCCACTTATCAACGTGCCATGACATACATTTTCCATGACTACATGCATAAGATTATCGAATATTATGTGGATGATCTCTTGGCTAAATCTAAAACTCGACAAGAGCACATTGGTGTATTGGAGAAAGTTTTTGACCGACTTCTAGAGCATAATGTAAGGTTGAACCCCAAGAAATGTGTCTTTGGTGTTACCTCGGGCAAACTTCTAGGATTCATTATCTCCAAAAGAGGCATTGAGGTGGACCCAAACAAGGTCAAGGCCATCATGGAGATGCCTCCCCCAACTAACTTAAAGGAATTGCGTAGTTTACAAGGAAATATCCAATCGATCCATCATTTCATTGCGCAACTTTCTGAAAAATGTAGGTCATTCAATCACCTACTACAAAAGGGGGTGCCATTTTCTTGGATAGATGAATGTCAAAAAGCCTTTGATGACATTAAGCAATACCTAGCTTCTCCGCTAGTCTTAGCTCCTCCTCGTCTGGGGGTCCCATTCTATCTTTATATTTCAGCAACGAACTTTGCATTAGGGACAATGCTTGCACAAAAGAATGAAGAAAATTGAGAGCAAGTTGTCTACTACATTAGTCGAACATTGGTAAGCTATGAAACCAGATACGCTTATGTAGAAAAATTGTGCTTAGCAATGGTTTTCACCACTAAGAAACTTCGACATTACATGCTTAGTCACACAACATATGTCATAGCTAGAGAAAATCCTTTGCGTTATATGATGTCCCACACTTACAATAACACCCACACCGCTAAATGGATAATGCTCCTTACTAAATTTGACTTGGAATTCATTAGCCAAAAATCCATTAAAGGTCAGGTAATAGTCGATCAACTTGTGGAAGCTCCACTACCTAGTGATCATCCTTTGATTATTGAGCTCCCAGATGATTCGGTATTTGTTGTCACTAAACAAGAAGAAGATGTCATTCCGGAGGAAGACGTCGATATCACACTATTCTTTGATGGCTCTAAGTGCACGAAAGGTCAAGGTGCTGGAGTCGTGTTTCATACACCCCAAGGGGTACCTATCCCCTTATCATTCAAACTTGACTTCCAATGCACAAACAACACTGTAGAGTATGAAGCCTTAATCTTAGGTCTTCAATCAGCTATAGCTATGAGCATTAAGCGTATTAGGATATTTGGTGATTCTCAACTTGTCATCAAGCAAATCAAAGGAGAATACCAATGCAAAGAACCTACCATTAAGCTTTATCATGAAGTAGCAATGAAATTGCTCTCTAAGTTTGATTGGTATGAAATCAATAGTTTGCCACGTTCGACTAATAGATTTGCAGATGCGATGGCCTCCCTTGGATCATTGATTCCAAAATACTCCTTTGGGGAGGTACAACCCCTTATAATTTCAATAGTCTCTAAATCTGCAATTGTTCGTGCTGAATCTAAAGATGAAAAGGATGTTTGCTTTATCCAGTCGGATTCATATGAGCCTTGGTCAAGCCAAATAGTAGCCTTTCTCAAGTTTGGAACACTCCCATATGACATGTCTCAAACTACCAAATGCACATTCAAGCAAAAGGTAGCTCGTTTCATTCTCTTGGGGGACGTGTTGTACAAACGTGGTTATGATGGAGTCCTCCTTCATTATCTCGAGTCTAGTGAGGCACAAAGAGCCATAGCTGAAGCCCATGATGGTACTTGTGGTGGTCATTTTAGTGGAATGGCCATTGCAAAGCGTATCTTACGCATGGGTTATTATTGGCCCACAATGGAACGTGATTGTTGCACTTATGTTAAACATTGCAAGAAATGTCAAGAACATGCTAATTTAACTCATGTACCATCACAAGCTTTATAGCCTATTCAAAGCCTTTGGCCCTTTTCACAATGGGGTCTAGATCTAATTGGCAAAATTTCACCTCCTTCCTCAGGACAACATACATTCATCATCACAACCACTGAATACTTCACAAAGTGGGTTGAGGCAATTCCTCTAACCAGTATGATAGGACCTAGAATTGTGGAGTTTATACTTCATCACATCATTTGTCATTTTGGTATCCCCTCAAAAATCATCTTCGACAATGGTAAGTCTTTCAAGAACAAGGATGTTTGAGCACTTTGCAAGAAATATAACATTCAACATAGTTTCTCGACTCCTTATTACCCACAAGCAAATGGACAAGCTGAAGCTTCCAACAAGACCTTAATTGCTATTCTCAAGAAACTTGTTAAAGAAAATCATAGAGATTGGCATACACAAATTCCCTTGGCATTATGGGCTTATCGAACAAGCATCCGCACGCCTACAGGGGCAACACCATTTTCATTGGTCTATGGAGCCGAAGCAATCATGCCTCTTGAGCTCGAGATCCCTTCCTTGCAAATTTCTTTGCAGGAATTCATAGATGATGACACTGCTAGACAAGCACGTCTTGACCAACTCACACTTCTTGATGAGAGGTGAGTCAATGCTTTAGAGCATTTACGAGTTTATCAAGACCGCCTAAAGCGTGCTTACAATGCCAAAGTTCATCTACATGAATTCCAAGTAGGAGATCTTGTCCTTAAAGAGAATCAACAAAACACCAATGCATTGTCGCATCTTCATGATAAATTCATGGCTAATTGGTTAGGTCCATACATTGTTACTCAAAAAGTGGGTAATGGTACTTATAGGCTTGCTAGTCTAGAGGGAGAGGAAGAACCCAAACCACTTAATGTTATACACTTGAGGGCATTCTATGCATAATTTGATTTATATATATATATATACATGGCTAATACACAAAAATAATTGCATACATTTCATTCAAAATATTGCATTTCATTTGCATACATTTCATGCCAACACACTTCAAATTGCATTTCATGCACTCACATTCACATTGCACATTTCATATTAGGATCATTTATTAAGTTCAAGATTTTAATTGGTCCAATAAAGTCATGTTGCCTTAATCAGGGGCACCTTCACAATATCATCCATACAATTCCACCAAGCCAAATTTCCATTCACACAAAACCACATTTCCATAATTCCTAGGTGTTTTCGGTCACTCAGCCACTCCTAGTGTGTTAAGCAACCTCCAAAAATACATGTCAAGTTCCTTTTAGGACCATCACACATATACATTAAGAAAATCTTGAGTTTTGGGAATTGACTCCAAAACATTCTTGAACCAAACATAATTTCACATCTAAACAACATCTTGTGTCAAAGAGGGATAACACCATCCTTGGTTTGAACCTCGAAGTGAAAAGGGTCATCCTTGCTAGTCCCATCATGCAACATAGTCCACAAGAATAGTGGTTTTCACCACTATCATATTATCCAAAAGATAGATTAGTAAGGATAGGGTACAATTCTCATCACACTTAGGTTGAGAACATTCCCCAAAGCTCTAAAACTTTTACATCACACACCACTAATCATTGGGTTGTAAGGATCGTACTACATTTCTAGTCAGACGGTTAGGTAGTCATCCCCAAAACTTAAGAGATCAAAAACATAAATCGTGGACTATGGAGTTAGCCTCCACCGGAGCTATAGACGCTTGACTGGCAGTGGAGTACGCTCATGCATGGTGACATATCTCTTTTAAAGAGACCTCTGACCACACATAAGGACAAGCTAGCTTCTTGGATTCATCCATAACAGGTTTACCCAATTTACTCAAGATGAGTTAATGAACTCACTTGCACACACATTGGTTCTTGATTACCTCGAGTCATTACCATACTCATGATTCGGTAAATGAACTCACTGCACACACATTTGGTCCTAGAGGGATTAGGCAGTTTTAGTGAGTTTGTTTGATACCACTAGTATGTCTGAGTCTCTGCAAAATAGTCAGTTTTCCATATCAACATCCATATCTTCTTCCATATCAACATCCATATATTCTTCCATATCAACATCCATATCTTCTTCCATGTCAACATCCATGTCAGTTCATGAGTCATTTACCCCACATACCACCAAGTTTGGTGCCCCTGATTAAACAACAATGCTAGAAACATGGCCAAGCAAGATCTAAACTATGAATGATAATTAGAACATCTGCATTTCATATCTTGCATTAATCATCCATACATTCCACCTTGCATTAATCATCCATAACATATCATATGCATTCATCATCCATATAAACATGCATTACACAAAAGCATTCCACAAAAAGCATTCACACAAACATATAACACAAAAGGTAAAAGCCATGTATATATATATGTATAAATATCGCATGTACAATGAGTGCCAAAAGGCTACATACAATGGAGCACCAAGGCTCATATACAAAAAGTGCATCTAAGCACTAGCTAAGCCCTCCAAGAGGACCCCTATGACCTAGAAGGAGCCCTAGACCTAGAGCTATGCCTAGACTCGCTATGCCTAGCAGCCTCGGATACAGATGAGGTTGGAGGATCAAGAAGTGGAATATGATGCTCCATCAACCTATCCTCCAATGCCTCGATATACCTATGTCGAGATCGAAGGTGCGCTATGTCGACATTATGTTGATGCTCCCTCTCTAGTAGCTCTACCTGGAGCCTCGTGATCCTCGCATCCCGCTCCACTACCTACTGCTCCAGCCTCACCCAATCCTCCTCGCTCTGATCTAGAGGCCCATCCAGAGTCTCCTCCACATCATCCCCATCATCTCCATCTCCTCCACTCTCAAGAGCCTACCTCATTGCACCCTTAGTCCTCCTCCTTCGACTATCTGATCGAAGGCACCTCTATCACTTGGGGGCCTCATGGGTCCCCTCATCCTCAACCATACCCCCATCTCCATCAGTTGCTACTAGAGTCAGTGCCCATGGTGGTTGTGTAGTAAACCATACATCATACTCTGGAGTAGTCCCCACATCATCCACATCTAGGAGATCTATCTCCTCATCATCCTCATACACCTCCCTCCATGGCTCTGCACATGGTAGCCCTATCTCCTCCCGATGCCTCCTATAGAGCACCAACTCCTTCGAAATCCCCTACCTCAAGCTGAACTATCGGAGTACTCATGAGAACTAAAAATACTCAACCTCACTCTAATTTCTCCCAACCACCCACCTAGCCTACCATACCCATCATAGATGCTCTCCATATCTAGTCCACCTACTACCTCACCATGGCCTCCATATCACTTGGGTGGATGTTAGTCCAACCCATAAATCCTAGTACCACTAGCTCATCCGCATAGGCCAACTTGATTGTACCTCCTTAACCACCACCCATCTCCTAGCGTAGGGCTCCTCCCTACCCAAGCCTACCACTGGTAAGCCCTCCAATCGAGCCATACTGAAGTGCTCCCATCCCCAACACTGCAGCAACAAGTTGCATCCTAACCCCTTCCTCCCTCACCTCCTCACCTCATAGAGCTCTCGATACACCTATGCCAATAAGGTAGGAGCCCATGCATACACCTATCACCTAGTGAGCATATCGCTCACTAACCCTATCAAGTTCCAAGGGAACCTACACCTAATGTTATTTGGGGCCACGATGTTGGCCAACATGAACATCACCAAAGCTCGAAGGGCATCCAACTCCTTGTCCACATACATGGACAAGTAGGGAATACCCCCACTCTCCACCCTCACATATTGCTAGCCATCACCAAACATCTTCTTCATCTTTGCACCTCGATCATGTCCAACCTCGATGTGCTCCCCTCCACTAGCACCTTGAGGATGTGATATACATCCTCCAAGGTCAAGGTCACCTCTCCTATGGGGAGCTAAAATGTCCCCCTATCCGGATCCCACCTCTCCACCAATGTAGAGAGGTACCCCTCATCCACCCTCACCACGTCAACCTGGGCTACCTCTGCTAGCCCCACATCCTCTAGAAACTCCCACTCCTCATTTGATACCACCTTCCTCATCCCAAGAATGTAAGGCGAGAACCGGTGTCGAGCCTCCAAAATCCTAAGCTGCAACACAGCACAAAACACTTGTCATTTACACATGTTCAAAAAAAATCACAAAAACACAAAATTTTTGCACAATACACAGAAAAGGGAATTACCTCAATAGCTTGCACTCCAGCTCCAACTTCAGCCCCCACATCTGCTCCCTCCACCGCCATAGCTTCCACACCCAATTCACTTCACCTCACTTCACTCCACTCTCCCAAACGTAGCTTCTCAAACTCACAAATGCACAAATGAGTTTCATTTCTCATCCTACCAGCTATTTATAGCTGCTTCAGGCGCCTTGAAATGCCCATGGGTGTTTCTTGGTGCACTGAAGTGCACCAGGGCATTTGCAAAATGCCCAAATACAAGCGAGCGTTTTTGCATGCCAAAAGTGCCAATGGGCATTTGGCATCAATTTTGACAAAAAGATAAATTTTTACAAAATAGTGGCTTATCCCCACCAAATCACTCCATATTGCATCCACACATCTGTTTCATCATATTAACAGGTTTTGTGAAGATTCCAATTGATTTGGATGCATAAATTTTCATTTGCGACCACAAATTGCAAATTCGCTTAACAAGTTACAAAAGCATTCCAAAATGGTCCAAATCTTCACAAAATGATTATAATCATCATTCTCATCATTAATACATCATCTTCACATCATCCATATCATAATTTCATATTTTCCAAGGTCAAACAACATTCAAGTGAATAACCCTTTGTACCTAGTGGGTTATTCTATATACTTGGTGATTGCAGTGATTTGCATCCATGCAATTCGATAAGATGAATAACTTACCATAAGGACACTTGGTCATTTTCATCATTCCATATCTCCTTGTTGGAAATCACAATCACATTTGGTACTTCACATTTTGAGTGAAACCTTGCCAAGAACAATTTGCACAAAAGTTATCATTGATGGCCTAGTTCGTGGGGCTTAAAACATGGACAAAATCACATTTCATCATTTCACATCTCCTTGATAGTCATCATGGTGATTGGCCTTAGCTAGGGTGATTGGTTTCGATCATAGGAATTATCTGACAGTCACTAGTTGGCCCTCCGAAGTTGACTACTTTTATTTTTGCATATTCATCCTTGCATATCAATGACGCTAGAAGGCACATTCTTCAACAACATCGAATCACCCCAAATTTGGGGCAACCACATTTGGTTTTGACTTTCCCACAATGGGATACATCTTACATGATCATGACATCTACACTTGGCAAAAATCCCTTCATCTATTGGGGAAAAAATAGACACATTTTTCATCACATTTTTCAAAAATCCCTTCATCTATTGGGGCAAAAATAGACACAATCATTTCACATTTTTCACCAATCCCCTTCCCACCGTTGGGGCAAAAATGGTATCACATTTACATCATTCATATCATCCATCATTCATTTGCACATATTTTTCAATTGGCTCATGAGATTCATCCGTAAACTCACTCGCCAATTGAGGGGGTAAGCTACGCAAAAATCCAAATTCTTTCATTCTTTTATCTTCAAGCTCACGTTTCACATCCCAAGAGAAAGTTACTTCTACACCTAGCCAAAATAGGTGTCTCGTGTTTTTGCACTACATTGTGTTTTACGCAACGCAATACAAAAAGGGGCATCTGTAGACACCAAAACCTAGCCACTTGTCATCCATTCAGGTCTTCCTACCATTTCCACCCATTATTCATATATATTTATATATATTTATATATATTTAAATATTAATATTTTATATATTTATATAATATATATTTATATAAGTGAATTAATCCCAACCATTCGATTTCACTTAATCCTATCCATTCATCCACATCAATCCATGCCACACCCTAGATTTAATATCCACCCTCCGTCATATTTTAATCTTGACCACACAATTTGTGTCGTCAAAACCCTAATGTGCCCTAGGTGAGATTATAAGTAGGAGCCATTTTGATGGCTCAACCCCTAAGTTTCCTATGTTTTACCTAAGTGTTTTCCTTGAGTTTTTCATGAATCTTGATTTCCTTGAGTAATCCCAAAATCCTAAGTATGTTACCCCAAGTTCCCTAGAGTATTTGAGTGCTCTCACCTTCCACCCTTGCTTGCCATAGCCTTTGCATCTGCCATTGCCTTCCTCACTTAGCCATATCTACTTCTGTAGACTTTTCACTCAGTCATTGAATGCCTTTAGGCACCCTTGGGTGCTTCTCCCCTGCCACCAAGCACATCTGGATAACTCCCATTATTCCTGAGCACCCACGGGTATTTCTTGTAGCCACCAAGCGCCCATGGGTATTTTACACCAGAGTTCTACAACCCTCCTAGCCCTCGAGCGATGCTAGGGCATCGTCGCACCAATCCACTGCAATAGATTACATCAGATCAGAGAATGATAGATAAGCAAGGTAAATATTTTATTGTTATTTCATTCTATGCACTTTTAGTTTTGTTCATGCTATTTACATCATATAGCTAGGGTTTTTGTATTGATTATAGAGGGCCTCACATTGTGGAGCCCTCATAGTTGCTACTAACCTACTTGCTATTTTCTTGTGTGCAGATCTGGAAGTGTTACATTAGCATTGTGCAACTGCTTAAGCTGGAGTGGCCCAACATCGGATAATCAAAAGCCCACTCACTTCTATTGGGAGCAAGAATGCGTTCTGAAGACACCACCAACATTTTTTTCTAGGGTTTTGAAGAACCCTAGCTATTGTAAAATTTGTATCAAAGGATTCAAAGATCCTTATTGTAACAATGGAGTTTTGAGGCTTCCCCTATTAATATAAAATCATTCATTGTGCAATATTGTCTTCTGAGTTCAAATTTATATATTGTTATTTGGTGTTGCATTTTTGTCTCTTCACCCACAATCTTCCTTATTGAAATCTCCCTTTTGGTTTTGATGTTAGTAACTCATAGGCCAATTTAACACTAAAGGAGCCTTCTTGAGTTGCTCCCCATACTATGGTGTCTTCCCCCATATTAACACTTACATGGTACACCCTTAGTTTTATTTTGAGCTTACTTAATGCTTCCACATTCTAGTTATTGCTCATAAGTTCCTTCCACCTTACCTCTCCATATTCTTAATCCATGTAATTGTAAACCAAACTCTTGTACCTTTGCTCTAGATATTCTCAAAATTTGACTATATCCTCATTCTTACTTAGTGGGTGGTTCTCCAACCATGCATCCTCCCAAAAGTGGACCGACCTACCATTACTAATTTTACATTAGACACCTTTTTGTAGCTAGGATCTTATTTATGTTTCTTATACTCAATCCCAATCCTCCTTTTGAATTTGGTCTGCATACTTTCGTAAGGGGAATTCTATTCTTCTTCTCAAATGTTGACCAATTTTTTTATATACTTTCTACAATATTTGCAACTTTTGCTGGAATAAGCACATATAAGAGATATACTAGTATGGCTTGGAGAGTGCTCTTTAGTAGCTTAAGCTTACCTCCCTAATTTAATAAATTTACTTTCCAACCTGCTAACTTGCATTGAAACTTATCTATCAATGTGTCCCAAACCCAGTCTTTGCACAATCCAATAAATATTGTTATTACCCAATATATAGATGAAAGGGCTAAGATATTATAATGAAATTATTTTTCTCTCCTTATTTATTGATTCTCCAAAGTGTTAATGAAGAATGCCTTATTATTTGCAATGTTAATCATATGGTGGGATGTCTTTACATATCAATTTAGAATCCTCCTAAAATCCCTAGCTTCTACCATCAAAGGTTTCCCAAGCCAAATTACATTATCTACAACATGTTGGTGAGTGATATCCCTTATGGATTCAAAGGGTTTCAACCAATTTAAAAATATTAAAAGTTGTGTTTCATCTATACATCTACCTAGAGCTTTTGCCATAATAATAAATAGGTAAGGTGATAGGGTATCCCTTGCATTAGATCCCTACTACTCTCAAATAATATTTCCAAATAATTATTTATAATGACTGAGAATTTTGAACCTTCATAATAGTTATTCACCCATATTATCCATCTACTAATAAACCTGAATTTAGTAAGAACTTTATCCAAGAAGCACCAAGAAACCCTTTCATAAGCTTTGTTTAAGTCTAACTTGAGCACCATTCCTTCCCTCTTACTAGTTTCTATCGAGTGCATAGTTTCATGAAGTGTAATGATTCCATCCAATATATGCCTTCCCTTCATAAAATTCCCTTGCTCTACAATTATCTCTGTGAGGATATATTTTAGCCTTAATTCTATTACTTTAGATATGATCTTATAAATTGCATTACATAAGCTTATCAGTTTGAAGTCCTTAAACCCTTTCAACCCTTGTTTCTTAGAAATTAGCACTAAAAAGGTGTTGTTATACTCTCTTAGAACTTTACCTAAATGGTGAGATTCTTAAATTATTGCTATTACATCCTACTTCACTATATTCCAAAAGCCCTAAAATAATCCTACCTAGAATTTGTCTAGGCCTGGAGCTTTATATTTTTCCAAGGAGAAGATTACTTCCTTCACCTCCTCTTCAGTTACATATTTCTCAAGATCTATATTTATATCTCCTATCATCAATGTTGGGATATGTTAAAGTATATCTTCCATAGATTCCTAGTCATCCTCCCTATCCTTCATTAGTAATGAGTTGAAGAAGTCAATTACCCCTTGCCTAATCTGCTTTTCATATTTGACTACTTCTATATTCTCTTGTAGTATTTTAGAGAACCTTATAGCATTTTTATTTCATGGTTGGACATGAAAAAATTATGTTTCTGTCTCCTTCCATAAGCCACTTATTCCTAGACTTTTATCTCTAGTAAGTTTCATGTCGTACCATTATAGTATGTAGTTCTTACTAGTTATCCTTCTGTCATGTAGGGGACCTAGTCCATCCCACTTCTACTTCCTCCTCAAGCATTCTAATTTCTTGCCTTAGGCTTTTTTTATCTAAAGATATTTTCAAATACTAGCTTGTTTTATTTTTCACTTATTTCTTCACATATTTGATTTTCACAACCAATATATGCATCCTTGATCCTTGGATCAAATGCATCCACCATATCTCCATTTATTCATAAATATTTGGGTTTTAACACTAGATGTATTCAAATTTGAAAGGGATTCTACTCTTACTTCCCAATTGCACCAAAAAAAGGAATATGGTATGATCTTGTCCTTGGAATTGGTACTAACGTGTGCTCATAGATTTCCTCAAACCACTCCATAGATAGTAGCACTCCATCCAATCTCACTTTAATCAAAATTATCCTCTAGTATTCTATTTTTCAAGTAAATATATTAGCACTTAGTTCCACATCATACTCAATTCTGATATAAAATTATGAAAATCCTCCATGCTCTCTAAGAATCCCTAGGAACCCCCTTTCTTTTCTCCTCGCATTAAAGGGGTGTTGAAATC
Source organism: Wollemia nobilis (assembly GCA_028583015.1). Taxonomy (NCBI): domain Eukaryota; kingdom Viridiplantae; phylum Streptophyta; class Pinopsida; order Araucariales; family Araucariaceae; genus Wollemia; species Wollemia nobilis. The sequence continues at coordinate 257,413 of JAQPPZ010013871.1, forward strand.
ACCTACCACAATATATCTTATTTATCTAATCTATTTCCCCACCTACTCCATCTTCCTTCATAGTTCTTGTCTTGCTATACTCACATTTGGAGCATAAATATTAGTGATAAAAAGGTAAATTTTGAAGTAGAAGTGATAATAACTATCATATGGTGCTTATTTTTTGAAATGATTTCTCCTTTTTGGAAATTATAATTCCTTAATATTAATATTCCTCCTAAATCTCCCTAGCTTCCACCTGAAAACTACTTCCCTTATTTTGTATATCTTTTTTATGGTTCTGCCAAAATTTTAACATAAAACTTTCTACATTATTTGTTTACAAATTTTGTTAGAATTTACAACACTTTCTAAAAATATTTCAAAGCAAAATATTCACCACAATCATATACAAAAGAATAGAAGAGTGAAATAATATATCAAATAGATGGAAGAATAATATAGATTAAAAATAGAAAGAAGATATGGGTACCCATAGGCACCCCATTATATCACTTTATATCACACATTGATATAATGGATCAATGATTTAGGGTATTTTTAGTAGATATCTAATCCCCATTATATATCATGTTAACCCAAGCCATGTTATGATAAGTAGAAATAGGTATATTGGGATATGATATATGTGTTATATAATTGGCATAGGCCACATATATCTCAATATTTAACCTATTATAATATTATATTATAATAATGAGTTGGGTAAGGGTTTAGGATTCAACTAGGGTTGGGGTTATACCCTTTCCAAATTAGTATTAGATGATGGATATATAAATAAGGAATATGGTTATTGTAATTAATCATGATATAATAAGTATTCATGATAATTTTCTTTGCCCACAATATGTCTTATGATACTTTACCCTCTCTAAGTGGTGTTGCCATCTTGGGAGATCTTATAGAGTTATTAGTGTTACCCTACCATAAGGGTATTATCTATCTCTGTGTCATTATGGAATATTACTTTGTAAATTATTTTGATATTTTAGTAGAATATGAATGATTTATATTTACGAGAAATTTTGTTTGTAAAAAGTGGTATCAAAGCAACGATTTTAGAAAACTAGGAATTGTTTTTTGGAATGAAAATTTTAAGCAATTTTTTCCTAAAAATATCTCACATTTTAGGAGCCATATTTTTTCATAAAGTTGTATTATTTAGATTATTCTTATAACATATTTCTTAAAATTTAAAAATATTCAACTGATTTTTCTAATGAATAGTCCAAGTAGTATGAGGGAGGTATGACCCGTTGAAGTTAGCCATCTAGAATAATAACAATAACAATTTTCACATCGTGACTTTTTTAAAGAACAAAACTTGAGATACCTTCTAGTCAAAGGAATCAAACTGTTTTCCATTGGTTGTGTTTTGAAGAATATTTTTATAATTGTAATTGATTTTGTGGTATTCATTTGGGAGTTTATGAGAAAAAAATTATGTTGCATTTTTGATGAAAACCTAGTTTCATAAACACCTAGTTTTATTATCATTTTTTAGTAGGTGATATCATGCCACCGCCCAAATTTTCTAGAGAGGATAATACTAATACAAGAGAGTGGCTAATAAATTTAAGTATCCTAGTCTACTAGTTTCAAAATTTTATCTTTATCTTATTATCGAAGGCAAAGCTTTAAATTGGTAGAGGCATTTTGATAAAGCCAATCAAAAGCACATGAGAAAAGAATTTGAACAAATATTCTTGAGAAATGGGGACTTGTGATCAAGATAGCTTGCTTTAAATCTACTATCAAGGGCTATGAAGAAGAAATAAAAATCCTTTATAAGAAATATAAGAAATGAATGAATTAGAAAATTTGAAGGAACAAAATGAAGGAAGGAGTTTGGATGACAATGTGACAAATAAGAGAATGTCCTTGGCATAAAATAATCAACAAAATGGTCAAAGGTGTTTTTCTATCTAAAAGTTTTATCTTATAGGTTTATGGATATATTTTGAAGGAATATGTTATTATTTTAATAATCCTTTGTAGCAATTAAAATTTCATCAATATTCCTTTGTCTAAGAGGTTGTATGTTCAAGCAAATAAAATTAAGTACATATAGATAGAGAGTAAGAATTTTTAGTTTTATGAAGATCTAAAGATCACTATAGATAAATATGTTTTATACTTTGATTTTTATGCTATAAATATGTATGATGTGGATAATTTTCTTTGTTGTCCTTGTTTGGATTCATTGGATACTGCAAACATTAATATGCAAAATAATTTCATGAATCTATGGTATAGGAAAAATAAGATAGCATTGTAGGATATTTCTCAATTCTATGAACTATTAAATTGGGGAATTGTTCAACTTCTTATATACCCTTAATTATAGTTTTAACAAGATTAGATGGAAGTAATAATACCTCTTCTTACCTCTAGATTTAGGTTGGCTCCCCACTATCCTTGCTAAATTTTAAACTAATCTAATCTAATTGTATAAAATTTAATGCAAGGAAGTAATTACAAAAATTAAATTTGTTAAGTTTGGGGTGTGAGAGATTCAATGTAAATGCAATTGAAACCATAGCAAGGAGAGTGTGTGATCAATAAATACATGAGGAAACCATATAATAATAATGTATTCATATTCATATGAGTTAAATATATGATAATAATGACAAGATAGACAAAAGAGAAGTGCCACAATCATCGCATATTTTGGTATCTAGAAGTGCATGTCATTTATGGAAAGTAAAAGACTTATCAATGTCTTCTCAATATCATGGAGACAAGAGCACAATGTGGGCATCACAAAGTGTAGCTCTACATTTTTCAAGGTCAAAATATGTTTACAAGGGATCCATGGCTTCATTTTATGGGAATAACTCACCCTTGAGTTAACTTGGTGAGAATTTATTATAAATGGCAATAATGGACTCCATTATTAATATTTTTGGCCTTGAGTATTTCAAAGATACACTTTGTGAGACCCACATTATGCTCTTGTCTTCAAGAGATTTATGAAAATTTGATAAGTCTTTTACTTTCCATCAATGACACTACCCTCCTAGACAATGAAATACAAAGTGATTATGAGTCTATCCTTTTGTCCATCTTGTCATTTCTCTCACAATTTTAACTCATGTAAATGGGAATACATTGTTACTCAATTTCATCCTATGTTGATTGATCAAACACTCTCCTTGCTATAGTTGTGATCATATTTACTTTCAATATCTAGAACCCTAAACTTATAAATTCAATTTCTATATTTATTTTATTGTATTTAATTTTATGCAATTAGATTAGATTAGTTTAGAATTTAGCAAGGATAGTGGGGATCCATCCAAAATCCATAGGTTGGAAGAGGCATTGCCCCTTTCATATAATGTTATTGAAACAAGAATTGAGAGTGCATAAGAATTTAGTTCTACAATTGTGATGACCCTAAAACTAGCTACAAGAAAACACAAGAAAGAAAAGAATTTTTTTATACTACAAAGAGGGATTCATAAACCCCTAACCAACATTTGGTTTACCTAGAGTTTTAAGATTTACTAAGTTTCCCAACTTTCCTATTGAGTTATATCTCACTCAGTACCCTACACAAGTTTGTTTGTGTAGGCATACCATGTGTTACCACAAATAAGCTTATCCATCTCATCATTCTTGATGAGCTAAACTTATCACCTTCAATACAGTCGAAGGTATACGTGTAGTACCATATCGTACACAAGTCTATCTATGTAGGTGGGCTATGTGTATTACGAGTTAATCTATCAATATCATCTTCACGATGAGATATCTTAACTCCAATGTAATCATTTAGTTTACTTGGATAGCATTCTCTTTAAAGGGTCTCAATCCCTTAGGTCATACTACATTCACCCTAAGAGGTCTCAATCTGTTAGGTCATTTTCTAGATTCACCTTAAGATTTCATTTTCTTAGGTTACTTTCATGTTTAGCAAGAAGACAAGATTAATTCTATCTACTTAATCAAACAAAGGATAAAATTCATAAAGCATACATGAGGTATTTAGGAAGGAATCAACATTAAAATAAATATAACCATTAAACAAAAGAGAAAGCTAGATACAAAGCATAGATAAATCAAAATAGTAAGTTAAAGATACATTTCCCATTCATTCAATAAATTATTACATATATCCAAGTATGGTAAAACCTCCATACTCTTGAAAGAATAAAGTAATACATCCATTTTCATTTAGGGATTTCTCCCTATAAGTCTAATCTATTTGAACATAAATAAACTATTGCAAATATAATTCAAACCAGTGCATTGGTTCCATCTACCTCTATGATCCTCTTTGTCTTTCCATCATTTATTTGAGGGTAGTAGGGGATCAGGGCAACTCATGGTTCTATGAAATATATGCATCTAAATGCATCTACTAGTAACATGAAACTAGTGCATTTACTAATTACTTTTCCAAATTGCAACTATACAAATTTAATTATTTACTATTTAGTTGAATCCTAAAAATCTCCTCATTTTATTTTCACCTCTCATTTTCTCAAAAGAGTCATTTCAACAGATGCATCTAGATCACAAGTCTTACTCCAATAAAAAAAATTCAAAATATTTATTCATCATAATCAAAGTCCCATACTTTTAATTATTTAAAATAAACTAGGTTTCTTTTATTCAACATAATCAAAGTCCCATACCTTTAATTATTTAAATAAACTATGTTTCCTTTATTTCCATAAATAAAATTCCCATTACTTTAATTCATAAAATAAACTATGTTTCCTTTATTTCCATAAATCAAAGTCCCATTACTTTAATTCATAAAATAAACTATGTTTCCTTTATTTCCATAAATCAAAGTTCCATTACTTTAATTCATAAAATAAACTATGTTTCCTTTATTTCCATAAATCAAAGTCCCCCTAATGCTCTTTGGGCCAATAATCTATGTGCTAAATATGCTAAGAATAAAATTCTTGAAGACCTTGGTCGCTATCAACTTCCTATCAAAGTGTAGCACCCTAAAATTGGCGCAGTAAAATTATAAAATTTACATTCACCTTAGTAAATAAATTTAAATTCAAATTTAACCTCCCAAACCGCCCGTTAACCGTCGGGAAATCCGTTTCCCCCTTTTCCGTGCCATTTTTAGAGGTTGTTTTGACCGTTTGACGATATCGTCGCCGATCAGACGATATCGTCCCAGATTTGACGATTTCGTCTGGACTAGGACGTCCAGACGATCTTGTCGCAAAACTGAATTTGCATAGTTGGAATCTGTTCCAACGGGTCTCCAATCCGGGCAGAAGCGTGTCTGCACCGTTGGGACCCTCTCCCGTTGGAGATCTCCCAAATTGGGATGATCTCCAACCTCCTAACTACTCCCCCTAAGCCTATTTAATCTCTAAGATTTTCCCTCCCCAACCCCTGGCTGAAATTTTCTGCAAAGTGATTCCCTCTGCGTCAAAACATCCTAATCTTGCTTTTGCACTAGTCCCATAGCAATTTTGTTGCAGGTACATCACTGATTTTCAGTCGGAGCCAGCATCCATCGTCGTCGATGAACCTGTTCAGATCGGAGGCGATCCCGTCAAATGCGAGACGATTTCGATGCGATGCGAGCACTCCACATCGAGGCAATCGAGTGCCTCGGAGTTTGCTTTTCTCAACCTTTTCTTTGTCATTTTATGCTGCAAATTAGATCATTTACTCAGTGTTTATATTATTTTGCATTTGGAGTTCACCCATTTAGCTTAGATTGCACATTAAGTTCATGATTTGTTGTTAAAATACAAAAATTGGCTAGGATTGCTGTTTTAAACTATTGCTCAGTATTCATTTTATTATTTGATATAATTTGCCTCTCGTTAGCACAAGTAGAATTTCTTGTATTTTGCATCTGTTTTCTGTTTTGCGGGTCTCTCGACTGAATTCGTCGGATCTCGACGATTCTCGTCGGCTTTCGACGATTCTGTCAGATTGCAGGCGATTCTGTCGGATTACAAGCGATCCAGACCGCTTCAAACGTCAGAATCTTCTTCAGACATCCGGATCAGGTATTCTTCATTGTCATTCTGTAAAATTCTCTATTTTTTGCTTTCAAATCTGTTTGTTGTATTCATGAAAGTTGCATTTTCATGTAGTTTAATTTAGATTCATTCGGCCAAACCTAGGACTTGAATGCTTAAGATTAAAACGAACACATCAAAACACATTCCAAAACCTAGGCGTGGAAACTGCCGCCAAATGTTTCCTGGTGAACCCACCATCCGTCGAAAAATCACCAAAATACACCTCCCTTGAGAGGCGGGACCTTCGCAAAGTCCTCTCAATTCGAGGTACCGCACCATCCTTTTCCCATCCTCCTTCCGGGCGCGGATCCTATAGCCTGAAGGTAGGGATGCGAAAAATTTGGAGCGATACATTTTGGTGAACCCGACGTGAATGCATCATAACCTTTTGAAAACAAAAACAAAAAAACAAAAATATATATATATACAAGAAAAACAAAAACAAAATCATCATTTCAAGTTTGTATGTTTTATATTCAATCCTAAATAGTAGATGCTAAATATTACTTTTAGAAGTACTAAAGAAACCATGAGTTTTTACTCAAATCAATATGAGTCCATCAGTAATGTTGGAAGAATTCAGCTAAATACATTTGTTGATTATGACCAACCTCATCCCTATTCAACACCACCTCCATCACACTCTTCTTATTTTTCATCCATAACCCAACAAAACAATCCCTTTGCCAATCCTCTTCATAATGATATTATCTATTCTCCCATATATCCATATTATGTCTATCAATCCACATATAATCCTCCACCACCTTTTCAAAACTCTTCTTTCAATACAACACATCCATTTCAACAAGAAAATACTTATTCTTCCAATTCTACCATGCACTCACCTCCTACATCGCAATCTTCCTGTCATCATTCTACCCATAATAAAGAAAGTAGAGGTGAGAAACCATTAGGTCCTTTTATGACGAAATTCCTAAGGCATTTATCAAAAACCTCTCAAAAACCTTCATCACGTAAATTTACTAGGCTTAATCAACCAATGGATATAATTCTCAAGTATTTACTTGACACAAATATTATTGAACTTCCTTCCATAAGACAACCTCGATACCACATCAGATTGGTTTAAACCTCAGCTACATTGTGAATATCATAGAGTAGATGGACATATGACACAAAATTGTAAAGATTTAAGATGTGCAATTCAAGATTTGATTGATAAGGATCTTTTTAATATAAAGGAATTACAATCTACAACTGATTATAAATCTCCAATAAACTATCAAACTCCTACACAACAAATACCAATAATCAATCAAGACATGGGGATCTCCCAAGAACCCCTACTCAATTATCAACAACAAGAAACCAATCAAATATTGCATGTTAATGTGTCCCATCATGATGATATTATTAATATTGTAACAAAAACTACAAATGAGCAACCTCAAGTTCAATCAACTCAATCTGATATTCAAGAGATGGATTCCTCATTTGACCAACCTTCAAAACTATCTTTGGCTATAGAGAATGATCCAAAATGGAATGTAAGCATAGAAAGCTCATCTTTAGAATCAAAATCTCAATCTGAAATCCACTTTGATAACCAACAACAAGTGATTAATCCTCAAGCAAAGATATCCCTTTTAGAAGTATTACAAATTTCTCATAAGGAAATTTTGTTCAAAATACCTAGCCAACAATTTGTTCCTCATCATATTTTCTCTAAGAACATAATTAATGGTGTAAACCCTCTTGAGGTTAACCATATTTCATTCTATGATGAGGATATTCCTTCCTCTACTCCACAAGAAGACTCCTATCTTTACATTATCGGATCTAGTAAAGAAACACCTGTTAGAACTATCATGGTAGATAATGACTCCTCTCTTAATTTATGCACTTATCAATTATTCCAAAAACTCAAATTAAAGGAAGAAGATATTAATGAATCAAATGTTCTTATAAAATCTTTTAACAATGAAATTCAAGAAGCTCAAGGTACTATAATTTTTCCCTCAATATTGGATCCAAGATCCTGGATACTTTATTCTATGTAGGATATTGTCCTTCACCTTACAACCTACTTCTCCGAAGTCCTTGGATTCATACGATGAGGGTTGTCCCTTCCACTCTTCACCAATGTTTGAAGTTTGAACTTACAAATAAAATTGTTACCATACATGGTGACCCAAAACCATTTGAAGAATATTTAACGATTGAAACATCAAGTTCTATACACTCTCTATTGTCACAATTATTTTTTATCCATCACTTTTCTTCATCCATATATGATCATCCTTGTTTACCAAATAACACTCATGCATATCTTTCACATATACTTTCTCCATCTTATCAAGACTTGGAAGATAATAATAAGAATGAAGAACCTTCTTATCCTTCTGACATTTTATTTTGTAACATGATCAATTTTCCACATATAAAAGTCAAATCTTTTTCTACATTATTCTACATTATAACAAAGCTTTTGTTATCACTACCTTTTATTCATCACCTTATATTCTTACCTTCACCTCAACCAGATTATCCTTCAAAACCTCCTTTGATTTTGAAGCAACCTTAGACATGCTATACTCAAATAAACCTTGTATAGTGTATATAGATCATCTTGTATATACCACCAATTTCAATTCATAAATTAAAATCAAAATACAAAAAAATCAAAATCCTCAAAATCTTCAAAAAAATACAAATGCAACTAAGGAACTTAAAGGTAAATTTGAGCCCAACTGGCTTGGACCATACATTATTACTGCTAAATTTGAATCAGGAGCATATAAATTATCTACCTTAGATGGTAAAGAACTTAAAGAACCCATGAATATTTTGCATCTTAAACGTTACTATGCATAAACTTGGTCATTTCATCCATGTATATATTTGTTCAAAATTACTATCTTGTATTTCTTTCAATTTATTCAAAAACACCAAAAACATTCATAAATCTCCAAAAATCTTCAAAAACTATCTATTGCATTTGTTTAAGGCAGTTGTTAAATTTTTTTGCTCAAAAATATAATAAAAACAACAATATGCTTGACTCTTTCGAAACCAAAACAATATACAGAAGAAAGAGAGAGTCAACATTCTCAAAAACTTTCTCACAAATCATTTATATATATTTTCTTACAATTATTGCAGCTTATATGTTTCAACTTATTTTGGATAAATTAGCATTTATTTTGAATCCCTCACTTGCACACTCACAACAATAAATATCTTGATTTTATTTGGCATGATTACTAATCTCTCTTATATCAAAGTTCACAAAATTCAATTAAATAAAGTTTGAGCATAGAGAATTGATCTTGTTATTTACTTAAACCACACACATCTTTCCACAATAAAATGATTATATTTGTAATTTCCATGTTTTGCTACATAGTAGAACTGATTTCTTGAGTGAAAAGTTTCCCCTGCTATCCTATCATGCACATGGTCTAGAATCTTTGAGAATTGGCAAAAGGACAAGCTCACCCCTACCCAGAATAAAAATCCCTTGCTCTACAGCTAATCCGAGCAAGTATCCCTAGCAAAGAAAAAGAAAAGAAAAGAAAAGTTCAAGAAAAAGAAAAGAGAAAAGAAAAATGTTATTTCAGCAATGTTCCAAGCATTATCAAGCAAAAGAAATACAAAAAGAAAAATAAGCAAAGTTCAAAAGAAAGCAAGAAAGCAATAAAATCCCTTTCCCTACCCTTTGAAAAGAAAAGAAGGGTTGATGAGCTTGAATCCCCGGAATTCTCAATTATTCGAAAACCGTGAGGTAAGCCCCATAACAGGTGGTTTGTGCCCAACCCGCTTGGCCTTGGGTAACTCCTAGCGTGGCGATATGTCCGTCACATTAGCGACCTTCTTTTGTACAGACCTATGTCCGCTTATGGATTAGCTAGCTCTTGATAATCCGACCTACATAGTAGTCTAATATGGTTATATGCATCTACATCATGGTTAATGCACACTTATTTGGTTTCTTCAAATCACTTGTATCATAGTATCTTGCTCAAAACTGGTAAATGAACAATGCAATTGCACACACATTTGTATTTGAGAGATTTTGTGTATCATTATGATAAATCAAGATCGGAAATGAATGCACATATGCACATGGGATTCCTTATAAATCTAACTTTTGTCTTCAAAATACTTTGAAATATTATTTTTGCAACTTGTTTGGAATAATCAAGTACAATTATTTTTCACAAAGACAACTATAGAATTAGAAAAATCAAAAATTTCTTCCAAATTACACAAATCAAATCATATATATCTGGTTGACTTTCGCGACGATGGTATAGTTTCAAAACCAAAATTGGAATTTTATGCCTAGCGCAAGTCCTCATTTTCATCTTTTCTGTTCATCAAAAATCAACCATGCAATAAAACTATTTTTTTTGGATTTTCGCGATGATGGTATAAGTCTATACCTACATATTCTATGCCTAGCGCAAACCATTGTAACAATTTTTATTCCCCATTTCTTCAAAATCATGAAAACCATATGACTTCATTTTACACAAATTATGCTTTTCAAAAGCAAACACATTATCACTATTTCATGTCATTATGTCAACCTTTAACTTTGCAATGATGGTATAATTCCTAAGGAATTATTCACAAATTTTATCACACTTAGGGATTTATGCCTAGCAAAAATCATTTTAAACAATATTTCATGCATAATATTTTTCATGAAAATCTGAAAACAAAACCAATCATCATCATCATCATCATTTGCACTATTGCACCAAAGTCTTAAGACAGTCTCTTAAGCACTCTTTTCCTTTTTAACAATATTTCTATAAATGGGATTAGCTTGACGACCGAGTGAGCAACGACTCCATGAAATGGTCTATAATAGCGACAATGTCCTTTGAAATTATTGTTAGAAGTCTTTTTATTTTTATCACATTGCATCACAAACAACCACTTTGTTACATCATATTATTTCATTTATAATGTTATAGCATGACATTCAAATTATAATATTTCCAACGACATAATTACATGAATCCTCAATGAATTATTAAATCAATCAATTAAAACATCTAAAAGCATCATAAAAATACATAACACAATATAAGTCATATGATCAAAAATATCTCATCTATATATATATGTCACAAATATATATGTACATCATATCAGCTAGATTAGTATGCCACAATCCATATCTTGGCATACTCAATCAAATACCCTCTGTGTAGTGTCTCGAGAGCCCCTCGAGCTCTCAGCCTCATCTCCTCCCCCCTGAGGTGGAGGAGGTGGCCCCATCGCAGTTCGTGTGGTGCCGTGAGTCCTGGATGCCGATCGTGATGATGTCCTAGATGACCCCATCACGACAGGCTCTGCAATGTGTGCTGGTAATGGCACCCTCTGCTCCGTTGGCACCGCCTGGTAGTATAGAGCCTGATAGAAAGTGATCTGGGCGATAGCGCGTGCTAAATCCCGAGTGCTCGCTCCTCCGCCCCGAGCTCTGAGCCGTGTAGCCTCATCCTGTAGTGTCTGCACCTGAGCCCGCAAGCGGGCAACCTCAACTCGGAGAGTCGCTGTCTCGCTGCTCTCCCTAGTGTCTACACCCTTGCCCTTATCGGGCGATGGTGGTCTCTCTCTCTGTGGAGATGGGGGTCTCTCCTCCCTCCTCTCCCGCTGTCGCGGCCTCTCCTGTGCCTATGGCCTCCTCTGCTCCCTCCCGCCGTGACCCTGGGCCGCCTCTATCGCTTCCTGGCGCCGCCTCCCTATCCGATGCACAACTGCGTGGATCGGACCCTGTGCCCTCGTCATCCGAGGAGGGCGGATGCCTACGTACCAGGCATCGTAGCCATCGGCTACTCCCGCGTCGTCCCCATCCACTGGCTGGATGGGGGCATCGTCTGCGTCCTGGCTCCGTAAGCGCTGCATGTCAGGAGCCCCGCTAACCGTGGTGTTATCCCGGATAGTCCGAGAAAACTCGTAATCCCTCAGAGATGGGATCCCCTGCTGTAGACCGAACTGTCTCAAAACTCGGTCATAGCGGTGGAGCTCCACCTCTCCTCTCTCCATCCATAGCCAACAGACTCGCTTGATGCGAGCCGCCTCCTGTCCGTCCTCGGCCCACCCTGGGTGCCCTCTCCATGGTCTCCAGGTGATCTGGTCTGGGACCAAATCATCCAGTAGTCTCCGGGACATCGGCAGGTCGATCCGCCGCTGTGACCCTCTCCGGAGCCACCGAGAGAAGACTCGGGGCCTCTCCCCGTCAATCCCTATCGGTGGAAGCCCTACCGGCCTCTGCACCGCAATGTGCTCCCAAGCACCAAACTCGTAGGAGCGATGTCATCACCAGACATCGCCCGCCCTTGTACACGACCCCATACAGGATCCTGTACAACCGGCATAGAACAAAGCTGCCCCAGCAAAACCTGTACCCATGGTCCCGCATATCGTAGATCACATCTACGAGCATCCATGGTACCCTGCATCCGCTCTGGTGGCACAGCAGAAGTCCACCAACCACTCCAGCTAGTACTCGTGTGAGTCTGGATGCCCTAGGCATCTGGCGTAGTGCCTCGATATTCACTCCGCCCTTCTCCAGGGCGAAGCTCGGGTCACCACACAGTCGTCCCATAGCGTGGCCCTGATTGGCCGTAGGAGTGATCATCCGTCCTTGTATGGGGATTCTCAGAATCCTCCATACGTCCTCTAGTGTGGGAGCCATCTCCCTATCGGTAACCAAAAATAGGAAGAACCCAGATACCATCTCTCTGCTAGGGCTGTTAGAAGCCCCATGTCTGTGGATACTTGTGGCATCTCTGCCACATGCAGTAAGCCGGCCTGTGCCAACAGATCTCGCTCTGCCTGTGTCAGAGCGGCCAAGTCATCTCTCAATCCTCCATATTTCCATTCTCTACTTTTTAGCAATCCTCTCTGCAACATAAACAATAAACAATCATTAATCAATAATTCAAGTAATCAATAATGCAAATTAAAAATTCAATTTTGTGCAATTGATGATATCGCCCACTATTGGACGATATCGTCCCAAATTTGAGCATAATCGTCTCCGATTTCGCAGTTCGAAATCGTCTCTAATTTGACGAAATCGTCCCCCTTTCGACGATTTTGCCCTCGTGCGAAATTGCCGAAATTGAGACGATTTCGTCGAAATCGGGACGATTTCGTCCCGACGACGTCGACGGCCCAAAAACGGCCGCGATGCTCAAAATTCATCTAAAATCTACCTAAAAAGCATGTAAAAATCAAATTAAAGCATTCTAAACTAAGTTTAGACTCTTACCCGTAGACCGCGCCGGACTTCTGTCGATCTGTGCGTTGTCTCCACCATTTTGCTTCAGAGCTCTAAAAACAGTAAAAAATGAACAGTAAAAATGAATTAGGGTTTTACCCTATTTTTCTTAATTTTATTCAACAATAATTTTTTTTGCTTTTTCGCGTTTTTACCTCAAACGTTCGATTTGGGTAAAAACACGGAGGGGGCACCATAGTAAGCTGTCGTACGATTCGACCAAGAATCGTCGCCTAAAAATGGGAATAATTTTTTGCTTTCTCGTAGATCGAGAAGAACTCATCTTTAACGCATTTTCTTCGAAAAATTCGCTAAAGAGGGGGCAAAATGTAGCACCCTAAAATTGGCGCAATAAAATTATAAAATTTACATTCACCTTAGTAAATAAATTTAAATTCAAATTTAACCTCCCAAACCGCCCGTTAACCGTCGGGAAATCCGTTTCCCCTTTTCCGCGCCATTTTTAGAGGTTGTTTTGACCGTTTGACGATATCGTCGCCGATCAGACGATATCGTCCCGCATTTGACGATTTCGTCTGGACTAGGACGTCCAGACGATCTTGTCGCAAAACTGAATTTGCATAGTTGGAATCTGTTCCAACGGGTCTCCAATCCGGGCAGAAGCGTGTCCGCGCCGTTGGGACCCTCCCCCCGTTGGAGATCTCCCAAATTGGGATGATCTCCAACCTCCTAACTACTCCCCCTAAGCCTATTTAATCTCTAAGATTTTCCCTCCCCAACCCCTCGGCTGAAATTTTCTGCAAAGTGATTCCCTCTACGTCAAAACATCCTAATCTTGCTTTTGCACTAGTCCCATAGCAATTTTGTTGCAGGTAAATCACTGATTTTCAGCTGGAGCCAGCATCCATCATCACCGACGAACCTATTCAGATCAGAGGTGATCACGTTAAATGCGAGACGATTTCATACTGATGCGAGACGATCTCGACTGTAGTCCACATCGAGGCAATCAGTGCTTGGAGTTTGCTTTTCTCAACCTTTTCTTTGTCATTTTATGCTGCAAATTAGATCATTTACTCAGTGTTTATATTATTTTGCATTTGGAGTTCACCCATTTAGCTTAGATTGCACATTAAGTTCATGATTTGTTGTTAAAATACAGAAATTGGCTAGGATTGTTGTTTTAAACTATTGCTCAGTATTCATTTTATTATTTGGTGTAATTTGCCTCTGTTAGCACAATAGAATTTCTTGTATTTTGCATCTATTTTCTGTTTTGCAGGTCTCTGACGAATTCGTCAGATCTCAGACGATTCTCGTCAGTTTCAGACGATTCTGTCAGATTGCAAGCGATTCTGTCAGATTACAAGCGATCCAGACTGCTTCAAACATCAGAATCTTCTTCAGACATCCGGATCAGGTATTCTTCATTGTCATTCTATAAAATTCTCTATTTTTTGCTTTCAAATCTGTTTGTTGTATTCATGAAAGTTGCATTTTCATGTAGTTTAATTTAGATTCATTCGGCCAAACCTAGGACTTGAATGCTTAAGATTAAAACGAACACATCAAAACACATTCCAAAACCTAGGCGTGGAAACAGCCGCCAAATGTTTCCTGGTGAACCCACCATCCGTCGAAAAATCACCAAAATACACCTCCCTTGAGAGGCGGGACCTTCGCAAAGTCCTCTCAGTCCGAGGTACCGCACCATCCTTTTCCCATCCTCCTTCCGGGCGCGGATCCTATAGCCTGAAGGTAGGGATGCGAAAAATTTGGAGCGATACACAAAGGTTCTCCCATTTCAGCAGTTCTTAAGACTGGTGAGGATTTGCTAAAGAAAAAATTATTTTGGATCATTCATAATGGTCAACAGGTAAATTTTTGGACAGATTCTTGGGATGGTCACAAGCCTTTGATAACTCAGTTTCTCGATTGGAGGCCTTGGATGTAGGAGCTTCACCGAGCTAACTGGATAAAGGTGGCTAATTACTGTCGGTACCATATCGATAATTCAAAGGTTGGTAGATATTGAATCCCTATTGAGGACTGGCCTATTCAAATCCCATAAAGGCAAAGAGAATATATCCAAGGCATCCTTCATATGAGATCTCTCTCTTGGTCCCATGAAAAAGATTATTTTGGATGGAACAAAACTACTAAGGGTGAGTATTCATTTGCTCAAGGTTATTTGACCTTATGCCATAATAATCCCAACCATTCTTTCATATTCTCAATTGTGGGCTCACAAGCTCTGGCCTAAGGTGAGGTTCTTTAATTGGATTTTATTGCATCGTAGGGTGCTTACTGGTGAGCAACTTATGAAGCATGGTTTTCATGGCCCTTTTAGATGTGAGATGTGTGAAGAGAATGTAGAAACTCTCAACCATATTTTTATTGAGTGTACTTTAGCCTTTGAACTATGGAGGAGAATGACCACTTTACTTGGCTTATAGTGGTCCAATTTTTTTACTTTTGAATAGCTTTGGAGGGATTGGCCTAATCAAGAAGGTGTTGATCATTTTATTAGGCAGTTAGTCTGGATGGGTTCTACCATTCTTCTTTGGAATATTTGGATTTAAAGGAACAACCAAATTTTTAATCAAGATAGGAAGGATATTCACTATATTTGGCAAAAGACCATAGCCAACTTAGTTGAATCAGTCCATCAACTCCTTAATCACCCTAAAACTCCCACTAAATATGGTATCAAGTGATGTAAATATTGAAGATTAAATCTTCTAAGGACAACCAACTTAAAGGGAATGTGAGTATTAGTAAGATGGATAGGACAAGAAATTGGCAACCTCCTCCTAAGGATTTTGGAAAAATACTGATGGAGCCTCTAGAGAGAACCTTGGAAAATCCAGTATGGGAGGAATTGGTAGACTTTCATATGGCTCCATGGTTTTTACTTTTTCTGAGAATTTGGGTATTATTTCCAATAACCTTGCTAAGGGGTATGGTATCCTCAAAGGCCTTCACGAGGCTACGAAGGTTGGATGGAAAAAGGTGTTAGTTGAGTCTGACTCTCAACTTATGATTAATATTTTGAAGACTCCTTCCAAGAATCATAAGGTTGATTGGAGAATAAAAAGAATTATTGAGAAGATTCAATTAATCTAGATGGGATTTTTAAAAGTTGATTACAATCATGTGGTCAGGGATCAAAACAAGAGTGTTGATGCTTTAGCTAATTGGGCTTTGGACAAAGGTGATCTTACTTGTTATGGCCACCCTCCTAGATGGTGGGCTTCGCAAATTAGGGAAGCTCTTCTTTCTATCATTTCTTTGGATGGCTCCAATTCGAAGGTACCTAGTTTCTTCTTGCTTTTTTTTGCTTCTCTTTGGTTCATTCAGGTTTTTTTAGTTCCCTAGCTCTCTCTTTTCTTTCTTTTGTTTCCTTTGTTGTTTCTTGCCTTAATAGTCTTCTGGTCTATATAGGTCATTGTTATGTTCAATTTTTTTTCTTTTTTCTTTTTTCTTTTTTTGTTTAGTTTTTTAAGGTGTGTGTTCTTTTGTTTTGTTTTGTTTTTGTGTTATTTGTGTTGTTTTTTGTTGTTCTTGTGTTTTTGTTGTTTTGTGTTTTTTATGTTTTTTGTTATTGTTCTTGTGTTTTTGTCGTTCTTGTTCTTGTGTTTCTCTTTGTTTGTGTTAATTCGTGTTTTTTATGTGAGTGTTTTCTATGTTTTTTGTTTTTATTTATTGTTTGTTGTTGGTTGTTTTTTATTTTTATTTTTATTTGATTTTTTTTATATTTTAGGTTTTGGTTGTGTTTATTTTTCATGTTTTTTTTGGGTTATGTCTTTGTAGTGTTCTGTTGTTTTTGTCTTGTTTTTGTCTTGTTTGTGTTTTGTTATGTGGTTCTTGTGTTTTTCTATGTGGTTCATATTGTGGTTTCTTTTATCTTATTGTGTGTGTTTTTGGTTGTGCTTTTGTTTTTGACACACTCAAGGAGCATGTTTTTTATTTTATTTTATTATTTTTGTTGTTATTTACTTATTTTTAAACTGGTTTTGTGTGTTTGTTTGCTCCTTGAGTATGTCAAATGTGGTAGGCCAGGTCCGAGTCCTAGGTATTTTTGGCGGAATGGATACCCCTACCTCCTTGGTCTTACCCAAAAGTGGCATCCCTTTTGGGATGTTTTCCATAAATAAATAAATAAATCAAAGTCCCATTACTTTAATTCATAAAATAAACTATGTTTCCCTTATTTCCATAAGTCAAAGTCACATACCTTTAAATTATTAAAGTAAACTATGTTTCCTTTATTTCCATAAATCAAAGTCCCATTACTTTAATTCATAAAATAAACTATGTTTCCTTTATTTCCATAAATCAAATTTCCATTACTTTAATATTAAAATAAATGATGTTTCCTTTATTTCCATAAATCAAATAAAATTTTATTAAATTAACTAAATATTTCATTTCTCCTTTACTTACATTAATCAAATAAAATTTTATTCAATTAACTAAATAAGTCATATTTCCTCTATTTAACATAATCAAAATCCCATACCTTTAATTAGTTAAATAAACTATAATTAAATAAATATCTTATTTAATTATTTTAACTCTTAATATAACGAGAGTTCTTTCCCTAATGAACTAAAACACTTAGTTTTTAATTCATCCTCAGCGAAAAGTAACCAAAGCAAGGTAAGAGTTTACTTTATCCAAAAGACACAAACGTACAACTCGGACAAAGGAACACAATACCAAGAGAAGGGCAATCATACAAAAGGTGAAACCACAATGCAGGAACATAGAACTCGATCGAGATGAAGGACAGTAGAAGGGTTTACCTCGATCCACGAGGAACTACAGTGGCTTCCAAATCGGTGGTCCCACATAAATAAGAACAACAACTAAACCAAAGACGGGGATGGAAAGTTTCCAATGGCCCATCTACATCCAAATAGAGGGTTAGCTCACATCAATCGATGTTCAAGGGTTCCCAAGGAGGCAAAACCCACACACACATTAGGAGACGATGACCACATAATAAGGGTGGTACAAGGTTGAAAAAGGCCCAAAAAATGGTAAAGGGAGATACGGATAGTGTTAGCTTTAACTGGGTAGGGTTAATTGAATGGCTAGGGTACACACATCCAGAGTACAAAAAGCACTCAAACCCAATCGAAGATGCCACTTGGCACCACGACCCAGCTTACATAACATCTACACTTAAAAATTCAACCATGTGATGCTCTAATGACTGTAGCCACATAGTAGTTACACAATGACCCACTTTTGCAGACAATAAACCCAAAATCCAATACGAGCGTGATGATTGTCAGTCATGGCTATAAGGGGTAGTTTGTGCAAGACTAAGGGTCCATAGCCTAAGAGGAAAACGTCAATACAAACTCAAAGAGGGTTTGAAAAAGGATGTCACGGTAGGTTATAAGGCTTGGACACAAGAGGATGAGGAAAACATATGATATCCCAAACAATGCAAGATGATAGCAACACCTTGCCATCATCCGTAATAGGCAACCTCTATATTTAAACTTGTTAAAATAGTTTTCAAAAGATAGAAGGAGAATGTATCATTTAGACCAACCTAAAATTCTTATATCGTTTGATTAAAAAGAGTTGGTTTGTGTGAAGTTCAGTCCTTTCCTTCAGTTTTTGTGTTTGCTCCTTATCTTCCACTGCGAGCCAACAATGAATGTTTTCTACCATCATTATCTCTCAAAAACATTGAATGTCTCCCTTGATCACTGCTGCCTCTTTCTTACTCACCCTTCCAACTACCTAGTCACATCTACCATAACTTTCTTTATACACCCTCCAGTAGTCGAGCAAGATTTTTTAATATAAAATTCATTTCCTTCTTTTATGAGAGGCTTTGCCATCAATGAAGCTCTTGTCCAACTGTTGGTGGGAAGCTTCCTTTAATCAGCGTGATCTTATATTTTCGTTGAATGCGGTTTTCCAAGTCAAATCTTGCGAACTTTAATTTTTTATAAGGTATAAATTTATAAAATAATTAGAGAAAGATCTTAACTAAAAAATAAATTTCTATTATTATTAATATTAGATTAATATATTTTCTTTCTCTTAATAAGTTTTATAATTACTTAAATAAAAGTTTCATTTCTTATTTAAATAAGATATCTATTATTTTTAAATGACATTCCATTATCATTTAAAATAAAGGTTTTATTATTCTTTCAAATGAAAATGTTTCCTCATTTATTAATAACTTACTATATATATACATATATGTATATATATGTGTATATATATATACATTAATTGAGGCTCTAGGTGGTTAGCTAATTAATGATTATCCCATAACTGATTATGCATGCCTAGTTACCTTAATCATCACTTCCCCAACCTCAAGTACCCCATTTCTGGTGGATGATTCTACCTCTTCCACCCACGAGTGTACCTGATCCTGCATATTAACAATATGTCAATAGTACCATGTTCTTCCAAAAATTAAACTAAACATCACACATATTATTCATTTGCACAAAACTAAGCATCAAAGCATCATTAATCAATACATAGTTTTTCCATGTCAAAAAGCCTGCCAGGGAGGGTCATGACATCCTACCCCCTAGGGCTAAACACCATCCCGGGTGTTTCCAGTTTTACAAAATAAAAATTATTACATTATATTTTCAAACAAGAAGGGAAAATATTTTTGCATGTCCTCCACTTTCTCCCAAGTGGCATTTCTTTCAGAAAAATGGTCCCATTGGACCTTACATTGTTCAAGAGTTCGGTTTCGCATAGACTTAGAATGGAACTCAAGAATCTTCACCGACATCACTTCAATAGCCTTCGGGTTTGCCATCTACAATTTAGAAACATCCCACACATGTTCAAGGTCAACAACATATTTCCTAAGCAGGGATATGTGGAAGGTGTCATGGATCTTTGATAGGTTAGGTGGTAAAGCAAGTTGGTAAGCAACTAGGCTAATCTTCTCAGTGATCTCAAAGGGTCCCACATAT
Organism: Wollemia nobilis; assembly: GCA_028583015.1. Lineage (NCBI taxonomy): Eukaryota > Viridiplantae > Streptophyta > Pinopsida > Araucariales > Araucariaceae > Wollemia > Wollemia nobilis. Next base: position 277,635 of record JAQPPZ010013871.1, read on the forward strand.
CGAGGATCCAACTTTGTGGATTTGATAGCACTCTTCTTTAGCTTAACCCTTAAGAACACTTTATCACCCACAAAGTACTCTCTTGAGGTTCTTTTTAGATCAACATAACTTTTCTATCAATCAACAACTTCTTTAAGCCTTTGCCTGATTACCTTTAACTGATCCTCCATTTCTCTGACCATATCTAGCCCAATCACAACTCGATCTTCTAGGTTATCCCAAGACAATGGTGTTCTACACTTTCATCCATACAAGGCATCAAAAGGAGCCATTCCTAGAGAGGAGTGATGTCCATTATTGTAGGTGAACTCTACAAGGTGTAGGTAGTCTTCCCAATGAGACTTTTGATCCATGCAGTACATGCGAAGCATGTCCTCTAGTACTTGGTTTACCCATTCTGTTTGACCATCTATCTCAGGGTGGTATGTCAAGCTCATATTCAATTTTGTGCCTACTACACGATGTAGGGCTTTCCAAAATTTAGAAGTGAATCTGGAATCCCTATCTGAAATGATTATTTCAAGAAATCCATGCAATCGGAATACCTCTTTGGAAAATTTATTAGCCACTACCTGAGCATCATCCTTGATGTTCCTTGGTATGAAATGTGCAACCTTAGTCAATCTATCGACTATTACAAGGATTGCATCATGTTGATACCTGGTCTTGGGTAAACCTACTATAAAATCCATAGATATAACCTACCATTTATGGGTAGGTACATCATGTGGATACAATTGTCCTATAGGATGCCTACATTCAACCTTAACCTTCTGACATTCAAGGCATCGAGTGATAAAATCGATGATATCCTTCTTCATTCCTATCTAGAAGAAGGTTCTTTTCATGTTTTCCCTCATTTTGGCCCCTCTAGGGTGAGCAGAATAAGGGGATCTATGGGCTTCTTGCATTATTAACTTCCTTAAATCACCCATTTTTGGTATGATGATTCTACCTTTGTAGCACAAAAGGTCATCATTCATGCTAAATTCCTTATTACCCTCAAGGTCTCTACTCAATTTAGACCGAATTTCCTTGCAATACTCATCTTGAGATTGCTCTTCCCTCACTTGATCCATTAGATCCATGTGACTTCTGGTTATGGTTGCTATGTGCTTCCTTCTACTTAAGGCATCAACAACCTTATTCTCTTTCCCCTTTATATACTCAATCTCAAAGTCATATTCAATGAGAAACTCGACCCATCTTCTCTATCTCACATTGAGTATAGGTTGGGTGAATATATACCTCAGACTTTGATGGTCAATTTTTAATTCAAAGGGCCTTCCCACCAAGTAGTGGCACCAAGCCTTTAGAGCATGCACCACTGCAGCTAGCTCTAAATCATGTGTAGCATAATTAATTTCATGCTTCTTAAGCTTCCTTGAAGTGTATGCTACTACTGACTCATCTTGAGAGAGTACTCCTCCTAACCCTTCCAATGATGCATCCGTGCATACTAAAAAATTCCCTTGAGGGTCCAAAATTTTCAATATTGGTGTTGTAGTGAGTTTATGTTTTAGCAATGCAAAGGTAGCTTCACACTTTTTTGACCACTTGAATTCCTTTTCCTTTTTCTAGAGGTTAGTTATTGCTACTGCAATCTTAGAGTAATCCTTTATATAACATCTATAGTAGCCCATCATCCCCATGAAGCTTCGCACTTCTATCACATTGGTAGGGGGTGGCCAATTCAGAATGGCTTCAATTTTCTCTGGATCTACAACAATTCCTTCTACTGATATAATATGCCCAAGATATCATACCTCTGAGACATAGAAATCACTTTTTTCTAGATTTCCATAGAGTTGGTTCTCCCTTAGCAACTCTAACATGATCTTGAGATGTTTATCATGCTCCTCCTTGTCTCGAGAGTATATTAAGATATCATCTAAAAATATGAGGACAAACTGATCTAGATGCCTCCTGAACACACTGTTCATTAGATTCATGAATGCAACTGGGGTGTTAGTTAGTCCAAAGGGTAGGACTATAAACTCATAATACCCATACCTAGTTTTGAATGTCATTTTGTGAGTGTCCTCCTCACGTATTCTTAATTGATGATACCCTGATCTTAAATCAATATTTGTGAATATTGTGGCATCTCTTAATTGGTCAAACAAATCTTTGATTCTAGGTAAAGGGTATCGGTTCTTGATTGTAGCCTTATTAAGCATCCTATAATCAATACATAACCTTAATGAACCATATTTCTTTTTCACAAATAAAATTGGTGCACCCCAAGGTGACACACTTGGTTTTATCAATCCCTTTTCTAATAGCCCTTGTAGTTGCACCTTTAATTCTTGCATCTCAATAGGATTCATCCTATATGGAGATCTATGGATAGGTTCTGCTCCTGGCATAAGTTCAATAGTAAAATCAAATTCTGCACAAGGGAAGTCCAAGTAAATCCTTAGGAAACACATCCTTAAAGTCCTGCAAAATTGGGTGTTTCTCCAACACTTCTCTCTTATGATCTTCTCCAACTTCATTGAGTTTTATGACATAGACTATCCCTCCCTTCTTGAGGGCTTTCTTCAATTGCATAGCTGACAACATCTAGGGTTTGAATGCCCCCTGCTCGCTATGAATTCTTAGTCTTTCCTTACCTTTTTTTGAATACTCGATCCATCTATCTTGGAAATTGATCAAGGCTTTATGGGCCTGTAACCAATCCATCCCTAGGATCACATCAAAAGCATGAAGTGGAGCTACATACAAACAACCTTCAGTGGTACCACTAGTTAGAGTAATCTCTACCATTGGAAAACATTGGTTTACTGAGTAGGTTTACCCAGAACCATACTCGACCTTCCATCCTTGGGCCAAATATCCTAGCCTTTTTAGCATATCCCTTGCTAAACTAGAAGAAATAAAACTATATGTGGCCCCACTATCAATTAAAATATTTACTTCTTTATTAAAAATCTTACCTTTTATAAGCATTGGGATGGCTTGCCCCTCCAGCTTTTGATTTTTGGTTGCAACATAAATCTGGTGCATGGGTTCCTTTCCCTTGGCACTAGATGTACTCGACCCTGGTTGATGTGGACACTGACTAGCATAGTGAGGGCCTCTACAATTATAACACCCATCCTTGGGTCCCTACCACTTTTTAGGTTTTTCCCTATCTTACTTGTTGGGGCTGAAGTTTACGATTTCTAAGGTTGAGGTTTTGCATTGTTGGGATTGTTGTTGGTTTTCTTTTGGAAGTTCTTCTTGAACCTCCTCTATTTCCCATTATTTCTCTTCTCAAATTTCTAAGGGTTCTTGACCTTTTGATCTTGTTCCTCTTCCCATTTCAAGAATCCTTGACTATTCCTCTTCCTAAGTGCTTGTTGATCTTGCTCAGATAAGATAGAATAGTTGAATTGTAAGTGAGACTCTACCTTCTTTTCCAGGTCATACACCTTCTGTAGTGACTTGGGTTCATTCATGTTTACATCATGTCTCACTCTTGATTCTAACCCAAGAATGAACTTATGAACCCTCATCTTCTCATCATAAGTGGGTACATACTTTAGTAATCATACCAAATTTTTGTAATATATCTCCATAATTTTGGTTCCTTGTCGAAGGTTGGAAAACTCCTCAAACTTTAATGCATAAAAGTGTTCTATGAGGAACCTCTTTTTGAATATTTCAACAAAATATTTCCATTTAATATCAATAGGTTCAATCTTATTCTTCTCATAGTAAGTTTCCCACCAATCTAAAGCAACCCCTTCTAGGTAGATTGTGGCCCAAACTATTTGGGTTCCTAGGGAATAGCCCTTCACTATAAAATAAACTTCTAATTCCCTTAACTAAGCTTCGATTGCATCCCCATCCCCTTCTCCATCAAACTTATTGATGCAAATATTTTTTAGATCCTTAGCCAGTTCTTTTTCCAAAAGAGCTCTAGCTTCCAACTATTCTATAGTTAGTCCATCAGCTTGGCTAACCTCTGAACCTCTAGCTTGCAAATTTTGATTCACAATGGTTTCCAACATTTGTTTCATCTGATCCTGCATGGTAGCAACCATAGCAGTGAGGTTTTCTACCTCTCTATTGGAATTTTTGGGATCCTCATCCTGAATCCCTTCTTCGATATTACTCTATCGAGTCTACCTAGTTGAAGGTGTAGGCCTCTCTTTTCTAGCCTTAGGTGCCATTTATCCTGATGACAACCAATAAGAGAAGGTTAGGTTACAGTTCCACCTTTGAACTAAACTACTAACACAAGCCATAATGCAGAGTTCTCTTGCTAAAAATATCAATAATCTAATTAGGGTAGTGTTCCAAGGTTATCATGTAACTTCAATTCCAAAGTCCATACTTACTATAAGTAAGGTATCATAACATTCCAATCACCCTTGGGGTTAATCCCCATTAGATTCTAGCAAGCAGGGGATTCTAGGTCTTCTTGAATTTAGCTTAAAACTTAAGCAAGCCTTCATAGAAAGACATCCAAATCCCTAAAACACATTAAGAAGCTCTATACCCTCGTACCTAGAGCTTTGATACCAAATGTAATGACCCCAAAAACTAGCTACAAGAAAACACAAGAAAGAAAATATTTTTTTTTAACTACGGAGAGGGATTCATAAACCCCTAACCAACATTTGGTTTATCTATTGTTTAAGTTTACTAAGTTTCCCAACTTTCCTAAAGAGTTACATCTCACTCAATACCCTACACAAGTCCATCTATGTAGGTATATTATGTGTTACCGCAAATAAGCTTATCCATCTCATCATTCTTGATGAGCTAAACTTATCACCTTCAATACAATCGAAGGTATACGCCCATCACCATACCATACACAAGTCCATCTATGTAGGTATGCTATACGTATTATGAGTTAAGCTATCCATCTCATCTTCACGATGAGCTATCTTAACTCAGATGTAATCAATTAGTTTACTTAGTTAGCATTCTCCCTAAGGGGTCTCAATCCCTTAGGTCTTTCTATGTTCACCCTAAGAGGTCTCAATCTCTTAGGTCATTTTCTAGGTTCACCCTAAGATTTCATTTTCTTAGGTTACTTTTATGTTTAGCAAGAAGACAAGAATAACTCTATCTACTTAATCAATCAAGGAACAAAATCCATAAAGCATACAAGAGGTACTTAGAAAGGAAACAACATTTAAATGAAGATAACCATTAAATAAAAGAGAAAGCTAGATAACAAAGCATAGATAAATCATAATAGTAAATTAAAGATACATTTCCCATTCATTCAATAAATTATTACATATATCCAAGTATGGTAAAACCTCCATACTCTTAAAAGAATAAAGTAATACATCCATATTCATCTAGGGATTTCTCCCTACAAGTCTAGTCTATTTGAGCATAAGTAAATTATTGCAAATATAAATCAAACCAGTGCATAGGTTCCATTTGCCTCTTTGGTCCTCCTTGTCTTTCCATCATTCGTTTGAGGATAGTAGGGGATCAGGGCAACTCATGGTTCTATGAAAGACATGCATCTAAATGCATCTACTAGTAACATGAAACTAGTGCATTTACTATTTACTTTACCAAATTGCAACTATACAAATTTAATTAAAGTATTCATCCATCTATTGTCTAGTTGATATCATAAAAATCTCCTCATTTTTATTTTCACCTCTCATTTTCTCAAGAGAGTCATTTCAACAGATACAACTAGATCACAAGTCTTACTTTAATCAAATCATTTCAAAACCTTTATTCAACATAATCAAAGTCCCATACCTTTAATTATTCAAATAAACTATATTTCCTTTATTCAACATAATCAAAGTCCCATACCTTTAATTAATTAAATAAACTATGTTTCCTTTATTTACATTAATCAAAGTCCCATACCTTTAATTAATTAAATAAACTATATTTCCTTTATTTTCATTAATCAAATAACATTTTATTCAATTAACTAAATAAATCATATTTCCTTTATTTACATTAATCAAATAATCACTTTATTCAATTAACTAAATAAATCATATTTCCTTTATTTACATTAATCAAAATCCTATACTTTTAATTAATTAAATAAACTATAATTAAATAAATCACTTATTTAATTATTTTAACCCTTAATATAACAAGAGTTCTTTTCCTAATGAACTAAAACACTTAGTTGTTAATTCATCCTCAATGGATAGCAACCAAAGCAAGGTAAGAGTATACTTTATCCAAAAGACAAAAACGTACGACTCCAAGAAAGAAACATGATTTTAAGAGGAGGGTGATCACACAAAAGGTCAAACCACAATGTAGGAACAAAGAACTCGATCGGGGTGAAGGATAGCACAAGGGTTTACCTCGATCCATGAGGAACTACAATGGCTTTCAAACCAATAGTCCCACATCAGTAAGAATGATAACCAAACCAAAGAGGGGGACAGTGAGTTTCTAACAACTCATCTACATCCAATCAAAGGGTTGCCTTGCATTGATCAATGTTCAAGGGTTCCCAAGGAGGCAAAACCCACGCACGCAGTAGGAGGTGACAACCACATAACAGGGGTGGTACGAGGTTAGAAATAATCCAAACAATGGTATATTTGGTTTACTTGTTACACCGGTTCTGTTGTATGGTTGCGAGGTGTGGGCTAGTGGCACAACAAATGCAAAATGGAGGCAAATAGAAAGGATTCAAAAATATCTAATCACAAACTTTCTCAAAATTAAGGCCACAACCCATTATGAAATTATTTTAGCTGAAACTGGAATGTTCCCTTTAGAAGCAATTGCTATGACCAAGCTGTTATGTTACTTGAAAAAAACAGAAAACATGACAAATGATAGATGGCCTAGGGCAACTAGGGACGAAGAGTTGCATAGATGAAAGAATACATGGATGAAACAAAATCAGAAATGGATGAAACGTTGGGAAATCAACATAAATGAATGCCCAAATGTCAACAAAGACATAAAAAATTATGTGAATGAAAAGTTCAGAAGTGGAATGTGGAAAAATGCAAGCAGGAAAAGACAATATTATATTGCAAATTTTAACCCAACGTATGACTACAAGGAAAAAGCGTATATAGACGTTGAAATCAAGTGGAAAGAAAAAATACTCATTGCTCAGATAAGGACTAGCTCTCATAGGCTTAGATGTGAAACAGGGAGATGGACAACGCCCAAAGAACAATGGGAAGAAAGGATATGTACTCTATGCAGCACAGGGGCAGTAGAGACAGAGGAACACTTGAGAACGAGTTTATGACAGATTTATTTGAAGACAGTAAAATAAAAAAAGTTGAAAAATTGTTAACACAAATCACCAGGAGAAGGAACAACCTTCTCAAAGATATTAAAGATCATATGATATGATTTGAGTAATTGTACTTTCATATTTGAGGTCCCATAAACCATATTTGGGTCTCTCCGTAATTAAAATCTTTCATTCATTCAAATAACATTGGCCTTAATCGGGTAGGGTTGATTAAACGGCTAGGATACACACTTCCAGAGTGTGAAAAGCACTCAAACCTAACCGAAGATGCCACTTGGCACCACGACCCAGCTCACATAACATCTACACTTAAAAACTCAACCACATGGTCCTCCAATAAATCCAGCCACATAGTAGCTACACAATGATCCACTGTCGCAGACGACAAACCCAAAACCCAACACGAGCACGATGACTACCAGTCGTGGCTACAAGGGGTAGTTTGTGCAAGACTAAGGGTCCATAGCTTGAGAGGAAAACATCAGCACAAACTCAAAGAGGGTTTAAAAAAGGATGTCACGGTAGGTTATAAGGCTTGTACGCAGGAGGATGACTCCCTCTAAACCAAAAAAAAATATACGACATCCCAAATAGCAAAAGATGATATAACACCCTGCCATCATCCGCAAATAGGCAACCTCTATCTTTAAACTTGTTAAAATTCCAAAACATAGAAGGAGAATGTATAGTTTAGAGCAACCTAAAATTCTTATGTTTTTTTATTCAGATGAGTTGGTTTACGCGAAATTTTGTCCTTTCCTTCATTTTTTTTTTTTTGTTTTTGCTCCTTCTCTTCTACTGTGAGCCAGCAATCATCGTTTTTCTACCACCGTCATCTCTCAAAAATGTCCAATGCATCCCTCGATCATTGTTACCTCCTTCTTACTCACCCTCTTAACTACCTAGTCACATCTTCCATAACTTTCTCTATCTACCCTCTAGCGGTCGAGCAAGGTTTTTTAATTTAAAATTCATTTCCCTCTTTGATGAGAGGCTTCGCCATCAATGAAAATCTCATCCAACCATCAGTGGGAAGCTTCTTCCCTAACTTTCTCTATCCACCCTCTAGCGGTCGAGCAAGGTTTTTTAATTTAAAATTCATTTCCTTCTTTGATGAGAGGCTTCACCATCAATGAAACTCTCATCCAACCATCAGTGGGAAGCTTCCTTTTATGCGTGATCTTATCTTTTCATTGAATGGAGTTCTCCAAATCAAATCTTGGAGAGCTTTAATTTTTTATAAGATATAAGTTTACAGAATAATTAGAGAAAGATCTTAGATTAAAAATAAATTTCTATAATTAATATATTTTATTTCTCTTATTAATTTTTATAATTACTTACATAAAAGTTTCATTTTTTATTGAAATAAGATATCTATTATTTTTAAATGACATTCTATTATCATTTACAAAATTTTATTATTCTTTTGAATGAAAACCTTTCATCATTTATTAATAACTTACTATATATATACATACATATATATATATATATATACTTAAAATATAAAAGGGTTATTTTATCGAATACAAACATCATGCTATTCTTTAAAAGATTTAACCAACACAGAGAGTTTTTTAAGACAACCATCTTATACACATTTTCTCAAAACCAATGATGCAGCAAAGTGATAAAGTAAAAGACAACCAAATATATGTAACAAGAAAAATGGGAATATTTCCATCAACCTAATCACTTATCTCAATCAAAGAATTTATGATAGTTACAAGGCTATCAATTGAGGCTCTAGGTGGTTGGCTAATTGATGATAATCCCATAACTGATTATACATTCCTATATGAAGGTTATCATCCATGTTACCCTCGAGTTGCCTTAATCATCATTTCCCCAACCTCAAGTACCTTGTTTCTGGTGGATGATTCTACCTCTTCCACCCACGAGTGTACCTAATCCTACATATTAACAATATGTCAACAATACCATGTTCTTCCAAAAATCAAACTAAACATCGCATAGTTGTTCATTTGCACAAAACTAAGCATCAAAGCATCATTAATCAATACATAGTTTTTCATGTCAAAAAGCCTACTAGGGAGGGTCATGACACCAATTCAATATAATTTTTGGTACACTTGAGGGTACCCTATTCATTTTAGTCTTTCATTGGATGACTTTCTTTATTTTGGCACCAAATTTTTATTTTTATAGGAGAATAGAAAATGGCCCAATTTTGAAAATCAGCTACTCATTAAGTGATTTACTCCAAACTTAGAGTGATTCGCTCTACTAGAAGGAAATCACCTAAAAATTAAGAAAAACTCTCAAAGTCAAAAATAAGGAGTAGTTCACTCCACAAGAATAGCAATTTGTTTTAATTGTACAAAACTTCTCCAAGTTAAATCCAGAGTGATTCATTGGGACTAGGGACTTGATCTATCAAATCCAATTTCAACTTGACCTTAAATTTTACATATTTTTTATTTTTGTATTTGGTTTTATAGGGGCTTGTGAATGGAATTATTGGGGACTGGGGACGGTCCTTATACTCTGGGCATTGTGACCCTCTATTAATGTGGTGTCTCTTTGAGCGGGTGTATCTGGTGCCTTGCACCTCACATGGAACACCAGTTTGGAAAGTCCAAAGAGCATGGGATGCGACTCCTTCAAATGACCTCTAGGTTTTTTTACCAAGTTTGGATCCTTGCTTAGGTGTGATTTTTGATGTCCTTCCTCTTACACTAGCCTATTTTATTGGATGCTTTATCAGGAAAAATGGATATAAGGAAAATGTAGTAAAATAACTAAAAACAAATGACAAAAATTAGTAAAGATTAATCTAGCCTAACTAGCCTGAGCTACAAGTGGTGATGCACCAAAGATCTATGAGATATCCATGCCATGGTGGGTTGATTTTATATATGTATTATAACTGACAACACACAAGGAACACATTTTTCCCAAGCATGTGTCATACAAAACACTCATACAAGAACTAGGGTAGAAATACTAATATAGTCATAGCTTCTTATTCGTGTGAACTCTATATTACATACATGTCGAGAAAGAAGGTTCAAAAACTAATTGGTCAAAAATACAAGGCTCAAGCTAGGCCAAGACACATAAGAGAATGAAATAAAATCCTACACAAGGCCAAATACTAGGCACAAGTATGATTGGCTTTTGATGCTTTATAATGAAAAGGACATAAATATTTATAGGTAGTATTTGGAACTTTTTCCCTCCCAAAATTTAAAAACTTCCCACTTCAAAATATTGCCCAAGGTACTCCCATATTAATGGTACACAATCTCAAGGTCTTTGTATTTTGGATCCATTTGAGGTGAGATCCTTATACTCATGTTAGGGATTTGCTATAGATAATTCTTGTTATTAATGCTCTTAGACCCGTTGCCTCTCCTCTGGAAGTCTCATGATGATGCTTGTGATGTTGTACTTTCTTTATAGAGAGGGTCATACACCCAAAGGGAATTATAGACCTCAACACAATATACAAAGTCTAAAATTGTGGCCTCAACTAGGGGGTGTGAGGGGCCAACAACCTTCCATGTGAAGATTTTGGGATGGAGCCCCCGGAGTAAAATTGAATTCTTATATTTTCGGATCCTAGTTGGCACAATATCGACCAAAACCTATATGTCTATTTTCTATTTGCTATTCATCTAGTATCCTGGTTTTCTATGCTTGGTCTGGTTGGTGCATCATATTACCAACTACTTGTTTGCTCTCTTTGATGTCTTGGTTATCACTTCTAGCCTTTGATTATCATATTTTTATATTAGGCAAGTGTGTCCAAGTTATTCTTTCCTTTCAATTACATGCATCATTGCTTTAGGCTATTGTTGAAACTCTGGTGGTATCCTCTTGTTGTTATCTCTAACAAAAGAAACCTAGTCATTAGTCCTATGTACATGTCTCTACTTCCTTCTTGATCTGGTTATCTTGTTTTCCATCAGGACCTTCTCTTACAAAACCCACTAGGGCGCCTACTCCAAAATATAGTGATAATTCACTATAGGAATCTCTATTACAATCTTCATAATTATAATTTTTATGAGGCAATCAAGAAAGGTGAAACTAGATCAACAAAATTTCTTCCTTTTGGATTCAAATTTACATCTTCCATAGGTAGAAATTAGTTGGAAAAAACTTGAGAAAATTTTGTTAATTTCTTACTCAAGAATTAGTTCACTCTAAAAGAGAAGTGATTCACTCCACTTGAGGCCAAATACCTAGGGAGGTGAAATTTTAGCAGTCTATTCTAGCTAATGATTCACCCCTACCAACTAGTGATTCATGCTATAATCAAAGTGATTCACTTTGAGTAATTCTCTTAATGCTTCTATCACAATTTTTTTTAAATTAAAATCCTAAGAGTGATTCACTCATATTAGGTGATGATTTATTCCAATTGGGGAGTGATTTTCTAGATAGAGTAAAATTTTATGAAATTTAAAAATTTGGCCCCAAAAAATTATTTGTGTAGGTATGTATGCAAGGGGGTCCAATATTATGAATAGATGCTCAAAATACAATGATCAGACAAAGAATCATAATCAATAGAATTTACCCCATATAGGCAAAAGAACTCAAAAGGAAAAATAAATGAGAAAATTACCATGTGGGTGCATCAAGATGACAAAATTGAAAAGAATCCTATGCCAAATCCTAATCTATCAAAAGTAAAATATGTAAAGGTTGATCAATCAATTAAAAATCCTTCCTCTTAGTAAATAGTATTTTCTACTTTCTTTTATAGGTTCTTCTCTATTGTTTCTAATCCAACTTTGGTCAATGAAGGCCCCGTACTAACCCTCTCTATGGAATACCATTACTTGATGTGGATAATCCTTTGAATAATCAATTTATAACATTTTCAACAAATTGAAAAACGTGAGTTAACCTTAGTGTCTAATACCCAAATCAATCCCCCTACAAATATAACTTTATCTCAAAATCTACCTAGGTCTAGTCAATATATTATCATATAAAATGTAGTGGCCTCATTGTTAGGATAGTCAGTACCACCTAATGTAATTTTCTTAGGCCAATTTTTTATTTCTAACTAGATCCAATATATTGCTCATAATTTGCAAGATATTGCCAACTTTTTACTATCAATATTTTTCCCAATCATTCGAATCCTGGATCAAATCAATATTATGTTGAATATCCTTTTTGGGGGGTAGTCCATCTGGTAACTCCTCTCATATAACATTTGCATACTATTTTTGCAACTCTGCTATTGTGGGTGGTATAGAAACATCCATAGTATCCACATTTTGTGTTGTCAACATAACAAAAACCAGCTTCTTTCATCTTTGTGAAAATTTTATTATTTGTTAATAGGTTTTTTCTTTACCCTTCTTCCTTATGTGGTAACAAGACCACTTTTACTTCATCCTTCCAAAATGTATAAGTATTCCTTCCCCCATCATGGGTAGTCATTTTGTCATATTGCCAAGGCCTTCCCAACAATAAGTGACATGCATCCATTGGAACTACACCACACCATACTTCATCCTTATAGGTATTTCTAATTAAAAACTTAACTAGACACATTTTATCTATAGTTACCTCATTCTCTTTCTTGAACCACAATATGCGATAGAGATACAGATTCTTCTCACACTTTAAGTTTCTCTAACCATTTCATTTGAAACCATATTTTGACAGCTACCATAATCAATAATCATCTTACATACCTTTCCTCCAAATGTGCACCTAGTTCAAAATATAAGCCAAGAATCACCACCATCATTATCTTATGCTTTCTCCGTCCTTGGAAGGATCATCATCCTCTTTATCATGATATTTTTGTCCATATCTCTAACAAATTCTATCTTAGTTTGCTCTTCTACCTCAACCAAATTGACTCTAGCTTGTTCTCCTTATTTTATTTCTTGTGTAGGATAGTGTGAACACTCAAAAGCTTTGTGCCCTTCCTCACCACATCTATAATAGGTATATTGCCTTTGTGGGTCTTCCCAATTTTGTCCTCCACCATAGCCTCTTCCTCTTTGAAATCCTCCACCTCTCTCATGGTTACTATGACCTTGCCTAGACTCTTCTTGTTTTCCTGTATTAGAAGATTCTCCCTTTGAGGGATTAAATCCACCATGCCCATTGGCTAGAGGTGACAATGGTTCATTCCTCACTCCTCTTCTAAAATTACTTTGCTTATGTTTCTCTTTTGCTTTTAATGCAAAATGATATGCATCTTCTACACTATGGATCCGAAGCATACTCAAATCATCTTGTATGGCATAACTTAATCCATTCACATACCTTGCAGCCTTATGTTCTTTTAACTCTTGAAGCTCCACTCAAATTGATAACTTGTAGAATTTTTTGGTGTAGTCCTCAATGCTTTGATCCTTTTGCTTGTGGTTATGTAATCTACGAAATAATATTTGGGCATAATATTTACATAAGCCTTTCTCCTTTATTTTTTTTCAAAACCCTAATATTTTTCTTTCCTTTTCTATGTCTCTCCTTTTATAGATGATCCCACCAAATCAATGCATGTCTTTTCAACTTCATGCATGCAATATTTACTTTCCTTTCCTTTGAAAGGTATCTCTACTCAAAGAACTTCTCCATGCTATTCAAACAATCTATCAACTCTTCTAGTTTCGACCCTCCTGCATACTCAAGAATATCAACCTTGATCTCATCTCTATTTCCTTCGAAGGCCCTAATCAACCTTTCCTCGAAATGATGCTCCTCTGGCTTCCCCTTCAATTATTCCTCTACTTGAACATTTGATTTGTTGTCTTCTCCCATAGTCTCATTATTAGAATCTAGATATGTAAAATCCGTTGGATATCTTTCCCTCATATGGGCCATGATTCTAGTCAATTGAGCAACTTGTGTCTGTAGCTCCTGCATATTCCTGTTGAGCTAGGCATAACCTCCTCTTCCTCTCCTCATGCTAAACTGATATGTGTTATTCTAAATAGAAAAATAATAATATCAAAATAATTGTAATAGACAAGATCACCTTCTCTCCCTCAGCAATATCCAACTTGCTCTGATAACAAATGATGTAAATCCAATTGCAAGAGGTCAGAACAAAAACTTCTAATCACATAAAAATTGTGATAAATATAAATAAAAAGGTAACCCTCCATTCATATAAAATCTATGATAAATATAAATAATCGGTAAAACCTTCCATTCACATAAATATTGCAATAAATAGAAATAACCAATAAAACCCTCATTCTCATAAAAAATGCAATACATGGAAATAAATTGATAAATGCTTTATTTTCTCATACTTGGATTCACCTCCTTTTACAATGCAATACCAAGGGAATATATATTCCCAAATAAACCCTAAAACAAAACCCTAAAGCTTAAAGCTCTAAAGATTAAAAAAATTACTATTTTTGGCAAATTGTTTTTCTTTAAAAATTACCATTTTTAGTAATTACTATTTTCGATAAATTATTTTTTCATCAAAAATTACCATTTTTAGTAATTATTATTTTTGGAAATTATTTTTCATCAAAAATTGTCATTTTTAGTAATTACTATTTTCGGTAAATTATATTTTCATCACAAATTATCATTTTTAGTAATAAATAATTATTTAAAAACTTCTATAAAAACACCTTCTAAAAGATAGGCTCCTGCATCAGCAACACTAGTGTGGACTGAAGAACAAAAAGGAGCTTTCTAAGATATAAAGGATGCTATCACCAAAGCCCCAATCCTCATCAATCTTATCTTTTATAAAGATTTTAGGATCTATATGTTTGTTACAAATGAAAGCATTGTTGTTGTATTGAATTAAAAGAATGATAAAAATGAGCGACATCCCATTTATTTCAAGAGTTAGGTCCTTCACAACTATAAAACAAGGTATACATTCATCATGAAACAAGTATTTACCATCTTGAAAGCACTAAGAAAATTCATGTATTCCTAGACCAAAACCATTATCTTCATAGTTCATCCTAATGTTTAACCTATTGTGTTGCATGGTGAGCTAAGAGAAAAGAGATCAAGTTAGAGAAATAAGATCTAGGAATTTGACATATAAATTAATCCTACTAATATTATTGTGGGTAGGTATCTATATGATAACCTTACAATGTTTACCTTGAAGAAATAAATATTGCTAGTGGAGGACTTTGATCAAAAATATCAGATAATTTATATGGGAGAGATCAAGAGATACATTATGATTGGATAGGTCCAATATGGGTTGAAAAAGAAAGGGTTCGATTAAAAAACAACCCACTATGCATGGCTGGATGGTAAGATTTATAGAAAGGGATACGATGGTGTTCTCTTACGATGAATCAAGGAAGAAAAATATATCTAAGCAAGGAGTATCATGATTAAGGAGGGAATTATTATGTGGTAATGATAATACAAAATTTTGAGAATAAGATATTATTTTCCCATCATTTTCTTTGATTTCTTCTAATGAATTAAGAATTACAAGCCCTATTATATTTTTTATGGGAAGAAGGATAAAGGTACCAATGCCTTTGAAGCCGATCATAGTCAGCAATAGAGACTTGAATTCATTAGTAAGATCAATCCCTTATCCACCATAGGACATGGGTGAATTTTGATTGCATTTGACTATTTTGCAAAATGGGTTGAAGTCGTACTAGTCAAAACAATGAATTATAAAGTAGTTCAACTTTTAGAGGATTTCATCCATTATAATCACCAATAATTCCACTTCATTTACAAGTTTTAAGGTTATGAAATTCATATTAGAATATTTATGCTTAAGACATCCTCCAATTGCTATCCCTAAGGAAATGGTCTAGCCAATCTACTAACAAGAACATCATAAGGATCCTAAATATCATAACTTAAACATAGAGGGATTGTTATATTAAACTATGAAAAGCACCATAGGTAAACTAAGTGACACTAAATGCTTCTACAAGTTCATCTCCCTATAAGCTAGTATTTGCAAAGGAGGTTGTTTTACCAGTTAATTTGGAACTCCCTTCTCTCCAAATGGCACAACAATTAGACACTAAAATTGAATCATTACAATCATAATTGAGCATCCTATTTGTCGTAGAATAAGAATGACAAAATAAATTACAAAGGGTGATATAAAATTAGAAGGTAGTTAAAAGGTGGTTTGACAAATAAGCCACTAAAACTGATTATAAAGGAGGTAACTTGGTATTTAAATGGGACAAGGATAAAGCTAAACTAAGGGGCCATTGAAAATTTTATTCCCTTTGGAGATAACTATATCAAATTGTCTAAATCATAGGTCCAAATTCCTATAAGCTCACAACAATGGATAAAATACAACTATATGAATTGGTAGCATCTCTGATCCATTTGAGGAAATATTAGAGCTAAAAGAAATATAAATTATGTACATAACCCATTTATTTTTCATTTTCTAGTTATTACTACCCCTATTCTTGTCTTCTTATTTTTATATGAGAAACTCCCATTTCCACCTTCCCTTTATTATCCTCCTCAATTTTAGCTTCTTATTGTTATTTAAAAGAAAAAAAACTAATGCAAAGCAATGTTGGAGAATATTATGTTATTTGGTACATGGTAATGTACCCCCATGGTACCTATGGTACAATGTAAATATTAGAATAGGGTTTGAGTCTATATTTTAGGAGTGTGATTTATATTTTCTCTTTGTGTTTCTATGCACATGATATGTTTAAGTGTCATGCAAGTGTGTAGTGAGAGAAAGTGCACGTGTCATGTAAATAAATGTGCCAGTATGTAATGTGAGAATGTGCATAAATGTTATGCATTAGGTGTGTATGTAGAAGATTAAGTGTCATATAGAAGTGTTCAAGTGTCATATAATTATGTGTGTAAGTAGAGAGTCGAGTCTTGTATACAAGTGGAAAGATGAGAAGCCAAAGGACATGAGAGGATTTATCTTATGCATGGAATAGGAAAAGATGCATCTCCTAGATATGTGAGGAGAGCAATAGTCAAGTACATGAAAATTCATCTTTGTAAGGCTATATTATGGAGACAAAGCTCCATGTATTGTATATCAAATGGATCTATGAAGATCACATTCAAGCATTAATAATATTGAAGCTTGTATGCATATTTTGAGCAATTCTATTGTAAGTTTTCTTCATGTTATTGCATGAATGAATTTGGTCATTTTACATTCATGTGTGATACTTTTTAATGTTATTACTATTTATACTGGTCAAATTATATTTTAATTGCTCTTATATTTGATTCTAATCAAAATTCAAAATATTAGGACCTAAGATAATTTGTCTTAAAAGCCAACAAGAAATTGAATGAATTGCTCATCGTGTCAAGTGATTAACATAACGGGATGAGAGAACCACTCATCAATATCTTGACTAGTAGGCCAATTTATGGGAATGCAAATCATTCTATTTTTGGATAACTTACTTGCTCGATACATTTGTGTTCAGACATGTAAGGGGAAAGTGATATAAAATCCTAATTGAGAGGGATTTCCCCTTCATTTGTGCATTCGCTCCTTCAAAACAACAAATCACTTTGAGATCACAATGCACACTCTAAACTAATCAATTCCTATTGCAAGACATTTGTCAATCCATTTATGGCTTCTTGTCTATCCAAGGTCAATCTACCCTATACCTTATGTACTTGTCAATTTGATTTATGCCACACTTTTAAACTTCCCAAATTGAGTGGTCTTGGATGTTGCATCTTAACAAACAACACCTTGCATAATATCAAACCACATGATGCATGTTGTTGGTTGGTTGGGTTGAACCCCATAGGGGCTCCTTACCAAGTCAACAATACCTCCTAAAAGGAAATACCACTAAGTATCACCCTTGGGAGTAATCTACTTCTATATGATCTAATAAACCATCATATTCCTCTTAGGAAAATTAGGTCACATCAAGAAGAAATTGTGTCTAGCATTTTCCTAATGAGTGATTTACTTGCTTCTTTGAGCGAATTGCTCATCTACAAAGCTATCAGTTTTCCTACGAATAATTTTTTCCTAAGTTCACCCAAACAAGCAATTTTTCTAGTTGTACTAAGCAAATCACTCATAAATCTTAAAAAAAAATTAATCTTCTCTAGATAAGATTATTGCTTCAGTATTTGAGCAAATAATTTACTTGGTCAAGCAAATCACTTTTGAGCTAGGACTGATAAAATTTCCCCTATCACCCAAAATCACTCATCTTCCATTTTACTCATCATGGATATAACTTCGTCTTCCACCATCCCATAAATGTTGGAGGCTAATCTTGTGATGCAACTAGCTATCACTATCACCTCCCCAATATTTTTATGAGTAGCAATAATTCAAGTAGAAACACCTAAAGTAGACTCATAAAAGGGCAAGGAAAATAAGATAAAGAAGAGAAAGAATCCCACCCTTCCTCATACACATAAAGAGCTATTTTATAAACCCTATCTAAGGGTGGAGAGGAAGTTCAAAAATTCCTCGATAAAGATAAGGAAGGAGACCCTCAAAAGGTTCAACCTTAGGCTCTAGATAGATTTATGGAGTATCAATAAAGTTTGGACCTCAAGCGTTGTAATAAACTTGATGTCATAAGTGTGGAATTTTCTAAATCTAGTAAAGGCATGTGTCAAATTGCATGGTTTTTATGACAAGAGCATCAAGCCTCTAGAGTGGTTAGAAGAATCATTATACTTTAAAGAATACGATATTTAGAAGATTCTTAATGCAGTAGATGACCCAACCATGTGGTACACATGTAATCCCAAGGTGTAAAAGTAATACTACTATAAACTTATCTTGAATTAGTGGAGGGAATTCCTAATCCCACATCTAAAGAACCTCGACAAGGCTCTCAAATTCAACATCCTATTTGAATTGAAGTGGTTCAATGATGACATCCAACTAGTATTGTAAGGGATTATAGTCATCATTAGGAGAACCTCCTACATATTGTAGAAAACTACCGTGTGCACTCACAAATAAATGATTGCATAAGGTATATAGCAAATGAAAAGAATCGCCAACTCAAGAGGTTGAAAGAATAGAGGAAATCCGTAGACACTTCTTATCTAGTTTTTTTAATCATCTATCAAAAGAATAATTGGTTCCCTTTCCTAAATATTAATCAAATAGGATCAAATGGAAAATATTATCGATTGTTGATTGCATAAGTTTAATTTACCAAGAAGCAAGGACTTCCTACAGCTTTTGTGATATAATTTACCACATAATCATGAAAAAATAAAAGGGTAAGATGCCAAAAAATTTAGATGAGGTTTGGGACCTATTTTCATTAGAGGATTGGTTGAATGAGGATGATTACCTAGTGAGATCCCACTTGTTCATCTTCCTATTTGAGTTTTTAGATATGCTCTCTAAGATATGGGTATACATGCTTAATTAATTATTCAACATTGAATATGAAAGGAAGTTTGTCTATGTGGACCTAAAGTATTTTAGGGGGTATAAGAAGACCACCTTCTACCCACTCAAGTAGAAAATCATGAAGATCATACTAAATTTATGATTCTTCCACATGGTTATGGAGCAAAAGTTGAGAGACATTGGATTTGAACAACTCTAGGACGCTTGGACCTATGATCTTGAAAACTACTTCTAATGAAAATAAAAATAAGGGTTTGCATACATTTTTTACACATGAGAAAAGGTAAAAAATCAAGAAATAAAACCCATCTATAGAAGTAGCCCAAGCCACTCTAGATAGCACATAGGGGTACAAAGATAAATTTTAATAGTGGTATGCTAACCCTCAAGAGTGGTATACCTTCTATGCTAAAGCAAATGTTATAAATAATTTCAATCTAGATATAAGACCTGGTCACCATGCATTAAAGGCCATAGATAAATTGGGATACTTGAAGAGAAATATCCTTACCTAGAAAAAGATGCATTATAAAATTAAAATAACCACTAGGCTACGAGAGACATGGGAGATGTTTAGGGCCTACGATCGTTAATTCCCTGCGTATGAAGACCTTCACAAATTGATGGATTCATCATTATAGGAAGTAAAAGTGACGTCCATGGCGACGCTCTTTGGGTGGTGGAACTCTATCAATTACTGCCAACTTTACATGCCATTGAAGAAGAACGTATTGCTCGTTTGACCACAACATTATTGAAAACTAACGCACGAATAAGCCCAACGATTGAGCATTGGTTTTAAATTGCAATTATAGGATATAAGACGGTCATAAAGCACCCATAAAAGGAGCATTAAATGCTTATTGAACAAGTAATTAAGTAAAATACAATGCCTGAAGTTCGATTACAGGAGACTAATGTAAATCAAACCATCGGACATTACAAAGGTAAATTCACATTGATCTTAATTAAAGAGAAAACAAGTTATAAGGTTGAAGTTATTCCTTATTGCTTTGGCGAGATTTAATATTTGCAAAAGTCATCTCAGAAGAGATAAGGGTTTCTCCTTGGAAACCAAATTATTCTTATTATTAATATTATCGATTTCTAAAATTTTAAAATTAGGAAGATATAAAAGAGAACTACATCAAATTGATGAGTGTAATAGGAGTTGATTATTATTTTCAAAACATTACAACATCAACTCACAAGGTGAACTAAATATTGCTAAGCTTTCTATTGAAGCTTATATCATATCCCAAAATACTAGGGAGTTATAAGGAAGCTTACAAAACATTATCCTAAGGAATGTTTTATCAAATTAGTTCACATATACAAACTGAGCCTTCGCGAAAGCAATGCTGAAAGCACTTTAAAGATTATTTTTTCAGTCTTTCTAAACTTTGAGGACAAAGTTTTTCGAGGGAGGGTGGCTTGTTAGGATCCTATATCCTAACCCTAATTATTAATAATAATATAATATCCTAAGGTCATATAATTGATAATATAATAATTAATTATTCATTAATTATTATATTATAATATTAGGGTTTAGCATAGTCATAATAATTAATTATATTATGAATCGTCATGATGACGAGACATAGGGTTAGGGTTAGCTATATATTGTTCAATCATTCATTCAAAGGATCCATCCATGAATATAATATAAAACATATGTTTATATGAAACCATTGGAGGGATCCCCTATCAATGCAACAATGATTCTCTTAAATTAGGTATTATTTTATTTATTTATTATTTAAATATTTGCTAGAACCTTCAAGGTTCTACCAGAAGAGATATTATCATTATAATGAATCATTAATCATAAAAAATATTCTTTGTAATTTTCTTTACCCACAAAGTGGTTTATGAAACTTTTTCCTCTTTAAGTGACACTCTCTTCTTGGGAGATCTTATGGAGTTATTCCTTCCTTAAGGAGTATTATTATTGTTGCCCTATCCTAAGGGTATTATCTATTTTTGTCTCACTATGGAATACTACTTTATGGATAAATTATTTTGATATTTCAATATAATTTAAATGATTCATGTTTTTGAGAGTAAAGTTTTGTAACAAGCCAACACAAGTTGACTTTAAGGTTAAATCATAGTTACAAGGTTAACCATAGCGATGGTTTAATTGTTCCCATTAGGGGTGAGTCAGATTGCCAATAGACCTACATATAGAATGCATATAGGCTTACACTATAGATGCTCATAGGCTTATATCACGATTATCAACCTTAGCCAATAAGGCCAAATTACTAATATTTCAACACCTCCCAAAGCTGAAGGACCAAGAAGAAAAGAAATAAGTGGTATTTAATCCATGGTTAGCCAAGAGAAAGTGTCTTAGATTAGTTGCATTGTCAAGCTACCAACATCCTTGGCTAAGCATAAGGTGCACCACCAAAACATAAAAGGTGAATGTGAAGAAAGGAAACATGGAAATCTTTGACTGAGATGACAAATGATGTGTAAGCATTGAAAAAGGTACTTAGGTTGATCCCATGACCTCTTGCCTTTGAGGTTTAAACTTCAAATTTAAACTTTACATTTTTTATTTATGTTATTTTTAGTAATTGGCCAGGGTGGAGTTCAAACCACATGGACTGCTCCCAAAAAACCTATCGGTCTCGTTCTTATTAACCCGATCGTATCGGTCTCGTTCTTATTAACCCGATCGTTCTTATTAACCCGACGTGATTTAGGGACCATCAATCGCTCGGGGTTTGAACCATCATTGTTAGTGTGACGAACACACAAGATTTAGAGCAAACTACTACCTTTGCAAAAAGGGTTGACTTCTCCTCAAAGTTTAAACATGAGTCTCTTCTTGATAAGTACCCATCAGACGTTCGGCGTTTGTGGCACAATCCAAGCCTCTAATGAATCCATACGAAATTCCAACTTCCTTTCGAAGGCACGTGTTCCTTGTTTTGTGGACGACGAGGGAGTCTCGGATAAACTCCACTTTGCGTGGGTATTCTAAATTGCCAGTTTGCGTGTCTGACACTATCTTTCATCCACGGACATTTTCCCAAAAATTCCTACGAGGCTTACAACAAGATCTTGTAGGAGCGCAAGTCTGGTAGAAAGAGCATTCTACAACAGACCATTTTTAATCTAAAGGAAGGAAATTGGATAAACACAAACATTGGCATTTCAAGATATGGAGGCCGAGGGGATGCAGATGCTGCAAAAGCAGAATGGCCATAAACTTATAATCGGTATCGTTGGATTTGGAAAATTCGGTCAATTTTTGGCAAAAACAATGAAAAAGCAAGGTCATTCGGTAATCGCATCTTCAAGATCGGACTACTCCGAGGTTTGCAACAACATGGGAGTCACCTTCTTCAGGTAGATAACTCACTAGTTCCTCATTTAGTCACAATCACATTATTTTTAGTAACTGATAAATGTAGGGTTCAAACTACAGGACTGCTTCCACCAAATTTATTCGACTTAGTTCCTCATTGTTCTTATTTAAATTTTCTGGTTGCAGAGATCAGCGTGATTTGTGCAAACAGCATCCAGATGTCATTTTGCTGTGCACAGCAATTGTGGCGATGGAACCCACTCTGCGGTCTCTACCTCTGGAAGAACTTAATGCTAGTAGTACTCTCTTTGTAGACGTACTCTCCGTCAAGGAATTTCCCATGAATTTATTTCTGGAGGTAATCTAAGTTTAGGTACTTATCTCTTTAGTATTCACTATATTGGGGATTTGCTATTTGATCATGGAAATCTGTAGGTTTTGCCTCCGGAATGCCAAATATTGTGCACGCACCCAATGTTCGGACCAGAAAGTGGCAAAATAAGCTGGGCAGGTCTTTCATTTGTTTATGATAAAATCCGCGTTAGCGAAGAAGGCATTTGTGCACAAAAGTGCAATGATTTTCTAGCGATATTTGAATCTGAGGTATGTGTAGTATAAAGATTAGAAAAAGTAAAGCATTTCGAGCTCCGATATGTGTGTGTGTTTACAGGGCTGTAAAATGGTGGAGATGACTTGCGCGGATCACGACCGTTATGCGGCAGGAACCCAGTTTTTGACACACACAGTCGGAAGGTTCGTTCACAAACTTCAATATATATATTTACATAAGAGAATCGGGGATATCGATTTTGGATGTCATCACTATAAACCCTAGTTCACTGGGTAAAAAGAAGTTAATGGAATATCAACCTTCCAAGAAATCTTTCCTTTCTAACCTATCTCCTTTTAAGTTTGCCGTTGTTTGAACCTATGTCTCCTCAAAGCCCATATCAGTGCACTGTTGCAGCAGACAAAAAGTATTAAGGTAAAGCAGAATTTTTATGAGGGATCCGCGCCTTTATACCAGGTTTGAACTTGGGTTTTTAGATGAAATCATGAACTTACCACTACAGTATCCTCTTAGGATAAAATATTAGAGTAAAGCACAGGTCCCCTTATACTAGTTTGAATTTGGATATCCTGACTGGAAACCCAAAAACTTACCATTACAGTATCCTTCTAAAACAAAACGTTAGGGTACAACGCGGGTCCTCTTTATCAGTTTTGAATTTGGATCTTCTTATTAAAAACCTAAAAACTTATCACTACAATAATCTTCTAACTAAAAACCTAAAAACTTATCACTACAATAATCTTCGTCAATATTATTTTGATGTAACAATTTATTGCCCTGTTTTACACAGGATTTTGGGACATATGAACTTGGAGCCGACCCCCATTGACACAAAGAGCTACGAGACGCTCCGCCATTTGGTCAGTCCATAATGAGTTTGTATTTTCTGTATCATGTTTTGTAGCCCTGGAACATTTGGGATGTGTGTTTGCAGTTTAATGGCTGGAAGTCTGTTGATTTTGTTGTACATGCAATTGTAAATTGTAGACGGAAAAGTCTGTTGATTTTGTTGTACATGTAATTGTAAATTGTAGACGGAATCGATGGGTGGGCACAGTATGGATTTGTATAATGGGCTATTCTTATGCAATGCGAATGCGATGGAGCAGATGGAGAAATTGGAGCGTGCCTTTGATACTGTGAAAAATGAGTTACTGGGGAAACTCCACGGCATGGTTACCAGTCAGCTTGTACGCAGGGTTTCTGACCCTCTGCTTTCTGCCTCTGCCTCTTCCTCATCTAAAGAGGATAACCTCAAAATGAAAGAAGAGACAGATAAATCGTAACTTTTAAAAAGTTGTTAAGGATTTTGGAGGTTGCTTGATTACGAAATAATATCCCCGGTCTATGTTGAGCCAAGACACTTTGAAAATGTGGCCTAATGGTGGGGATAGCTTTAGTACCATTGGCATTAATAATGCTTAAAAGGTTATACTATGTCTACATCTCTTTTCCTTCATTTTTCAAGTTCTATTAGGTGGGAGTGCACCCCATATACATACATGAAAAATTATCCATGCCTATACTATTAGCAGATAATAAACAAATGTATTGTCTACATTTAAAAGAAAACCAAAAGCTTCATGAGAAAATAAGATTATGTTCCTTATGATTTTTTATATGTAAAAAAGGAAGATTTTAGTTGTTTATTAGGTTTGAAAATTAGTTAGAAGTGAAGATCAGTTAAAATTTTCAAATTTATAGGAGATTTAGGTTCAAATTTTGTCAAGTAATACATGCATAATTGTTAAGTAGTCGTAATACCACTTTATGGTTTTGATTGGTTTTGGATTTGTTGTGGATCTTGTAAAGCAATACATGCATAATTAATTGCCAAGTTGTAATATCGCTATATGGTCACAATGTAATATTGGTGGGGTTCGTTTCAATCCCATACAATTTGCCCCCTCTTGTCAACCTTCCCATTAATTTGTTTTTACATATAAATATTTTTTTCATGTGTTTCATGTTCTCATCTTACATCGTAAAACTACCAAAACCTTATTCAATGTTACAAGCTTCCATACACATCTCTCTAGCACTCTAGCCCATTTTATTTGCCCCCATCACAACCTTCTTTGTCCAAAAATTGAAGAGGTGTTTTACACCAAGGTAGGCATCAAGGACTCATTAAGCTTCCTCAAAGGAGTGCTAAAAGATTAAAAGCCTAGGCTACAACCAAGTACCCTGTTTTGAGTAAATGTAAAACCCAATATAGAGTCTTTGAGGTCAACCCCATGCATATTAGGAAGATCCCTTAGACTATAAATTTTCATGGTAGATTTGAGGATATTAGTTTTCTTCTTTGGGCATTTCATAGCCAAATGACCAACCTCCCTATACTAAAAGTAGGCATTGGGATGGTTTAGGCAAATAACCTTCTACTCACATTTAAATCTAGGATCAATTAATAAAATGCTTTGTAGGAGCACACTATCAAGATCCATCTCTACATAGGCTTGTTGGTGGATCCCAAAACTCGAGAATTTCTCATGTTTTTCTTTGCATTAGATAACCTTGCCTAATCTACATGCAATTTCCTAATGGTAAGATCTGAATTTTAGAATTCAAAATGGAAACTCTATCCAAAGGGAAAATTTTGCACTCAAAGACCATCTAGGCGGAAATCAAAAGAATAAACTTATTCTTAGATTACCTAAGTGCTAAACTTTAATATTACCTTCATTGCATCCTCAAAACAAAATCGACAAGAGAGGTATCACTTACCTAATCCTCTTATTTGTTCAACAAACCAATATCTAGACTCCCATTTAACCTTCACCCATTTATAAAACTCATGATCTAAGGGGACCCCTCATAAAAAGAAAATAATAACAAGATGCTTCTTACAATCCATTATCTTAGAAATAACCTTGCAAAACAACAACATATTTAGACTCCCAATTGACCCTTACCCATTTATAGAACTCATGATCTAAGGGGGATCCTCATAAAAAGAAAAGAATAACAAAATGCTTCTTAAATTCCATTATTTTAGAAATAACCTTGCAAAGCAACAACATACGTAGATTCCCAATTGACCCTTGCCCATTTATAGAACTCATGATTTAAGGGAACCCCTCTCAAAAAAAAGAGAATAACAATATGATTGTTACAATCCATTGTTTTAGAAAAACCTCTCCAAGTTGCAAAAATTTGGGATTTTACCTTGATTTTTAAGCTTTTGATTAGGTTATCTAACATTATGTGACCCTCACACTTTGAACTTACATTTGCACTAAATCATCATTGGTAGAAACATAACCTGCTTCCTTTTGGACTAAAATTTGCCCACTTCCTGAGATAGGGTTTATGGGTGAATCACTAGGGTTAGACACAACAACAAAAGAAGCAAGACCAATTGATAAAATTGGCACTTGAAAACCTATTGTGACACTAAGAGGCATTGAAAAAAATGGAAAGAACCTAGCTAGCAAACTGAGGTCATTATAGGCATAAATACATGTGAAATAACACCAATAAGAAAGATGCATCCAACAAAATCTTTGATGGATGCTGGAAATGCCCCCATTTAGTTTATCTTTCATTTGTTCTAAGGCCATTTTTGCTTAACTGTAGAACTTATATCAAATAAATAATATTACTTTTTGGTTAACTAGAAATATGGTTAAATGGTTTGAATTTACATGTGTATATGAACTTTGGTTGTCTAAAGAAACTAGTATAGTTATTGATTTTTTTTGTTGGTTTTTGAAAATACTCCCACTATAAAGAAACTATTGTAATTCACACCAATTTCTAGTAATGAACATAAGTACTCCATCCACTCAAATCTTATATTATACATAAAGCATAAAAAAGGACAAAAAAAGATAGATGATGGGTGTCCTTGAGCACCAAATAATAATTATATTATCCATAAATAAGAATCATAACACTCTGATACAATGGATGGAGTGATGAGGAGTATTTATACCAATACCAAAATTCCAATTACATAATCAAGTTAACCTAAGGTGACATAAAGTGGTATTTAGGTTGATTATAAATTATAAAATGGGTTTATCCATAACAAGGTTAATCATAGCATATAGGGATTACTTAATAAATTATCATTAAACATAATAAAAAAAATACATTTGTATAATGATTGCTTGTAGAACCATATAAGATTAAATTATACAATGTGGGCCTTGGTCATAAGTCAAATAACACTTTCAACACCCCTTCATAATGTCTAAGACTTGTTAGAAAGTATTAATACTTATAAAATCAAAGTGATTCCCTTGGAGGGAACACCAAAGTAGATGAGCTAGGATCCATGGCATTAAAATTCAACCCCACTACCAAAATTTAGGACAAACCAAAGGAGTTGGAAGTACTTTTTAGGAATATCATTAGAAAATCTTCAATAACAATAAGCAAATCATTGATTTTCTCATAAAACAAGCTCAACATGATAAAGACAAGAATGAATATGATAATGTTATAAAATAAGGGTAATTTAATTAAAGTTGAATCAATTTCCAAAAGAGATAATCATGCTAGAAATGTTATTCAATCCTAATTAGAATGCAAATAAATCCAACATCAAGGTAAAAGCATCCTCTTATCGCCCTATCAAAATTGCAAAATAGAAAACTTGCTTCTACACGAGTGCACTTAAGAAGAAACCCTCCTGTCTTGAGAATTATGCAAGAAGTACGAAGACATCATTGTATGGTCTTATAAATATTTGAAGGTATATGATAGAAACATCATAAAGCATATCATTGAATTGAGACTTAACATAAATCCTTTTAGATAAAATCAAAGGCCTATGAATCCCAAAATAGTAGTCATAAAAAAGGAGTTTCTAAAACTTTTGCAAGTTTAATTATATTTCCAATCATGCACTCCACTTGGTTAGCCAACCTAGTACTAGTATAAAATAAAAATGATGACACAAGGTCATATTTTAGCTTTAGGAATCTAAAAAGTACATCATTGAAACATCACTACACTGCCTACTTTTGATCAAATCTTATAGAAGATCATAATATGGCAAAAATTATTAGTTCTACACAACTTCTTAGGGTATCAAATTTGGGTTAAGTATAGTGAACAATACAAAACAACATTCACCACCAAATGGGTGACCTTTTCCTACCAAAGATTGTCGTAAGGTTATTAGGACTAGTTGGTGAGATCATACTCATTTACCTTAATGATTTTACTATATTTTCCAAATAAAGAAACAAACACATTGGACATATGGAGCTTTTTACAAATATGTAGGGAATATGGTATCTCACTCAACCCTAAAATATCCATTTTTATGGTACAAGAAGGCAAACTATGAGGATATGTAGTGTCTAAAGATGGCTTAACTATAGATCTTGATAGGATAAAAGAAATTCAATATCTTCTCTTACCCCCATCCTTTAAAGGAATTAGATACTTCCTAGGTCAAATCTATTTTGTAGCTAAGTTCATGATAAATTTAACAAAATTGGTTAGACCAATCATCAAAATGTTGAAAAGGATGCAACTATTGTAAATCCAGCTACAAGAGGTCAAAACAAAAACCTCCAATCACACAAAAACTGTGATAAATACAAATAAAGCTAATAAAATCCTCCATTCACATAAAAAACTACAATATATAGAAATAACTAGTAAAACCCTCCATTCACATAAGAACCGTGATAAATAAAAATAAACGATAAAACCCCCATTCTTATAAAAATCGCAATACATGGAAATAAAATGATAAATATTTTATTTTCTCATACTTGGATTCACCTCCTTTTACAATGCAATACCAAGGGAATATATATCCCCAAAGAAACCCTAAAACAAAACTCTAAAGCTTAAGCCCTAAAGATAAACAAAAATATTATTTTTGGCAATTTGTTTTTTGTCAAAAATTACTATATTTAGTAATTACTATTTTCGAAAAATTATTTTTTCATCAAAAAATGTCATTTTTAGTAATTACTATTTTAGGCAAATTTTTTTTTCATCAAAAATTACCATTTTAGTAATTACTATTTTTGAAAAATTATTTTTTAATAAAAAATTATCTTTTTTAGTAATAAAAACTTATTTAAAAACTTCTTAAAAAAACACCTTATGAAAGATAGGCTCTTGCATCGTTCTCCTTTGGTTGAAAAGAACTCTGCTTCTGCGAGTTCCTTTGATTAAACTCCTGTAACTTTTTGCTATCAATATTTTTCCCAATCGTTCAAATCTTGGATCAGATCAATATGATGTTGAATATCCTTTTTTGGGGGTGGTCCATCTGGTAACTCCCCTGGTATAACATCTGCATATTATTTTAGCAACTCTACTGTTGCGGGTGGTATAGCAACATCCATTGTATCCACATTTTGTGTTGTCAACACAACAAAAAACAACTTCATTCATCCCTGTGATAATATTATTTTTTTTAATAGGTTTTTTCTTTGCCCTTCTTCCTTATGTCATAATAAGACTACTTTTACTCCATCCTTCTAGAACGTATAAGTATTCCTTCCCCATCATGGGTAGCCTTTTAGTCATATTGCTAAGACCTCCCCAAAAATAAGTGACATGCATCAATTGGAACTACATCAAACCATACTTCATCCTTATAGGTATTTCTAATTGAAAACTTAACCACACACCTCTTATCTAGAGTTACCTCATTCTCTTTCTTGAACCACGATATGCGATAAGGATACGGATTCTTCTCACTCTTAAAGTTAAGTTTCTCAACCATTTCATTTGAAACCATATATTCACATCTGCCATTGTCAATAGTCATATTACATACCTTTCCTCTAGATGCGCACCTAGTTCTAAAGATATTCGTACGCAACCAAGAATCACCACCATCATTGTCTTGTGCTTTCTCCTTCCTTGGAAGGATCATCATCCTCTTTATCATGATATTTTCCTCCATATCTCCAACAAATTCTGTCTTAGTTTGCTCTTATGCCTTAACCAGATTAACTCTAGTTTGCTCTCCTTATTTTCTTTCTTGTGTAGGATAGTGTAAAAACTCAAAAGCTTTGTGCCCTTCCTCACCACATCTATAACAAGTATATTGCCTTTCTAGGACTTACCAATTTCATCCTCCACCATAGCCTCTTTCTCTTTTAAATCCTCCACCTCTCTCATGGTTAGTATGACCTTGCCTAGACTCTTATTTTTTTCTTGTACGAGAAGATTATCCCTTTGAGGGATTAAATCCACCACGTCCACTAGTTGGAGGTGATAATGGTTCGTTCCTCACTCCTCTTCTAAAATTACTTCGCTTATGTTTCTCTTTCGCTTTTAATGCAAACTTATATGCATCCTCTACACTAGATTCGAAGCATACTCAACTCATCTTGTATGACATAACTTATTCCATTAACATACCTTGTAGCCTTATGTTCATATAACTCTTGAAGCTCCACTCAAATTGATAACTTGTAGAATTCGTTGGTGGAGTCCTCTATGCTTTGATCCTTTTGCCTGTGGTTTTGTAATCTACGAAATAATGTTTGGGCATAATCTTTAGGCAAGAATTTCTCCTTCAATTTTTTTCTATTTTTTGCCAAACCCTAATCTTTTCTTTTCCTTTTCTTTGTCTCTCCTTCTATATATGATCCCACCAAATCAATGCATATCCATTCAACTTCATGCATGCAATCTTTAATTTCCTTTCCTCTAAAAGGTCTCTCCACTCAAAGAACTTCTCCATGCCATTCAACCAATCTATTAACTCTTCTGGTTTCAACCCTCTTGCATACACAAGGACATCAACCTTGATCTCATCTCTATTTCCTTCCAAGGTCCTAATCAGCCTATCCTCGAAATGATGCTCTTCTAGCTTCCCATTCGGTTCTTCCTCTACTTGAACCTTTGATTTTTTTTCTTCTCCCATAGTCTCATTATCAAAATCTGGATCTGCAAAATCCATTGGATATCTTTCCCTCATATGGGTCATGATTCTAGTCAATTGAGCAACTTGTGCCTACAGCTCCTACATATTCCTATTGATATGGGTATAATCTCCTCTTTCTCTCCTCATGCTAAACTGATATGTGTTATTTCAAATAGACAAATAAGAATAGTAGAATAATTGTAACCAACAAGATTACCTTCTCTCCCCTAGCAAGATCCAACTTGCTTTACTACCAAATGATGTAAATCCAGTTGCAAAAGGTCAGAACAAAAACTTTCAATCACATAAAACTGTTGTAAATAGAAATAAAGCGATAAAACCCTCCATTCACATAAAAACTATGATAAATATAAATAACTGGTAAAATATTCCATTCACATAAAAATTGCAATAAATAGAAATAATCAGTAAAACCTCCATGCTCATAAAAACTGCAATACATGGAAATAAACTGATAAATGCTTTATTTACTCATACTTGGATTCACCTCCTTTTACAATGTAATACCAAGGGAATATATATCCCCAAAGAAACCTTAAAACAAACCCTAAAGGTTAAAGCCCTAAAGATTAAAAAAATACTATTTTTTGTAAATTGTTTTTTTGTAAAAAATTACCATTTTTAGTAATTACTATTTTGTTGGTTGTTGGTTGGATTTAACCCCATAGGGGATCCTTGCCAAGTCAACAATACCTCCCAAAGGAAAATACCAAATAATACCTTGCACAAGAGTAAATTATCTTAACAAACAACACTTTGCACAAGAGCAAACCACATGATGCATGTTGTTGGTTGGTTTGGTTGAACCCCATAGGGGCTCCTTGCCAAGCCAACAATACCTTCTAAAGGAAAATACCACTAAGTATCACCCTTGGGAGTAATATGCTTCTATATGAGCTAAGCAACCATCATATGCCTCTAAGGAAAATTAGCTCACATCAAGAAGAAATTGTTTCTAGAATTTTCCTAATGAGTGATTTACTTGCTTCTTTGAGTGAATTACTTGTCTACAAAGCCATCAATTATCCTATAAATAATTTTTGTCTAAGTTCACCCAAACAACAATTTTCTAGTTGTACTGAGCAAATCACTCATAAATCTTAAAAAGAAATTCAATCTCCTCTAGATAAAAGAATTGCTTTAGTACTTGAGCAAATCACTCACTTGGTCAAGCAAATAAATTTTGAGCTAGGACTGACAAAATTTCCCCTATCACCCAAAATCATTCATCTTTCATTTTATTCACCATGGATATTACTTCTTCTTCCACCATCCCATACATGTTGGAGGCTGACCTTGTGATGCCACTAGCTATCACTATCACCTCCCCAATATTTTTATGAGTATCAATAATGCAAGTAGAAACACCTAAAGTAGACTCATCAAAGGGCAAGGAAAAGAAGAGAAAGAAGAGAAAGAATCCCACCCTTCCTCATAAACCTAAAGAGCTATTTGATAAACCCTATTGGACGGTGGAGAGGAAGTTTAAAAATTCCCTGATAAAGATAAGGAAGGAGACCCTCAAAAGGTTTAACCTTAGGCCCTAGATAGATTTATGGAGTGTCAGTAAAGTTTGGACCTCAAGCGTTGTAATAAACCTAATGTCATAAGTGTGGAATTGCCTAAATCTAGTAAAGGCATGTGTCAAAATGCATGATTTTTATGACAAGAGCATCAACCATCTAGAGTGGTTATAAGAATCATTCTACCTTAAAGAAGATGATATTTGAAAGATTCTTAATGCAGTAGATGATCCAACCATATGGTACACATGCAACCCCAAGGTGTAAAAGAAATACTACTATAAACTTATCTTGAATTAGTATAGGGAATTCTTAATCCCACATCTAAAGAACCTTGACAAGGCTCTCAAATTCAACATCCTACTTGAATTGAAGTGGTTCAATAATGACATCCAACTAGTCTTATAAGGGATTATAGTCATCCTAGGGGAACCTCCTGTATATTGTAGAAAACTACCATGCACACTCACAAATAAATGATTGCATAAGGTATATAGCAAATGAAAAGAATCGCCAACTTAAGAGGTTGAAAGAAGAGAGGAAATTCATATACACTTCTTATCTAGTTTTGTTAATCATCTATCAAAAGAAGAATTGGTTCCCTTCCATATATATTAATCAAATAGGATCGAATGAAAAATTAATATCGGTTGTTGATTTCATAAGTTTACCTTACCAAGAATCTAGGACTTCCTACAACTTTTGTGATGTAATATACTACATAATCATGAAAAAATAAAAAGGGTAAGATGCCAAAAATTTTAGTTGAGGTTTGGGACCTATTTTCATTAGAGGATTGGTTGAATGAGGATGATTACCTACTGAGATCCTGCTTGTTCATCTTCCTATTTGAGTTTTTTGATATGCCCTCTAAGATACGGGTATACATGCCAAACTACTTATTCAACATTGAATATGAAAGGAAGCTCGTCTATGTGGACCTAAAGTATTTTAGGGGGTAGAAGAAGACCACCTTCTACCCACTCAAGTAGAAAATCATGAAGACCACACTAATTTTATGATTCTTTCACATGGTCATGGAGCAAAAGTTAAGAGACATGGGACTTGAACAACTCTAGGATGTTTGGCCCTATGATCTTGAAAATTACTTTAATGATTTTTTATTTTTTTGAATTTACATGATGGAATCAGTAGCCACCACGAATCCGGGTAGGTTTTCCGACTTTTTATGGCCGCCATAGTATTTTGTGTTGTTCGTATCGAAAAGCCACCACACAGATCTTTGCGCAGTCCGCCCCTATAACCACCATGCCACAATTATTTTAAACCTTTTACACTCGTTGAAAGCACTAGGAAAGGGACAAGCGTTCGATCCAGTGAGGCCCGAGATTTGAACCTTGGACCTTAACCCCCTTATGGGATTTGGTCGAACCAATTGGTCTACACCTTGGACCTTACTTCTAATGAAATTAAAAGAAGGGTTTGCATACATTTTTTACACATGAGAAAATGTACAAAATTAAGAAAGAAAAACCATTTAAGAAAGTAGCCCAAGCCACTCTAGATAACACATAGGGGTACAAAAATAAAATTTAATAGTGGTATGCTAACCCTCGAGAGTGGTATACCTTCTATGCTAAAGCAAAGGTTATAAATAATTTCAATCTAGATGTCAAACCTCATCACCATGCATTAAAGGCCATAGATAAATTGGGAGACTTGAGGAGAAATATCCTTACCTAGCAAAAGATGCATTATGAAATAAAAATAACCACAAGGCTAATGTAAAGCAGTCCCTTTGATGAACAATTTTTAGCTATCAGGGATAAGAGGCATAGGAAGGACATCAAAAGGCCAAGAATAATTGGATATTCCATAGAAAGTCACTAAGTCCACTTCCTACCATGATACCTGTAGTGAATTCTCAGTACACTCAAAAGGATGGATTATTATGGTGGTAAGAAGCAAAGATAAAGTGACACACATATGCGGATGAAAATTCCAATAAAAATAATTAGAAAGCAAGTCCTAGAAGTCATAAGAAAGAAATCTCAAAAATCAAATGTTTATAAAGCTTTGACTAAAGATAAAAGGTAAAATATCTGATGCATGAAGTTTTGTGGTTAGATGGTAAAAAGTTATGAGGTCGACAAATAATAAAAGCTTGACCCCGAAGGGCTAGGTGGATTGGTAAGTGCAGGTGTGGCTAGGCACTTACCAAGAAGAGACCTAGGTTCAAACCTTAGGGGGAAGCCAACCCTTTGCAAAGGTAGTAGTCTGCTCCAAATCCTCTAAGTGCACGTCAGACCGACGATGACGATACAAACCCCAAGCGATCGGTGGTCCCCATCTCACGCCGGGTCAACAAGAACGAGACATATAGGTTTGTTGGGAGCATTCCCTGTGGTTTGAACCCTGCGCTGGCCGCTTATTAAAAATAGTGGTTGTTACCAACTCTCCTATGTAATAAAAAACAAATAATAAAAGCTTTGATGTCAAATGGTAAGGAAAATTCCAAAGTCTAAAAAAACTTATATCCTAAAAATTTAAGGAAGCCCACAAATTGTATTGAGGTGTACAACCTTCTAGGAAGTATAGTCCTTTCATATAAAAGAATATGGTGTATTTCTCGAAAAGGACAACAACAACAAAAGCACAAGCAAATTTAAGGCATTCAATGCAAAAAAAATTGTATCGAGATTATGGGAATCCCCAAATAGGTAGATGGCAATAATGGTGGTAGTTCCTCATCCAAAGACTCAAAACCATTTGGCATTTATAATTCTAGATCCTAAGACCTTGGGCAAACCAATGAATTAAATAAAGATATGGCCCAAC
This sequence comes from Wollemia nobilis, assembly GCA_028583015.1. Taxonomy (NCBI): domain Eukaryota; kingdom Viridiplantae; phylum Streptophyta; class Pinopsida; order Araucariales; family Araucariaceae; genus Wollemia; species Wollemia nobilis. The sequence continues at coordinate 313,282 of JAQPPZ010013871.1, forward strand.
ATCAAGAGAAACAATCATATCAAAATATTTGCATCAGTTTTGAATGGAAACCCTCCTTCTTGTAATCTATAAATAGTATTAGTTTAGGATTTGTAAAGGATCAACAAGTTTGTAAAGATTTCCTTTCATTTCTCTCTATATAATAGTTTGTAGAATTCTAAGTGGTCTTGCGGGTAATCAAACCCCTACTCTAGGCATAATCTTATGTAATGAATTATGCTTGCATATATATATATTGGAGATCATGAGTCTACTTTGAAGTCCATCTATGTATCTCATACCTGGACTTACTTCTCTTGTGTGTGTACTTGCATCTTGTTATTTTTGTGCCCATATATATGTCGAGGAGAGGACAACGTTCATCTTGACACATTGTGTTGAGACTTGTTGTTCTGGGAGCTCTTATTTGATCTTTGGTGCATTACCACCTTTTCTAGCTTAGGTTTTTACTTTTTAATTGCTTTTGTTTTCTTCCTCTTACCCTTTTCCTCCCAAGCTATTAGATTAGAAAGTGTATCTTCTATCCCATCTTATATGACAAAGCCAAACCTTGTGCTATTGGGACTAGCCTTGCTATGTTGCTCCATATGAGGCACAATCTACCCCGATTGCCTAGTCCACACCATGTCTAATAGTTAGGACAATAAGAGAGGACAACAATACCTAAGATCACCATATATATAGCATCAACAACATTGGTAATCATGAGCACAATAATATAAGAAATAATGAGGGAGAGGCTACAAAAGTAAGAAGGCAAACTACATGGGTCTATGTTTGAAAAGCTAGTGACATAACAACACGTGGGGTAGCAACAAGCACCCCAACTTGAGGAGCGGTAAATCCCTCAAGGAGGAACTCCTCTTGAGTAGGTAATAACTAAAGTTATGGCCACCACCCCCTTCGCAACCATTTCGCTTTTCCTTTTTGTTGATCCTAGTTATTTTTCCTCTATACTTCTTTTATTCCTACTTCTTCTTCTTCCACTCCTATCACACTTCCCTCACCATCCACTAGTGTAGTCATTGGTTCTCTTGGAGGTACTCTAACTCCCACCACAACCCTCATTTTTTATCACTACAAAAATTATCTCATTTACATTACCAACCATCAAGGTCAAGTTTTGTAACAAGCCAACATAAATTGGCTTTAAGGTTAAATCATAGTTACAAGGTTAACTATAGTCATGGTTTAACTGTTCCCATTAGGGGTGAGTAAGGTTGCCAATAGACCTACATATAGAATGCATATAGGCTTACACTATGGATGCTCATAGACTTAGATCACCATTATCAACCTTAGTCAATAAGGCCAAATTACTAATATTTCAACACCTCCTAGAGCTGAGGGACCAAGAAGAGAAGATATAAGTGATATTTAATCCATAGTTAGCTAGGGGAAAATGGCTAAGATTAGATACATTGTCCAAGCTACCAACATCCTTAGCTAAACATAAAGTGCACCACCAAAATATCGAAGGTAAATGTAAACATATTTAGCTAAGCATAAGGTGCACCACCAAAATATAGAAGGTGAATGTGAACATCCTTGGCTAAGCATAAGGTGCACCACCAAAATATAGAAGATGAATGTTAAGAAAGGAAACATGGAAAATCTTTGACTAACATGAAAAATGATGTGTAAGCATTGACAAAGGGACTTGGGTTGATCCCATGACCTTGTGCCTGTGAGGTTTAAACTTCAAATTTAAACCTTACATTTTCTTTTTGGAATTCCGGATAGACTTCAATTTGACAACCTGTCTATTGACGTCGGGCGGCACAATCCAAACCTCTAATTATCCATCAGGAAATTCCTTTCAACGCACGTGTTCCTTGTTCTGTGGACACTGAATTGAGGGAGTCTCGGATAAACTCCACTTTGCGTGGGTATTCTAAATTTCCAGTTTGCGTGTCTGACACTATCTTTCATCCACGGACATTTTCCCAAAAATTCCCACGAGGCTTACAACAAGATCTTGTAGGAGCGCAAGTCTGGTAGAAAGAGCATTCTACAACAGACCATTTTTAATCTAAAGGAAGGAAATTGGATAAACACAAACATTGGCATTTCAAGAAATGGAGGCCGAGGGGATGCAGATGCTGCAAAAGCAGAATGGCCATAAACTTATAATCGGTATCGTTGGATTTAGAAAATTCGGTCAATTTTTGGCAAAAACAATGAAAAAGCAGGGTCATTCGGTAATCGCATCTTCAAGATCGGACTACTCCGAGGTTTGCAACAACATGGGAGTCACCTTCTTCAGGTAGATAACTCACTAGTTCTTCATTTAGTTACAATCACACTATTTTTAGTACCTGGTAAATGTAGGGTTTAAACTACAGGACTGCTTCCACCAAATTTATTCGACTTAGTTCCTCATTGTTCTTATTTAAATTTTCTGGTTGCAGAGATCAGCGTGATTTGTGCAAACAGCATCCAGATGTCATTTTGCTGTGCACAGCAATTGTGGCGATGGAACCCACTCTGCGGTCTCTACCTCTGGAAGAACTTAATGCTAGTAGTACTCTCTTTGTAGACGTACTCTCCGTCAAGGAATTTCCCATGAATTTATTTCTGGAGGTAATCTAAGTTTAGGTACTTATCTCTTTAGTATTCACTATATTGGGGATTTGCTATTTGATCATGGAAATCTGTAGGTTTTGCCTCCGGAATGCCAAATATTGTGCACGCACCCAATGTTCGGACCAGAAAGTGGCAAAATAAGCTGGGCAGGCCTTTCATTTGTTTATGATAAAATCCGCGTTAGCGAAGAAGGCATTTGTGCACAAAAGTGCAATGATTTTCTAGCGATATTTGAATCTGAGGTATGTGTAGTATAAAGATTAGAAAAAGTAAAGCATTTCGAGCTCCGATATGTGTGTGTGTTTACAGGGCTGTAAAATGGTGGAGATGACTTGCGCGGATCACGACCGTTATGCGGCAGGAACCCAGTTTTTGACACACACAGTCGGAAGGTTCGTTCACAAACTTCAATATATATATTTACATAAGAGAATCGGGGATATCGAATTTGGATGTCATCACTATAAACCCTAGTTCACTGGGTAAAAAGAAGTTAATGGAATATCAACCTTCCAAGAAATCTTTCCTTTCTAACCTATCTCCTTTTAAGTTTGCCGTTGTTTGAACCTATGTCTCCTCAAAGCCCATATCAGTGCACTGTTGCAGCAGACAAAAAGTATTAAGGTAAAGCAGAATTTTTATGAGGGATCCGCGCCTTTATACCAGGTTTGAACTTGGGTTTTTAGATGAAATCATGAACTTACCACTACAGTATCCTCTTAGGATAAAATATTAGAGTAAAGCACAGGTCCCCTTATACTAGTTTGAATTTGGATATCCTGACTGGAAACCCAAAAACTTACCATTACAGTATCCTTCTAAAACAAAACGTTAGGGTACAACGCGGGTCCTCTTTATCAGTTTTGAATTTGGATCTTCTTATTAAAAACCTAAAAACTTATCACTACAATAATCTTCTAACTAAAAACCTAAAAACTTATCACTACAATAATCTTCGTCAATATTATTTTGATGTAACAATTTATTGCCCTGTTTTACACAGGATTTTGGGACATATGAACTTGGAGCCGACCCCCATTGACACAAAGAGCTACGAGACGCTCCGCCATTTGGTCAGTCCATAATGAGTTTGTATTTTCTGTACCATGTTTTGTAGCCCTGGAACATTTGGGATGTGTGTTTGCAGTTTAATGGCTGGAAGTCTGTTGATTTTGTTGTACATGCAATTGTAAATTGTAGACGGAAAAGTCTGTTGATTTTGTTGTACATGTAATTGTAAATTGTAGACGGAATCGATGGGTGGGCACAGTATGGATTTGTATAATGGGCTATTCTTATGCAATGCGAATGCGATGGAGCAGATGGAGAAATTGGAGCGTGCCTTTGATACTGTGAAAAATGAGTTACTGGGGAAACTCCACGGCATGGTTACCAGTCAGCTTGTACGCAGGGTTTCTGACCCTCTGCTTTCTGCCTCTGCCTCTTCCTCATCTAAAGAGGATAACCTCAAAATGAAAGAAGAGACAGATAAATCGTAACTTTTAAAAAGTTGTTAAGGATTTTGGAGGTTGCTGGATTACGAAATAATATCCCCGGTCTATGTTGAGCCAAGACACTTTGAAAATGTGGCCTAATGGTGGGGATAGCTTTAGTACCATTGGCATTAATAATGCTTAAAAGGTTATACTATGTCTACATCTCTTTTCCTTCATTTTTCAAGTTCTATTAGGTGGGAGTGCACCCCATATACATACATGAGAAATTATCCATGCCTATACTATTAGCAGATAATAAACAAATGTATTGTCTACATTTAAAAGAAAACCAAAAGCTTCATGAGAAAATAAGATTATGTTCCTTATGATTTTTTATATGTAAAAAAGGAAGATTTTAGTTGTTTATTAGGTTTGAAAATTAGTTAGAAGTGAAGATCAGTTAAAATTTTCAAATTTATAGGAGATTTAGGTTCAAATTTTGTCAAGTAATACATGCATAATTGTTAAGTAGTCGTAATACCACTTTATGGTTTTGATTGGTTTTGGATTTGTTGTGGATCTTGTAAAGCAATACATGCATAATTAATTGCCAAGTTGTAATATCGCTATATGGTCACAATGTAATATTGGTGGGGTTCGTTTCAATCCCATACAATTTGCCCCCTCTTGTCAACCTTCCCATTAATTTGTTTTTACATATAAATATTTTTTTCATGTGTTTCATGTTCTCATCTTACATCGTAAAACTACCAAAACCTTATTCAATGTTACAAGCTTCCATACACATCTCTCTAGCACTCTAACCCATTTTATTTGCCCCCATCACAACCTTCTTTGTCCAAAAATTGAAGAGGTGTTTTACACCAAGGTAGGCATCAAGGACTCATTAAGCTTCCTCAAAGGAGTGCTAAAAGATTAAAAGCCTAGGCTACAACCAAGTACCCTGTTTTGAGTAAATGTAAAACCCAATATAGAGTCTTTGAGGTCAACCCCATGCATATTAGGAAGATCCCTTAGACTATAAATTTTCATGGTAGATTTGAGGATATTAGTTTTCTTCTTTGGGCATTTCATAGCCAAATGACCAACCTCCCTATACTAAAAGTAGGCATTGGGATGGTTTAGGCAAATAACCTTCTACTCACATTTAAATCTAGGATCAATTAATAAAATGCTTTGTAGGAGCACACTATCAAGATCCATCTCTACATAGGCTTGTTGGTGGATCCCAAAACTCGAGAATTTCTCATGTTTTTCTTTGCATTAGATAACCTTGCCTAATCTACATGCAATTTCCTAATGGTAAGATCTGAATTTTAGAATTCAAAATGGAAACTCTATCCAAAGGGAAAATTTTGCACTCAAAGACCACCTAGGCGGAAATCAAAAGAATAAACTTATTCTTAGTGCTAAACTTTAATATTACCTTCATTGCATCCTCAAAACAAAATCGACAAGAGAGGTATCACTTACCTAATCCTCTTATTTGTTCAACAAACCAATATCTAGACTCCCATTTAACCTTCACCCATTTATAAAACTCATGATCTAAGGGGACCCCTCATAAAAAGAAAATAATAACAAGATGCTTCTTACAATCCATTATCTTAGAAATAACCTTGCAAAACAACAACATATTTAGACTCCCAATTGACCCTTACCCATTTATAGAACTCATGATCTAAGGGGGATCCTCATAAAAAGAAAAGAATAACAAAATGCTTCTTAAATTCCATTATTTTAGAAATAACCTTGCAAAGCAACAACATACGTAGATTCCCGATTGACCCTTGCCCATTTATAGAACTCATGATTTAAGGGAACCCCTCTCAAAAAAAAGAGAATAACAATATGATTGTTACAATCCATTGTTTTAGAAAAACCTCTCCAAGTTGCAAAAATTTGGGATTTTACCTTGATTTTTAAGCTTTTGATTAGGTTATCTAACATTATGTGACCCTCACACTTTGAACTTACATTTGCACTAAATCATCATTGGTAGAAACATAACCTGCTTCCTTTTGGACTAAAATTTGCCCACTTCCTGAGATAGGGTTTATGGGTGAATCACTAGGGTTAGACACAACAACAAAAGAAGCAAGACCAATTGATAAAATTGGCACTTGAAAACCTATTGTGACACTAAGAGGCATTGAAAAAAAGGGAAAGAACCTAGCTAGCAAACTGAGGTCATTATAGGCATAAATACATGTGAAATAACACCAATAAGAAAGATGCATCCAACAAAATCTTTGATGGATGCTGGAAATGCCCCCATTTAGTTTATCTTTCATTTGTTCTAAGGCCATTTTTGCTTAACTGTAGAACTTATATCAAATAAATAATATTATTTTTTGGTTAACTAGAAATATGGTTAAATGGTTTGAATTTACATGTGTATATGAACTTTGGTTGTCTAAAGAAACTAGTATAGTTATTGATTTTTTTTGTTGGTTTTTGAAAATACTCCCACTATAAAGAAACTATTGTAATTCACACCAATTTCTAGTAATGAACATAAGTACTCCATCCACTCAAATCTTATATTATACATAAAGCATAAAAAAGGACAAAAAAAGATAGATGATGGGTGTCCTTGAGCACCAAATAATAATTATATTATCCATAAATAAGAATCATAACACTCTGATACAATGGATGGAGTGATGAGGAGTATTTATACCAATACCAAAATTCCAATTACATAATCAAGTTAACCTAAGGTGACATAAAGTGGTATTTAGGTTGATTATAAATTATAAAATGGGTTTATCCATAACAAGGTTAATCATAGCATATAGGGATTACTTAATAAATTATCATTAAACATAATAAACAAAATACATTTGTATAATGATTGCTTGTAGAACTATATAAGATTAAATTATACAATGTGGGCCTTGGTCATAAGTCAAATAACACTTTCAACACCCCTTCATAATGTCTAAGACTTGTTAGAAAGTATTAATACTTATAAAATCAAAGTGATTCCCTTGGAGGGAACACCAAAGTAGATGAGCTAGGATCCATGGCATTAAAATTCAACCCCACTACCAAAATTTAGGACAAACCAAAGGAGTTGGAAGTACTTTTTAGGAATATCATTAGAAAATCTTCAATAACAATAAGCAAATCATTGATTTTCTCATAAAACAAGCTCAACATGATAAAGACAAGAATGAATATGATAATGTTATAAAATAAGGGTAATTTAATTAAAGTTGAATCAATTTCCAAAAGAGATAATCATGCTAGAAATGTTATTCAATCCTAATTAGAATGCAAATAAATCCAACATCAAGGTAAAAGCATCCTCTTATCGCCCTATCAAAATTGCAAAATAGAAAACTTGCTTCTACACGAGTGCACTTAAGAAGAAACCCTCCTGTCTTGAGAATTATGCAAGAAGTACGAAGACATCATTGTATGGTCTTATAAATATTTGAAGGTATATGATAGAAACATCATAAAGCATATCATTGAATTGAGACTTAACATAAATCCTTTTAGATAAAATCAAAGGCCTATGAATCCCAAAATAGTAGTCATAAAAAAGGAGTTTCTAAAACTTTTGCAAGTTTAATTATATTTCCAATCATGCACTCCACTTGGTTAGCCAACCTAGTACTAGTATAAAATAAAAATGATGACACAAGGTCATATTTTAGCTTTAGGAATCTAAAAAGTACATCATTGAAACATCACTACACTGCCTACTTTTGATCAAATCTTATAGAAGATCATAATATGGCAAAAATTATTAGTTCTACACAACTTCTTAGGGTATCAAATTTGGGTTAAGTATAGTGAACAATACAAAACAACATTCACCACCAAATGGGTGACCTTTTCCTACCAAAGATTGTCGTAAGGTTATTAGGACTAGTTGGTGAGATCATACTCATTTACCTTAATGATTTTACTATATTTTCCAAATAAAGAAACAAACACATTGGACATATGGAGCTTTTTACAAATATGTAGGGAATATGGTATCTCACTCAACCCTAAAATATCCATTTTTATGGTACAAGAAGGCAAACTATGAGGATATGTAGTGTCTAAAGATGGCTTAACTATAGATCTTGATAGGATAAAAGAAATTCAATATCTTCTCTTACCCCCATCCTTTAAAGGAATTAGATACTTCCTAGGTCAAATCTATTTTGTAGCTAAGTTCATGATAAATTTAACAAAATTGGTTAGACCAATCATCAAAATGTTGAAAAGGATGCAACTATTGTAAATCCAGCTACAAGAGGTCAAAACAAAAACCTCCAATCACACAAAAACTGTGATAAATACAAATAAAGCTAATAAAATCCTCCATTCACATAAAAAACTACAATATATAGAAATAACTAGTAAAACCCTCCATTCACATAAGAACTGTGATAAATAGAAATAATCGATAAAACCCCAATTCTCATAAAAACTGCAATACATGGAAATAAAATGATAAATATTTTATTTGCTCATACTTGGATTCACCTCCTTTTACAATGCAATACCAAGAGAATATATATCCCCAAAGAAACCCTAAAACAAAACTCTAAAGCTTAAGCCCTAAAGATAAACAAAAATATTATTTTTGGCAATTTGTTTTTTGTCAAAAATTACTATATTTAGTAATTACTATTTTCGAAAAATTATTTTTTCATCAAAAAATGTCATTTTTAGTAATTACTATTTTTGGCAAAAATTTTTTTCATCAAAAATTACCATTTTAGTAATTACTATTTTTGAAAAATTATTTTTTAATAAAAAATTATCTTTTTTAGTAATAAAAACTTATTTAAAAACTTCTTAAAAAAACACCTTATGAAAGATAGGCTCTTGCATCGTTCTCCTTTGGTTGAAAAGAACTCTGCTTCTGCGAGTTCCTTTGATTAAACTCCTGTAACTTTTTGCTATCAATATTTTTCCCAATCGTTCAAATCTTGGATCAGATCAATATGATGTTGAATATCCTTTTTTGGGGGTGGTCCATCTGGTAACTCCCCTGGTATAACATCTGCATATTATTTTAGCAACTCTACTGTTGCGGGTGGTATAGCAACATCCATTGTATCCACATTTTGTGTTGTCAACACAACAAAAAACAACTTCATTCATCCCTGTGATAATATTATTTTTTTTAATAGGTTTTTTCTTTGCCCTTCTTCCTTATGTCATAATAAGACTACTTTTACTCCATCCTTCTAGAACGTATAAGTATTCCTTCCCCATCATGGGTAGCCTTTTAGTCATATTGCTAAGACCTCCCCAAAAATAAGTGACATGCATCAATTGGAACTACATCAAACCATACTTCATCCTTATAGGTATTTCTAATTGAAAACTTAACCACACACCTCTTATCTAGAGTTACCTCATTCTCTTTCTTGAACCACGATATGCGATAAGGATACGGATTCTTCTCACTCTTAAAGTTAAGTTTCTCAACCATTTCATTTGAAACCATATATTCACATCTGCCATTGTCAATAGTCATATTACATACCTTTCCTCTAGATGCGCACCTAGTTCTAAAGATATTCGTACGCAACCAAGAATCACCACCATCATTGTCTTGTGCTTTCTCCTTCCTTGGAAGGATCATCATCCTCTTTATCATGATATTTTCCTCCATATCTCCAACAAATTCTGTCTTAGTTTGCTCTTATGCCTTAACCAGATTAACTCTAGTTTGCTCTCCTTATTTTCTTTCTTGTGTAGGATAGTGTAAAAACTCAAAAGCTTTGTGCCCTTCCTCACCACATCTATAACAAGTATATTGCCTTTCTAGGACTTACCAATTTCATCCTCCACCATAGCCTCTTTCTCTTTTAAATCCTCCACCTCTCTCATGGTTAGTATGACCTTGCCTAGACTCTTATTTTTTTCTTGTACGAGAAGATTATCCCTTTGAGGGATTAAATCCACCACGTCCACTAGTTGGAGGTGATAATGGTTCGTTCCTCACTCCTCTTCTAAAATTACTTCGCTTATGTTTCTCTTTCGCTTTTAATGCAAACTTATATGCATCCTCTACACTAGATTCGAAGCATACTCAACTCATCTTGTATGACATAACTTATTCCATTAACATACCTTGTAGCCTTATGTTCATATAACTCTTGAAGCTCCACTCAAATTGATAACTTGTAGAATTCGTTGGTGTAGTCCTCGATGCTTTGATCCTTTTGCCTGTGGTTTTGTAATCTACGAAATAATGTTTGGGCATAATCTTTAGGCAAGAATTTCTCCTTCAATTTTTTTCTATTTTTTGCCAAACCCTAATCTTTTCTTTTCCTTTTCTTTGTCTCTCCTTCTATATATGATCCCACCAAATCAATGCATATCCATTCAACTTCATGCATGCAATCTTTAATTTCCTTTCCTCTAAAAGGTCTCTCCACTCAAAGAACTTCTCCATGCCATTCAACCAATCTATTAACTCTTCTGGTTTCAACCCTCTTGCATACACAAGGACATCAACCTTGATCTCATCTCTATTTCCTTCCAAGGTCCTAATCAGCCTATCCTCGAAATGATGCTCTTCTAGCTTCCCATTCGGTTCTTCCTCTACTTGAACCTTTGATTTTTTTTCTTCTCCCATAGTCTCATTATCAAAATCCAGATCTGCAAAATCCATTGGATATCTTTCCCTCATATGGGCCATGATTCTAGTCAATTGAGCAACTTGTGCCTACAGCTCCTACATATTCCTATTGATATGGGTATAATCTCCTCTTTCTCTCCTCATGCTAAACTGATATGTGTTATTTCAAATAGACAAATAAGAATAGTAGAATAATTGTAACCAACAAGATTACCTTCTCTCCCCTAGCAAGATCCAACTTGCTTTACTACCAAATGATGTAAATCCAGTTGCAAAAGGTCAGAACAAAAACTTTCAATCACATAAAACTGTTGTAAATAGAAATAAAGCGATAAAACCCTCCATTCACATAAAAACTATGATAAATATAAATAACTGGTAAAATATTCCATTCACATAAAAATTGCAATAAATAGAAATAATCAGTAAAACCTCCATGCTCATAAAAACTGCAATACATGGAAATAAACTGATAAATGCTTTATTTACTCATACTTGGATTCACCTCCTTTTACAATGTAATACCAAGGGAATATATATCCCCAAAGAAACCTTAAAACAAACCCTAAAGGTTAAAGCCCTAAAGATTAAAAAAATACTATTTTTTGTAAATTGTTTTTTTGTAAAAAATTACCATTTTTAGTAATTACTATTTTGTTGGTTGTTGGTTGGATTTAACCCCATAGGGGATCCTTGCCAAGTCAACAATACCTCCCAAAGGAAAATACCAAATAATACCTTGCACAAGAGTAAATTATCTTAACAAACAACACTTTGCACAAGAGCAAACCACATGATGCATGTTGTTGGTTGGTTTGGTTGAACCCCATAGGGGCTCCTTGCCAAGCCAACAATACCTTCTAAAGGAAAATACCACTAAGTATCACCCTTGGGAGTAATATGCTTCTATATGAGCTAAGCAACCATCATATGCCTCTAAGGAAAATTAGCTCACATCAAGAAGAAATTGTTTCTAGAATTTTCCTAATGAGTGATTTACTTGCTTCTTTGAGTGAATTACTTGTCTACAAAGCCATCAATTATCCTATAAATAATTTTTGTCTAAGTTCACCCAAACAACAATTTTCTAGTTGTACTGAGCAAATCACTCATAAATCTTAAAAAGAAATTCAATCTCCTCTAGATAAAAGAATTGCTTTAGTACTTGAGCAAATCACTCACTTGGTCAAGCAAATAAATTTTGAGCTAGGACTGACAAAATTTTCCCTATCACCCAAAATCATTCATCTTTCATTTTATTCACCATGGATATTACTTCTTCTTCCACCATCCCATACATGTTGGAGGCTGACCTTGTGATGCCACTAGCTATCACTATCACCTCCCCAATATTTTTATGAGTATCAATAATGCAAGTAGAAACACCTAAAGTAGACTCATCAAAGGGCAAGGAAAAGAAGAGAAAGAAGAGAAAGAATCCCACCCTTCCTCATAAACCTAAAGAGCTATTTGATAAACCCTATTGGACGGTGGAGAGGAAGTTTAAAAATTCCCTGATAAAGATAAGGAAGGAGACCCTCAAAAGGTTTAACCTTAGGCCCTAGATAGATTTATGGAGTGTCAGTAAAGTTTGGACCTCAAGCGTTGTAATAAACCTAATGTCATAAGTGTGGAATTGCCTAAATCTAGTAAAGGCATGTGTCAAAATGCATGATTTTTATGACAAGAGCATCAACCATCTAGAGTGGTTATAAGAATCATTCTACCTTAAAGAAGATGATATTTGAAAGATTCTTAATGCAGTAGATGATCCAACCATATGGTACACATGCAACCCCAAGGTGTAAAAGAAATACTACTATAAACTTATCTTGAATTAGTATAGGGAATTCTTAATCCCACATCTAAAGAACCTTGACAAGGCTCTCAAATTCAACATCCTACTTGAATTGAAGTGGTTCAATAATGACATCCAACTAGTCTTATAAGGGATTATAGTCATCCTAGGGGAACCTCCTGTATATTGTAGAAAACTACCATGCACACTCACAAATAAATGATTGCATAAGGTATATAGCAAATGAAAAGAATCGCCAACTTAAGAGGTTGAAAGAAGAGAGGAAATTCATATACACTTCTTATCTAGTTTTGTTAATCATCTATCAAAAGAAGAATTGGTTCCCTTCCATATATATTAATCAAATAGGATCGAATGAAAAATTAATATCGGTTGTTGATTTCATAAGTTTACCTTACCAAGAATCTAGGACTTCCTACAACTTTTGTGATGTAATATACTACATAATCATGAAAAAATAAAAAGGGTAAGATGCCAAAAATTTTAGTTGAGGTTTGGGACCTATTTTCATTAGAGGATTGGTTGAATGAGGATGATTACCTACTGAGATCCTGCTTGTTCATCTTCCTATTTGAGTTTTTTGATATGCCCTCTAAGATACGGGTATACATGCCAAACTACTTATTCAACATTGAATATGAAAGGAAGCTCGTCTATGTGGACCTAAAGTATTTTAGGGGGTAGAAGAAGACCACCTTCTACCCACTCAAGTAGAAAATCATGAAGACCACACTAATTTTATGATTCTTTCACATGGTCATGGAGCAAAAGTTAAGAGACATGGGACTTGAACAACTCTAGGATGTTTGGCCCTATGATCTTGAAAATTACTTTAATGATTTTTTATTTTTTTGAATTTACATGATGGAATCAGTAGCCACCACGAATCCGGGTAGGTTTTCCGACTTTTTATGGCCGCCATAGTATTTTGTGTTGTTCGTATCGAAAAGCCACCACACAGATCTTTGCGCAGTCCGCCCCTATAACCACCATGCCACAATTATTTTAAACCTTTTACACTCGTTGAAAGCACTAGGAAAGGGACAAGCGTTCGATCCAGTGAGGCCCGAGATTTGAACCTTGGACCTTAACCCCCTTATGGGATTTGGTCGAACCAATTGGTCTACACCTTGGACCTTACTTCTAATGAAATTAAAAGAAGGGTTTGCATACATTTTTTACACATGAGAAAATGTACAAAATTAAGAAAGAAAAACCATTTAAGAAAGTAGCCCAAGCCACTCTAGATAACACATAGGGGTACAAAAATAAAATTTAATAGTGGTATGCTAACCCTCGAGAGTGGTATACCTTCTATGCTAAAGCAAAGGTTATAAATAATTTCAATCTAGATGTCAAACCTCATCACCATGCATTAAAGGCCATAGATAAATTGGGAGACTTGAGGAGAAATATCCTTACCTAGCAAAAGATGCATTATGAAATAAAAATAACCACAAGGCTAATGTAAAGCAGTCCCTTTGATGAACAATTTTTAGCTATCAGGGATAAGAGGCATAGGAAGGACATCAAAAGGCCAAGAATAATTGGATATTCCATAGAAAGTCACTAAGTCCACTTCCTACCATGATACCTGTAGTGAATTCTCAGTACACTCAAAAGGATGGATTATTATGGTGGTAAGAAGCAAAGATAAAGTGACACACATATGCGGATGAAAATTCCAATAAAAATAATTAGAAAGCAAGTCCTAGAAGTCATAAGAAAGAAATCTCAAAAATCAAATGTTTATAAAGCTTTGACTAAAGATAAAAGGTAAAATATCTGATGCATGAAGTTTTGTGGTTAGATGGTAAAAAGTTATGAGGTCGACAAATAATAAAAGCTTGACCCCGAAGGGCTAGGTGGATTGGTAAGTGCAGGTGTGGCTAGGCACTTACCAAGAAGAGACCTAGGTTCAAACCTTAGGGGGGAAGCCAACCCTTTGCAAAGGTAGTAGTCTGCTCCAAATCCTCTAAGTGCACGTCAGATCGACGATGACGATACAAACCCCAAGCGATCGGTGGTCCCCATCTCACGCCGGGTCAACAAGAACGAGACATATAGGTTTGTTGGGAGCAGTCCCTGTGGTTTGAACCCTACGCTGGCCAATTATTAAAAATAGTGGTTGTTACCAACTCTCCTATGTAATAAAAAACAAATAATAAAAGCTTTGATGTCAAATGGTAAGGAAAATTCCAAAGTCTAAAAAAACTTATATCCTAAAAATTTAAGGAAGCCCACAAATTGTATTGAGGTGTACAACCTTCTAGGAAGTATAGTCCTTTCATATAAAAGAATATGGTGTATTTCTCGAAAAGGACAACAACAACAAAAGCACAAGCAAATTTAAGGCATTCAATGCAAAAAAAATTGTATCGAGATTATGGGAATCCCCAAATAGGTAGATGGCAATAATGGTGGTAGTTCCTCATCCAAAGACTCAAAACCATTTGGCATTTATAATTCTAGATCCTAAGACCTTGGGCAAACCAATGAATTAAATAAAGATATGGCCCAACATCAAGAGAAACAATCATATCAAAATATTTGCATCAGTTTTGAATGGAAACCCTCCTTCTTGTAATCTATAAATAGTATTAGTTTAGGATTTGTAAAGGATCAACAAGTTTGTAAAGATTTCCTTTCATTTCTCTCTATATAATAGTTTGTAGAATTCTAAGTGGTCTTGCGGGTAATCAAACCCCTACTCTAGGCATAATCTTATGTAATGAATTATGCTTGCATATATATATATTGGAGATCATGAGTCTACTTTGAAGTCCATCTATGTATCTCATACCTGGACTTACTTCTCTTGTGTGTGTACTTGCATCTTGTTATTTTTGTGCCCATATATATGTCGAGGAGAGGACAACGTTCATCTTGACACATTGTGTTGAGACTTGTTGTTCTGGGAGCTCTTATTTGATCTTTGGTGCATTACCACCTTTTCTAGCTTAGGTTTTTACTTTTTAATTGCTTTTGTTTTCTTCCTCTTACCCTTTTCCTCCCAAGCTATTAGATTAGAAAGTGTATCTTCTATCCCATCTTATATGACAAAGCCAAACCTTGTGCTATTGGGACTAGCCTTGCTATGTTGCTCCATATGAGGCACAATCTACCCCGATTGCCTAGTCCACACCATGTCTAATAGTTAGGACAATAAGAGAGGACAACAATACCTAAGATCACCATATATATAGCATCAACAACATTGGTAATCATGAGCACAATAATATAAGAAATAATGAGGGAGAGGCTACAAAAGTAAGAAGGCAAACTACATGGGTCTATGTTTGAAAAGCTAGTGACATAACAACACGTGGGGTAGCAACAAGCACCCCAACTTGAGGAGCGGTAAATCCCTCAAGGAGGAACTCCTCTTGAGTAGGTAATAACTAAAGTTATGGCCACCACCCCCTTCGCAACCATTTCGCTTTTCCTTTTTGTTGATCCTAGTTATTTTTCCTCTATACTTCTTTTATTCCTACTTCTTCTTCTTCCACTCCTATCACACTTCCCTCACCATCCACTAGTGTAGTCATTGGTTCTCTTGGAGGTACTCTAACTCCCACCACAACCCTCATTTTTTATCACTACAAAAATTATCTCATTTACATTACCAACCATCAAGGTCAAGTTTTGTAACAAGCCAACATAAATTGGCTTTAAGGTTAAATCATAGTTACAAGGTTAACTATAGTCATGGTTTAACTGTTCCCATTAGGGGTGAGTAAGGTTGCCAATAGACCTACATATAGAATGCATATAGGCTTACACTATGGATGCTCATAGACTTAGATCACCATTATCAACCTTAGTCAATAAGGCCAAATTACTAATATTTCAACACCTCCTAGAGCTGAGGGACCAAGAAGAGAAGATATAAGTGATATTTAATCCATAGTTAGCTAGGGGAAAATGGCTAAGATTAGATACATTGTCCAAGCTACCAACATCCTTAGCTAAACATAAAGTGCACCACCAAAATATCGAAGGTAAATGTAAACATATTTAGCTAAGCATAAGGTGCACCACCAAAATATAGAAGGTGAATGTGAACATCCTTGGCTAAGCATAAGGTGCACCACCAAAATATAGAAGATGAATGTTAAGAAAGGAAACATGGAAAATCTTTGACTAACATGAAAAATGATGTGTAAGCATTGACAAAGGGACTTGGGTTGATCCCATGACCTTGTGCCTGTGAGGTTTAAACTTCAAATTTAAACCTTACATTTTCTTTTTGGAATTCCGGATAGACTTCAATTTGACAACCTGTCTATTGACGTCGGGCGGCACAATCCAAACCTCTAATTATCCATCAGGAAATTCCTTTCAACGCACGTGTTCCTTGTTCTGTGGACACTGAATTGAGGGAGTCTCGGATAAACTCCACTTTGCGTGGGTATTCTAAATTTCCAGTTTGCGTGTCTGACACTATCTTTCATCCACGGACATTTTCCCAAAAATTCCCACGAGGCTTACAACAAGATCTTGTAGGAGCGCAAGTCTGGTAGAAAGAGCATTCTACAACAGACCATTTTTAATCTAAAGGAAGGAAATTGGATAAACACAAACATTGGCATTTCAAGAAATGGAGGCCGAGGGGATGCAGATGCTGCAAAAGCAGAATGGCCATAAACTTATAATCGGTATCGTTGGATTTAGAAAATTCGGTCAATTTTTGGCAAAAACAATGAAAAAGCAGGGTCATTCGGTAATCGCATCTTCAAGATCGGACTACTCCGAGGTTTGCAACAACATGGGAGTCACCTTCTTCAGGTAGATAACTCACTAGTTCTTCATTTAGTTACAATCACACTATTTTTAGTACCTGGTAAATGTAGGGTTTAAACTACAGGACTGCTTCCACCAAATTTATTCGACTTAGTTCCTCATTGTTCTTATTTAAATTTTCTGGTTGCAGAGATCAGCGTGATTTGTGCAAACAGCATCCAGATGTCATTTTGCTGTGCACAGCAATTGTGGCGATGGAACCCACTCTGCGGTCTCTACCTCTGGAAGAACTTAATGCTAGTAGTACTCTCTTTGTAGACGTACTCTCCGTCAAGGAATTTCCCATGAATTTATTTCTGGAGGTAATCTAAGTTTAGGTACTTATCTCTTTAGTATTCACTATATTGGGGATTTGCTATTTGATCATGGAAATCTGTAGGTTTTGCCTCCGGAATGCCAAATATTGTGCACGCACCCAATGTTCGGACCAGAAAGTGGCAAAATAAGCTGGGCAGGCCTTTCATTTGTTTATGATAAAATCCGCGTTAGCGAAGAAGGCATTTGTGCACAAAAGTGCAATGATTTTCTAGCGATATTTGAATCTGAGGTATGTGTAGTATAAAGATTAGAAAAAGTAAAGCATTTCGAGCTCCGATATGTGTGTGTGTTTACAGGGCTGTAAAATGGTGGAGATGACTTGCGCGGATCACGACCGTTATGCGGCAGGAACCCAGTTTTTGACACACACAGTCGGAAGGTTCGTTCACAAACTTCAATATATATATTTACATAAGAGAATCGGGGATATCGAATTTGGATGTCATCACTATAAACCCTAGTTCACTGGGTAAAAAGAAGTTAATGGAATATCAACCTTCCAAGAAATCTTTCCTTTCTAACCTATCTCCTTTTAAGTTTGCCGTTGTTTGAACCTATGTCTCCTCAAAGCCCATATCAGTGCACTGTTGCAGCAGACAAAAAGTATTAAGGTAAAGCAGAATTTTTATGAGGGATCCGCGCCTTTATACCAGGTTTGAACTTGGGTTTTTAGATGAAATCATGAACTTACCACTACAGTATCCTCTTAGGATAAAATATTAGAGTAAAGCACAGGTCCCCTTATACTAGTTTGAATTTGGATATCCTGACTGGAAACCCAAAAACTTACCATTACAGTATCCTTCTAAAACAAAACGTTAGGGTACAACGCGGGTCCTCTTTATCAGTTTTGAATTTGGATCTTCTTATTAAAAACCTAAAAACTTATCACTACAATAATCTTCTAACTAAAAACCTAAAAACTTATCACTACAATAATCTTCGTCAATATTATTTTGATGTAACAATTTATTGCCCTGTTTTACACAGGATTTTGGGACATATGAACTTGGAGCCGACCCCCATTGACACAAAGAGCTACGAGACGCTCCGCCATTTGGTCAGTCCATAATGAGTTTGTATTTTCTGTACCATGTTTTGTAGCCCTGGAACATTTGGGATGTGTGTTTGCAGTTTAATGGCTGGAAGTCTGTTGATTTTGTTGTACATGCAATTGTAAATTGTAGACGGAAAAGTCTGTTGATTTTGTTGTACATGTAATTGTAAATTGTAGACGGAATCGATGGGTGGGCACAGTATGGATTTGTATAATGGGCTATTCTTATGCAATGCGAATGCGATGGAGCAGATGGAGAAATTGGAGCGTGCCTTTGATACTGTGAAAAATGAGTTACTGGGGAAACTCCACGGCATGGTTACCAGTCAGCTTGTACGCAGGGTTTCTGACCCTCTGCTTTCTGCCTCTGCCTCTTCCTCATCTAAAGAGGATAACCTCAAAATGAAAGAAGAGACAGATAAATCGTAACTTTTAAAAAGTTGTTAAGGATTTTGGAGGTTGCTGGATTACGAAATAATATCCCCGGTCTATGTTGAGCCAAGACACTTTGAAAATGTGGCCTAATGGTGGGGATAGCTTTAGTACCATTGGCATTAATAATGCTTAAAAGGTTATACTATGTCTACATCTCTTTTCCTTCATTTTTCAAGTTCTATTAGGTGGGAGTGCACCCCATATACATACATGAGAAATTATCCATGCCTATACTATTAGCAGATAATAAACAAATGTATTGTCTACATTTAAAAGAAAACCAAAAGCTTCATGAGAAAATAAGATTATGTTCCTTATGATTTTTTATATGTAAAAAAGGAAGATTTTAGTTGTTTATTAGGTTTGAAAATTAGTTAGAAGTGAAGATCAGTTAAAATTTTCAAATTTATAGGAGATTTAGGTTCAAATTTTGTCAAGTAATACATGCATAATTGTTAAGTAGTCGTAATACCACTTTATGGTTTTGATTGGTTTTGGATTTGTTGTGGATCTTGTAAAGCAATACATGCATAATTAATTGCCAAGTTGTAATATCGCTATATGGTCACAATGTAATATTGGTGGGGTTCGTTTCAATCCCATACAATTTGCCCCCTCTTGTCAACCTTCCCATTAATTTGTTTTTACATATAAATATTTTTTTCATGTGTTTCATGTTCTCATCTTACATCGTAAAACTACCAAAACCTTATTCAATGTTACAAGCTTCCATACACATCTCTCTAGCACTCTAACCCATTTTATTTGCCCCCATCACAACCTTCTTTGTCCAAAAATTGAAGAGGTGTTTTACACCAAGGTAGGCATCAAGGACTCATTAAGCTTCCTCAAAGGAGTGCTAAAAGATTAAAAGCCTAGGCTACAACCAAGTACCCTGTTTTGAGTAAATGTAAAACCCAATATAGAGTCTTTGAGGTCAACCCCATGCATATTAGGAAGATCCCTTAGACTATAAATTTTCATGGTAGATTTGAGGATATTAGTTTTCTTCTTTGGGCATTTCATAGCCAAATGACCAACCTCCCTATACTAAAAGTAGGCATTGGGATGGTTTAGGCAAATAACCTTCTACTCACATTTAAATCTAGGATCAATTAATAAAATGCTTTGTAGGAGCACACTATCAAGATCCATCTCTACATAGGCTTGTTGGTGGATCCCAAAACTCGAGAATTTCTCATGTTTTTCTTTGCATTAGATAACCTTGCCTAATCTACATGCAATTTCCTAATGGTAAGATCTGAATTTTAGAATTCAAAATGGAAACTCTATCCAAAGGGAAAATTTTGCACTCAAAGACCACCTAGGCGGAAATCAAAAGAATAAACTTATTCTTAGTGCTAAACTTTAATATTACCTTCATTGCATCCTCAAAACAAAATCGACAAGAGAGGTATCACTTACCTAATCCTCTTATTTGTTCAACAAACCAATATCTAGACTCCCATTTAACCTTCACCCATTTATAAAACTCATGATCTAAGGGGACCCCTCATAAAAAGAAAATAATAACAAGATGCTTCTTACAATCCATTATCTTAGAAATAACCTTGCAAAACAACAACATATTTAGACTCCCAATTGACCCTTACCCATTTATAGAACTCATGATCTAAGGGGGATCCTCATAAAAAGAAAAGAATAACAAAATGCTTCTTAAATTCCATTATTTTAGAAATAACCTTGCAAAGCAACAACATACGTAGATTCCCGATTGACCCTTGCCCATTTATAGAACTCATGATTTAAGGGAACCCCTCTCAAAAAAAAGAGAATAACAATATGATTGTTACAATCCATTGTTTTAGAAAAACCTCTCCAAGTTGCAAAAATTTGGGATTTTACCTTGATTTTTAAGCTTTTGATTAGGTTATCTAACATTATGTGACCCTCACACTTTGAACTTACATTTGCACTAAATCATCATTGGTAGAAACATAACCTGCTTCCTTTTGGACTAAAATTTGCCCACTTCCTGAGATAGGGTTTATGGGTGAATCACTAGGGTTAGACACAACAACAAAAGAAGCAAGACCAATTGATAAAATTGGCACTTGAAAACCTATTGTGACACTAAGAGGCATTGAAAAAAAGGGAAAGAACCTAGCTAGCAAACTGAGGTCATTATAGGCATAAATACATGTGAAATAACACCAATAAGAAAGATGCATCCAACAAAATCTTTGATGGATGCTGGAAATGCCCCCATTTAGTTTATCTTTCATTTGTTCTAAGGCCATTTTTGCTTAACTGTAGAACTTATATCAAATAAATAATATTATTTTTTGGTTAACTAGAAATATGGTTAAATGGTTTGAATTTACATGTGTATATGAACTTTGGTTGTCTAAAGAAACTAGTATAGTTATTGATTTTTTTTGTTGGTTTTTGAAAATACTCCCACTATAAAGAAACTATTGTAATTCACACCAATTTCTAGTAATGAACATAAGTACTCCATCCACTCAAATCTTATATTATACATAAAGCATAAAAAAGGACAAAAAAAGATAGATGATGGGTGTCCTTGAGCACCAAATAATAATTATATTATCCATAAATAAGAATCATAACACTCTGATACAATGGATGGAGTGATGAGGAGTATTTATACCAATACCAAAATTCCAATTACATAATCAAGTTAACCTAAGGTGACATAAAGTGGTATTTAGGTTGATTATAAATTATAAAATGGGTTTATCCATAACAAGGTTAATCATAGCATATAGGGATTACTTAATAAATTATCATTAAACATAATAAACAAAATACATTTGTATAATGATTGCTTGTAGAACTATATAAGATTAAATTATACAATGTGGGCCTTGGTCATAAGTCAAATAACACTTTCAACACCCCTTCATAATGTCTAAGACTTGTTAGAAAGTATTAATACTTATAAAATCAAAGTGATTCCCTTGGAGGGAACACCAAAGTAGATGAGCTAGGATCCATGGCATTAAAATTCAACCCCACTACCAAAATTTAGGACAAACCAAAGGAGTTGGAAGTACTTTTTAGGAATATCATTAGAAAATCTTCAATAACAATAAGCAAATCATTGATTTTCTCATAAAACAAGCTCAACATGATAAAGACAAGAATGAATATGATAATGTTATAAAATAAGGGTAATTTAATTAAAGTTGAATCAATTTCCAAAAGAGATAATCATGCTAGAAATGTTATTCAATCCTAATTAGAATGCAAATAAATCC
The DNA here is from genome assembly GCA_028583015.1 of Wollemia nobilis. Classification (NCBI taxonomy): domain Eukaryota; kingdom Viridiplantae; phylum Streptophyta; class Pinopsida; order Araucariales; family Araucariaceae; genus Wollemia; species Wollemia nobilis. Next base: position 335,606 of record JAQPPZ010013871.1, read on the forward strand.
AACATCAAGGTAAAAGCATCCTCTTATCGCCCTATCAAAATTGCAAAATAGAAAACTTGCTTCTACACGAGTGCACTTAAGAAGAAACCCTCCTGTCTTGAGAATTATGCAAGAAGTACGAAGACATCATTGTATGGTCTTATAAATATTTGAAGGTATATGATAGAAACATCATAAAGCATATCATTGAATTGAGACTTAACATAAATCCTTTTAGATAAAATCAAAGGCCTATGAATCCCAAAATAGTAGTCATAAAAAAGGAGTTTCTAAAACTTTTGCAAGTTTAATTATATTTCCAATCATGCACTCCACTTGGTTAGCCAACCTAGTACTAGTATAAAATAAAAATGATGACACAAGGTCATATTTTAGCTTTAGGAATCTAAAAAGTACATCATTGAAACATCACTACACTGCCTACTTTTGATCAAATCTTATAGAAGATCATAATATGGCAAAAATTATTAGTTCTACACAACTTCTTAGGGTATCAAATTTGGGTTAAGTATAGTGAACAATACAAAACAACATTCACCACCAAATGGGTGACCTTTTCCTACCAAAGATTGTCGTAAGGTTATTAGGACTAGTTGGTGAGATCATACTCATTTACCTTAATGATTTTACTATATTTTCCAAATAAAGAAACAAACACATTGGACATATGGAGCTTTTTACAAATATGTAGGGAATATGGTATCTCACTCAACCCTAAAATATCCATTTTTATGGTACAAGAAGGCAAACTATGAGGATATGTAGTGTCTAAAGATGGCTTAACTATAGATCTTGATAGGATAAAAGAAATTCAATATCTTCTCTTACCCCCATCCTTTAAAGGAATTAGATACTTCCTAGGTCAAATCTATTTTGTAGCTAAGTTCATGATAAATTTAACAAAATTGGTTAGACCAATCATCAAAATGTTGAAAAGGATGCAACTATTGTAAATCCAGCTACAAGAGGTCAAAACAAAAACCTCCAATCACACAAAAACTGTGATAAATACAAATAAAGCTAATAAAATCCTCCATTCACATAAAAAACTACAATATATAGAAATAACTAGTAAAACCCTCCATTCACATAAGAACTGTGATAAATAGAAATAATCGATAAAACCCCAATTCTCATAAAAACTGCAATACATGGAAATAAAATGATAAATATTTTATTTGCTCATACTTGGATTCACCTCCTTTTACAATGCAATACCAAGAGAATATATATCCCCAAAGAAACCCTAAAACAAAACTCTAAAGCTTAAGCCCTAAAGATAAACAAAAATATTATTTTTGGCAATTTGTTTTTTGTCAAAAATTACTATATTTAGTAATTACTATTTTCGAAAAATTATTTTTTCATCAAAAAATGTCATTTTTAGTAATTACTATTTTAGGCAAATTTTTTTTTCATCAAAAATTACCATTTTAGTAATTACTATTTTTGAAAAATTATTTTTTAATAAAAAATTATCTTTTTTAGTAATAAAAACTTATTTAAAAACTTCTTAAAAAAACACCTTATGAAAGATAGGCTCTTGCATCGTTCTCCTTTGGTTGAAAAGAACTCTGCTTCTGCGAGTTCCTTTGATTAAACTCCTGTAACTTTTTGCTATCAATATTTTTCCCAATCGTTCAAATCTTGGATCAGATCAATATGATGTTGAATATCCTTTTTTGGGGGTGGTCCATCTGGTAACTCCCCTGGTATAACATCTGCATATTATTTTAGCAACTCTACTGTTGCGGGTGGTATAGCAACATCCATTGTATCCACATTTTGTGTTGTCAACACAACAAAAAACAACTTCATTCATCCCTGTGATAATATTATTTTTTTAATAGGTTTTTTCTTTGCCCTTCTTCCTTATGTCATAATAAGACTACTTTTACTCCATCCTTCTAGAACGTATAAGTATTCCTTCCCCATCATGGGTAGCCTTTTAGTCATATTGCTAAGACCTCCCCAAAAATAAGTGACATGCATCAATTGGAACTACATCAAACCATACTTCATCCTTATAGGTATTTCTAATTGAAAACTTAACCACACACCTCTTATCTAGAGTTACCTCATTCTCTTTCTTGAACCACGATATGCGATAAGGATACGGATTCTTCTCACTCTTAAAGTTAAGTTTCTCAACCATTTCATTTGAAACCATATATTCACATCTGCCATTGTCAATAGTCATATTACATACCTTTCCTCTAGATGCGCACCTAGTTCTAAAGATATTCGTACGCAACCAAGAATCACCACCATCATTGTCTTGTGCTTTCTCCTTCCTTGGAAGGATCATCATCCTCTTTATCATGATATTTTCCTCCATATCTCCAACAAATTCTGTCTTAGTTTGCTCTTATGCCTTAACCAGATTAACTCTAGTTTGCTCTCCTTATTTTCTTTCTTGTGTAGGATAGTGTAAAAACTCAAAAGCTTTGTGCCCTTCCTCACCACATCTATAACAAGTATATTGCCTTTCTAGGACTTACCAATTTCATCCTCCACCATAGCCTCTTTCTCTTTTAAATCCTCCACCTCTCTCATGGTTAGTATGACCTTGCCTAGACTCTTATTTTTTTCTTGTACGAGAAGATTATCCCTTTGAGGGATTAAATCCACCACGTCCACTAGTTGGAGGTGATAATGGTTCGTTCCTCACTCCTCTTCTAAAATTACTTCGCTTATGTTTCTCTTTCGCTTTTAATGCAAACTTATATGCATCCTCTACACTAGATTCGAAGCATACTCAACTCATCTTGTATGACATAACTTATTCCATTAACATACCTTGTAGCCTTATGTTCATATAACTCTTGAAGCTCCACTCAAATTGATAACTTGTAGAATTCGTTGGTGGAGTCCTCTATGCTTTGATCCTTTTGCCTGTGGTTTTGTAATCTACGAAATAATGTTTGGGCATAATCTTTAGGCAAGAATTTCTCCTTCAATTTTTTTCTATTTTTTGCCAAACCCTAATCTTTTCCTTTCCTTTTCTTTGTCTCTCCTTCTATATATGATCCCACCAAATCAATGCATATCCATTAAACTTCATGCATGCAATCTTTAATTTCCTTTCCTCTAAAAGGTCTCTCCACTCAAAGAACTTCTCCATGCCATTCAACCAATCTATTAACTCTTCTGGTTTCAACCCTCTTGCATACACAAGGACATCAACCTTGATCTCATCTCTATTTCCTTCCAAGGTCCTAATCAGCCTATCCTCGAAATGATGCTCTTCTAGCTTCCCATTCGGTTCTTCCTCTACTCGAACCTTTGATTTTTTTTCTTCTCCCATAGTCTCATTATCAAAATCTGGATATGTAAAATCCATTGGATATCTTTCCCTCATATGGGTCATGATTCTAGTCAATTGAGCAACTTGTGCCTACAGCTCCTACATATTCCTATTGATATGGGTATAATCTCCTCTTTCTCTCCTCATGCTAAACTGATATGTGTTATTTCAAATAGACAAATAAGAATAGTAGAATAATTGTAACCAACAAGATTACCTTCTCTCCCCTAGCAAGATCCAACTTGCTTTACTACCAAATGATGTAAATCCAGTTGCAAAAGGTCAGAACAAAAACTTTCAATCACATAAAACTGTTGTAAATAGAAATAAAGCGATAAAACCCTCCATTCACATAAAAACTATGATAAATATAAATAATCGGTAAAATATTCCATTCACATAAAAATTGCAATAAATAGAAATAATCGGTAAAACCTCCATTCTCATAAAAATTGCAATACATGGAAATAAACCGATAAATGCTTTATTTTCTCATACTTGGATTCACCTCCTTTTACAATGTAATACCAAGGGAATATATATCCCCAAAGAAACCCTAAAACAAACCCTAAAGGTTAAAGCCCTAAAGATTAAAAAAATACTATTTTTTGTAAATTGTTTTTTTGTAAAAAATTACCATTTTTAGTAATTACTATTTTGTTGGTTGTTGGTTGGATTTAACCCCATAGGGGATCCTTGCCAAGTCAACAATACCTCCCAAAGGAAAATACCAAATAATACCTTGCACAAGAGTAAATTATCTTAACAAACAACACTTTGCACAAGAGCAAACCACATGATGCATGTTGTTGGTTGGTTTGGTTGAACCCCATAGGGGCTCCTTGCCAAGCCAACAATACCTTCTAAAGGAAAATACCACTAAGTATCACCCTTGGGAGTAATATGCTTCTATATGAGCTAAGCAACCATCATATGCCTCTAAGGAAAATTAGCTCACATCAAGAAGAAATTGTGTCTAGAATTTTCCTAATGAGTGATTTACTTGCTTCTTTGAGTGAATTACTTGTCTACAAAGCCATCAATTATCCTATAAATAATTTTTGTCTAAGTTCACCCAAACAACAATTTTCTAGTTGTACTGAGCAAATCACTCATAAATCTTAAAAAGATATTCAATCTCCTCTAGATAAAAGAATTGCTTTAGTACTTGAGCAAATCACTCACTTGGTCAAGCAAATAAATTTTGAGCTAGGACTGACAAAATTTCCCCTATCACCCAAAATCATTCATCTTTCATTTTATTCACCATGGATATTACTTCTTCTTCCACCATCCCATACATGTTGGAGGCTGACCTTGTGATGCCACTAGCTATCACTATCACCTCCCCAATATTTTTATGAGTATCAATAATGCAAGTAGAAACACCTAAAGTAGACTCATCAAAGGGCAAGGAAAAGAAGAGAAAGAATCCCACCCTTCCTCATAAACCTAAAGAGCTATTTGATAAACCCTATTGGACGGTGGAGAGGAAGTTTAAAAATTCCCTAATAAAGATAAGGAAGGAGACCCTCAAAAGGTTTAACCTTAGTCCCTAGATAGATTTATGGAGTGTCAGTAAAGTTTGGACCTCAAGCGTTGTAATAAACCTAATGTCATAAGTGTGGAATTGCCTAAATCTAGTAAAGGCATGTGTCAAAATGCATGATTTTTATGACAAGAGCATCAACCATCTAGAGTGGTTATAAGAATCATTCTACCTTAAATAAGATGATATTTGAAAGATTCTTAATGCAGTAGATGATCCAACCATATGGTACACATGCAACCCCAAGGTGTAAAAGAAATACTACTATAAACTTATCTTGAATTAGTATAGGGAATTCTTAATCCCACATCTAAAGAACCTTGACAAGGCTCTCAAATTCAACATCCTACTTGAATTGAAGTGGTTCAATAATGACATCCAACTAGTCTTATAAGGGATTATAGTCATCCTAGGGGAACCTCTTGTATATTGTAGAAAACTACCATGCACACTCACAAATAAATGATTGCATAAGGTATATAGCAAATGAAAAGAATCGCCAACTTAAGAGGTTGAAAGAAGAGAGGAAATTCATATACACTTCTTATCTAGTTTTGTTAATCATCTATCAAAAGAAGAATTGGTTCCCTTCCATATATATTAATCAAATAGGATCGAATGAAAAATTAATATCGGTTGTTGATTTCATAAGTTTACCTTACCAAGAATCTAGGACTTCCTACAACTTTTGTGATGTAATATACTACATAATCATGAAAAAATAAAAAGGGTAAGATGCCAAAAATTTTAGTTGAGGTTTGGGACGTATTTTCATTAGAGGATTGGTTGAATGAGGATGATTACCTACTGAGATCCTGCTTGTTCATCTTCCTATTTGAGTTTTTTGATATGCCCTCTAAGATACGGGTATACATGCCAAACTACTTATTCAACATTGAATATGAAAGGAAGCTCGTCTATGTGGACCTAAAGTATTTTAGGGGGTAGAAGAAGACCACCTTCTACCCACTCAAGTAGAAAATCATGAAGACCACACTAATTTTATGATTCTTTCACATGGTCATGGAGCAAAAGTTAAGAGACATGGGACTTGAACAACTCTAGGATGTTTGGCCCTATGATCTTGAAAATTACTTTAATGATTTTTTATTTTTTTGAATTTACATGATGGAATCAGTAGCCACCACGAATCCGGGTAGGTTTTTCGACTTTTTATGGCCGCCATAGTATTTTGTGTTGTTCGTATCGAAAAGCCACCACACAGATCTTTGCGCAGTCCGCCCCTATAACCACCATGCCACAATTATTTTAAACCTTTTACACTGTTGAAAGCACTAGGAAAGGGACAAGCGTTCAGTCCGGTGAGGCCCGAGATTTGAACCTTGGACCTTAACCCCCCTTATGGGATTTGGTCGAACCAATTGGTCTACACCTTGGACCTTACTTCTAATGAAATTAAAAGAAGGGTTTGCATACATTTTTTACACATGAGAAAATGTACAAAATTAAGAAAGAAAAACCATTTAAGAAAGTAGCCCAAGCCACTCTAGATAACACATAGGGGTACAAAAATAAAATTTAATAGTGGTATGCTAACCCTCGAGAGTGGTATACCTTCTATGCTAAAGCAAAGGTTATAAATAATTTCAATCTAGATGTCAAACCTCATCACCATGCATTAAAGGCCATAGATAAATTGGGAGACTTGAGGAGAAATATCCTTACCTAGCAAAAGATGCATTATGAAATAAAAATAACCACAAGGCTAATGTAAAGCAGTCCCTTTGATGAACAATTTTTAGCTATCAGGGATAAGAGGCATAGGAAGGACATCAAAAGGCCAAGAATAATTGGATATTCCATAGAAAGTCACTAAGTCCACTTCCTACCATGATACCTGTAGTGAATTCTCAGTACACTCAAAAGGATGGATTATTATGGTGGTAAGAAGCAAAGATAAAGTGACACACATATGCGGATGAAAATTCCAATAAAAATAATTAGAAAGCAAGTCCTAGAAGTCATAAGAAAGAAATCTCAAAAATCAAATGTTTATAAAGCTTTGACTAAAGATAAAAGGTAAAATATCTGATGCATGAAGTTTTGTGGTTAGATGGTAAAAAGTTATGAGGTCGACAAATAATAAAAGCTTGACCCCGAAGGGCTAGGTGGATTGGTAAGTGCAGGTGTGGCTAGGCACTTACCAAGAAGAGACCTAGGTTCAAACCTTAGGGGGGAAGCCAACCCTTTGCAAAGGTAGTAGTCTGCTCCAAATCCTCTAAGTGCACGTCAGACCGACGATGACGATACAAACCCCAAGCGATCGGTGGTCCCCATCTCACGGCGGGTCAACAAGAACGAGACATATAGGTTTTTTGGGAGCAGTCCCTGTGGTTTGAACCCTACGCTGGCCAGTTACTAAAAATAGTGGTTGTTACCAACTCTCCTATGTAATAAAAAACAAATAATAAAAGCTTTGATGTCAAATGGTAAGGAAAATTCCAAAGTCTAAAAAAACTTATATCCTAAAAATTTAAGGAAGCCCACAAATTGTATTGAGGTGTACAACCTTCTAGGAAGTATAGTCCTTTCATATAAAAGAATATGGTGTATTTCTCGAAAAGGACAACAACAACAAAAGCACAAGCAAATTTAAGGCATTCAATGCAAAAAAAATTGTATCGAGATTATGGGAATCCCCAAATAGGTAGATGGCAATAATGGTGGTAGTTCCTCATCCAAAGACTCAAAACCATTTGGCATTTATAATTCTAGATCCTAAGACCTTGGGCAAACCAATGACTTAAATAAAGATATGGCCCAACATCAAGAGAAACAATCATATCAAAATATTTGCATCAGTTTTGAATGGAAACCCTCCTTCTTGTAATCTATAAATAGTATTAGTTTAGGATTTGTAAAGGATGAACAAGTTTGTAAAGATTTCCTTTCATTTCTCTCTATATAATAGTTTGTAGAATTCTAAGTGGTCTTGCGGGTAATCAAACCCCTACTCTAGGCATAATCTTATGTAATGAATTATGCTTGCATATATGTATATTGGAGATCATGAGTCTACTTTGAAGTCCATCTATGTATCTCATACCTGGACTTACTTCTCTTGTGTGTGTACTTGCATCTTGTTATTTTTGTGCCCATATATATGTCGAGGAGAGGACAACGTTCATCTTGACACATTGTGTTGAGACTTGTTGTTCTGGGAGCTCTTATTTGATCTTTGGTGCATTACCACCTTTTCTAGCTTAGGTTTTTACTTTTTAATTGCTTTTGTTTTCTTCCTCTTACCCTTTTCCTCCCAAGCTATTAGATTAGAAAGTGTATCTTCTATCCCATCTTATATGACAAAGCCAAACCTTGTGCTATTGGGACTAGCCTTGCTATGTTGCTCCATATGAGGCACAATCTACCTCGATTGCCTAGTCCACACCATGTCTAATAGTTAGGACAATAAGAGAGGACAACAATACCTAAGATCACCATATATATAGCATCAACAACATTGGTAATCATGAGCACAATAATATAAGAAATAATGAGGGAGAGGCTACAAAAGTAAGAAGGCAAACTACATGGGTCTATGTTTGAAAAGCTAGTGACATAACAACACGTGGGGTAGCAACAAGCACCCCAACTTGAGGAGCGGTAAATCCCTCAAGGAGGAACTCCTCTTGAGTAGGTAATAACTAAAGTTATGGCCACCACCCCCTTCGCAACCATTTCGCTTTTCCTTTTTGTTGATCCTAGTTATTTTTCCTCTATACTTCTTTTATTCCTACTTCTTCTTCTTCTTCCACTCCTATCACACTTCCCTCACCATCCACTAGTGTAGTCATTGGTTCTCTTGGAGGTACTCTAACTCCCACCACAACCCTCATTTTTTATCACTACAAAAATTATCTCATTTACATTACCAACCATCAAGGTCAAGTTTTGTAACAAGCCAACATAAATTGGCTTTAAGGTTAAATCATAGTTACAAGGTTAACTATAGTCATGGTTTAACTGTTCCCATTAGGGGTGAGTAAGGTTGCCAATAGACCTACATATAGAATGCATATAGGCTTACACTATGGATGCTCATAGACTTAGATCACCATTATCAACCTTAGTCAATAAGGCCAAATTACTAATATTTCAACACCTCCTAGAGCTGAGGGACCAAGAAGAGAAGATATAAGTGATATTTAATCCATAGTTAGCTAGGGGAAAATGGCTAAGATTAGATACATTGTCCAAGCTACCAACATCCTTAGCTAAACATAAAGTGCACCACCAAAATATCGAAGGTAAATGTAAACATATTTAGCTAAGCATAAGGTGCACCACCAAAATATAGAAGGTGAATGTGAACATCCTTGGCTAAGCATAAGGTGCACCACCAAAATATAGAAGATGAATGTTAAGAAAGGAAACATGGAAAATCTTTGACTAACATGAAAAATGATGTGTAAGCATTGACAAAGGGACTTGGGTTGATCCCATGACCTTGTGCCTGTGAGGTTTAAACTTCAAATTTAAACCTTACATTTTCTTTTTGGAATTCCGGATAGACTTCAATTTGACAACCTGTCTATTGACGTCGGGCGGCACAATCCAAACCTCTAATTATCCATCAGGAAATTCCTTTCAACGCACGTGTTCCTTGTTCTGTGGACACTGAATTGAGGGAGTCTCGGATAAACTCCACTTTGCGTGGGTATTCTAAATTTCCAGTTTGCGTGTCTGACACTATCTTTCATCCACGGACATTTTCCCAAAAATTCCCACGAGGCTTACAACAAGATCTTGTAGGAGCGCAAGTCTGGTAGAAAGAGCATTCTACAACAGACCATTTTTAATCTAAAGGAAAGAAATTGGATAAACACAAACATTGGCATTTCAAGAAATGGAGGCCGAGGGGATGCAGATGCTGCAAAAGCAGAATGGCCATAAACTTATAATCGGTATCGTTGGATTTGGAAAATTCGGTCAATTTTTGGCAAAAACAATGAAAAAGCAGGGTCATTCGGTAATCGCATCTTCAAGATCGGACTACTCCGAGGTTTGCAACAACATGGGAGTCACCTTCTTCAGGTAGAAGACTCACTAGTTCTTCATTTAGTCACAATCACATTATTTTTAGTAACTGGTAAATGTAAGGTTCAAACTATAAGACTACTTCCACCAAATTTATTTGACTTAGTTCCTCTTGTTCTTAGCGTGATTTGTGCAAACAGCATCCAGATGTCATTTTGCTGTGCACAGCAATTGTGGCGATGGAACCCACTCTGCGGTCTCTACCTCTGGAAGAACTTAATACTAGTAGTACTCTCTTTGTAGACGTACTCTCCGTCAAGGAATTTCCCATGAATTTATTTCTGGAGGTAATCTAAGTTTAGGTACTTATCTCTTTAGTATTCACTATATTGGGGATTTGCTATTTGATCATGGAAATCTGTAGGTTTTGCCTCCTGAATGCCAAATATTGTGCACGCACCCAATGTTCGGACCAGAAAGTGGCAAAAGAAGCTGGGCAGGTCTTTCATTTGTTTATGATAAAATCCGCGTTAGCGAAGAAGGCATTTGTGCACAAAAGTGCAATGATTTTCTAGCGATATTTGAATCTGAGGTATGTGTAAATCACCCCTATAAAGATTAGAAAAAGTAAAGCATTTCGAGCTCCGATATGTGTGTGTGTTTACAGGGCTGTAAAATGGTGGAGATGACTTGCGCGGATCACGACCGTTATGCAGCAGGAACCCAGTTTTTTGACACACACAGTCGGAAGGTTCATTGACAAACTTCAATATATATTTTTACATAAGAGAATCAAGGATATCGAATTTAGATGTCATCACTATAAACCCTAGTTCACTGGGTAATAAAAAAGTTAATGGAACATCAATCCTCCAAGACATCTTTCCTTTGTAACCTATCCCCTTCTAAGTTTGCCGTTGTTTGAACCTATGTCTCCTCAAAGCCCATATCAGTGCACTGTTGCAGCAGACAAAAAGTATTAAGGTAAAGCCTCCTTAAAGCCCATATCAGTGCAATGTTGCAGCAGACAAAAAGTATTAAGGTAAAGCCTCCTTAAAGCCCATATCAGTGCACTGTTGCAGCAGACAAAAAGTATTAAGGTAAAGCAGAATTTTTATGAGGGGTCCGCGCCTTTATACCAGGTTTGAACTTGGGTTTTTAGATGAAATCATGAACTTACCACTACAGTATCCTCTTAGGATAAAATATTAGGGTAAAGCACAGGTCCCCTTATACTAGTTTGAATTTGGATATCCTGACTGGAAACCCAAAAACTTACCATTACAGTATTCTTCTAGAACAAAACGTTAGGGTACAACGCGGGTCCTCTTTATCAGTTTTGAATTTGGATCTTCTAATTAAAAACCTAAAAACTTATCACTACAATAATCTTCTAACTAAAAACCTAAAAACTTATCACTACAATAATCTTCGTCAATATTATTTTGATGTAACAGTTTATTGCCCTGTTTTACACAGGATTTTGGGACATATGAACTTGGAGCCGACCCCCATTGACACAAAGAGCTACGAGACGCTCCGGCATTTGGTCAGTCCATAATGAGTTTGTATTTTCTGTACTATGTTTTGTAGCCCTGGAACATTTGGGATGTGTGTTTGCAGTTTAATGGCTGGAAGTCTGTTGATTTTTTTGTTGTACATGTAATTGTAAATTGTAGACGGAAAAGTCTGTTGATTTTGTTGTACATGTAATTGTAAATTGTAGACGGAATCGATGGATGGGCACAGTATGGATTTGTATAATGGGCTATTCTTATGCAATGCGAATGCGATGGAGCAGATGGAGAAATTGGAGCGTGCCTTTGATACTGTGAAAAATGAGTTACTGGGGAAACTCCACGGCATGGTTACCAGTCAGCTTGTACGCAGGGTTTCTGACCCTCTGCTTTCTGCCTCTGCCTCTTCCTCATCTAAAGAGGATAACCTCAAAATGAAAGAAGAGACAGATAAATCGTAACTTTTAAAAAGTTGTGAAGGATTTTGGAGGTTGCTTGATTACGAAACAATATCCCTGGTCTATGTTGAGCCAAGACACTTTGAAAATGTGGCCTAATGGTGGGGATAGCTTTAGTACCATTGGCATTAATAATGCTTAAAAGGTTATACTATGTCTGCATCTCTTTTCCTTCATTTTTCAAGTTCTATTAGGTGGTAGTGCACCCCATATACATACATGAGAAATTATCCATGCCTATACTATTAGCAGATAATAAACAAATGTATTGTCTACATTTAAAAGAAAACCAAAAGCTTCATGAGAAAATAAGATTATGTTTCTTATGATTTTTTATATGGAAAAGGAAGATTTTAGTTGTTTATTAGGTTTGGTAATTAGTTAGAAGTAAAGATCAGTTAAATTTTTCAAATTTTTAGGAGATTTAGGTTCAAATTTTGTCAAGTGATACATGCATAATTGTTAAGTAGTCGTAATACCATTCTATGGTTTTAGATTTGTTGTGGATCTTGTAAAGCAATATATGCATAATTAATTGCCAAGTTGTAATATCGCTATATGGTCACAATGTAATATGGGTGGGATTCGTTTCAATCCCATGCAATCCGTCCCCTCTTGTCAACCTTCCCATTAATTTATTTTTACATATAAATATTTTTTTCATGCGTTTCATGTTCTTACCTTACATCGTAAAACTACCAAAACCTTATTTAATGTTACAAGCTTCCATACACATCTCTCTAGCACTCTAACCCATTTTATTTGCCTCCATCACAACCTCCTTTGTCCAAAAATTGAAGAGGTGTTTTACACCAAGATGGGCATCAAGGACTCATTAAGCTTCCTCAAAGGAGTGCTAAAAGATTAAAAGCCTAGGCTACAACAGGTACCCTTGAGCAAATGTAAAGCCCAACATAAAGTCTTTGAGGTCAACCCATGCATATTAGGAAGATCCCTTAGACTAGAAATTTTCATGGTAGATTTGAGGATATTAGTTTTCTTCTTTGGGCATTTCATAGCCAAATGACCAACCTCCCTATAATAAAAGCAGGCATTGGAATGGTTTAGGCAAATAACCTTCTACTCACATTTAAATCTAGGATCAATTAATAAAATGCTTTGTAGGAGCACACTATCAAGATCCATCTCTACATAGGCTTGCTGGTGGATCCCAAAATTCGAGAATTTTTCATGTTTTTCTTTGCATTAGATAACCTTACCTAATCTACATGCAATTTCCTAATGGTAAGATCTGAAATTTATAATTAAAAATGGAAACTCTATGCAATTACCTAAGTTCTAAACTTTAAGATTACCTTCATTGCATCCTCAAAAAAAAATCGACAAGAGAGGTATCACTTACCTAATCCTCTTATTTGTTCAACAAACCAATATCTAGACTCTCATTTAACCTTCACCCATTTATAGACTCATGATCTAGCGGACCCCTCATAAAAAGAAAATAATAACAAGATGCTTCTTACAATCCATTATTTTAGAAAGACAAAAAATTGATAAAAGTCTAGAATTCCTATTGGAACCACACTCTATAGAGGAATCTCATAGTTAAGTTGGGATAAGACTAGGTTTTTCTGAACTAATTTGAGAGGGTGGAGAAACACCAATGAAGAAGAGAGAATCAATAAGATTAAACTCGTAATAGCTTGTTGAAGAATCTTGTCCATACATCCGTTGTCAATCATTGATACATCCACGTGGATTATTTTGCAAACACATGTCCTAGAGGTACTTGAAGATCCATATGTCCACATGAGACACATGACTCAAGGGCAAAATGGTCAATTTTGACGCCCTGGGAAAACAAGGCATAAAAACTAACATAAGAGAAAACCATCAACTAAATATAAATCAATCACCTTGGTTCGAATCCCATGATGAACATGGACAACTCTCTACCGTGCATTATTTTGAATAACCACATCCTATTATAGGTAGAAAAAAACTATACTTTTGCTTTAGTCAAACTCCAAATATGAGGTCTAAGGTTTGAATCTAAAATAGGGCAAGGTTGTACATCATGCTTCGATGATAGAAATTCAAATTGAAAGGAGTCTAGTTGAACGAATACTTTTCGGGTAAGTAACATCATCCCATATGTCTATGGCCTTGTAAATGTTTAAAGTTAATTTACTATCACTTTTACTTTATAAAGCTTTATATTGTGTTTATCAGATTCAAAATGTCTTTACCCAATATTTTTCATCCTTTACCGATCAATTTTAAAATTTACTTTTGTTATTTTGTTTGTCATCTACATTTCCTATTACAACACAAAAAACAGGAGTAAATTTTTTAAAATATATCAAGAGACCAATAAAGCTTGTATGAGAAATCGATAGAAAAATAGAAGGATGCACTATCACTTGAAAGTTAAATAGATAAAGTAAAGTGCTATGTTTGAAAAAGATGAATTTTTAAGAAAATAAATTTTATATAGGAGGTATTTTTATAAGTAACCATATTATAAGAGTTATATATATGTGGTGATTTATAGGATGTTGGAATAATTTTTTTAATTGCTTATATTTAATTGAAATGGGTCAACTTTATTCATCGTGATTGTGTTGTCACAATATTTTAAAAAACCATATAATAGTATTTTAGCAACTATGCATATATTTACTAATAAAATTTGAATATGGGTCTTTATATTGGAAGTCCACCCATTTAAGCACTTGAGTGTATGCTATTTAATTAATTGTTATGGACCCGTGTGATCTAATTATTTAAAGCTTTGCAAAAGAGATGATATTAAGGGGATTCAATCCTATGAACTTTTAGTTGGAAGGCTTTTAAGAAATTTTGTATTGGCCATGACAACATGAGCTATGATTCAATCCCTTTAACTTGATAGACTGGAGCCTTCAAAAGCTATATGTTAGTTAATTTAGCAGGTAATATGCTTGGTTTGAAAAATTATCATCATCAAAGATGACATCGTAAGGAGATCAAACCAAAAAGATGCTAGTAAGATTCAAACCTACAACCTCTTGTTTTGAAGACGTCCAAAGATATTGTGCTTGCCAAGATGTTAAGTTGTTGAGATAATATCTATGTGCTCTCTTTATTCTCTGACTAAGATGACAAATGATATGTAAGCATTGACAAAAATACTTAGGTTGATCCCATGACATTCTGCCTTTAAGATTTAAACTTCTATTTACCTAGATCATTGAATGGGTCCAATGCAATTGTGCTTGGTAGAAATATAATTGCTCCCAAAAAAATATTTGCTTAACAAAAGTTAAAGCTTTACCTTGCATATATGTTGTCCAAAACTTCAACCATATCATATGAGAATAGAATAATCATACTCCATAAAAAATAGCTCCTTCCCATATGTTTGCCTTAACAAAAGTCAATGCTTTGCCTTACATGGAGGTTTTATTTAATTGCTTATATGTTATCCAAAACTTGAGAATAGAATAATCATGCTCCATAAAAACATAGCTTCTTCCCATGGAAAATCTTAAAAAAAGAAGAGTTACCTCCGTTAATTGAACTTGCACCCTTACACACCCATATCGCTTGCCCTAACCAAGACAACTGCTACGTTAATTGGGATAAAGTGGTCATGTCCTATAGGAAAACAACTCACCTTGTCCAAGTCTTTTTACAAAGGAGAATTGGCATGCAAATTTGGATTTTAAATTCGAAAAATTGATTCAAATTTGTCAAAATTACCCTCCAAAGCGAGAAGGATGGATTTACGTGGTAAATCACATGCATTTTATTCACCAAACTCCCTAAGAAGAATATGATATACAAACTTCACTTTTTCCAAATTTAAACCATACTTTTTCTATTTAGAGTTCCCGATAGACTTCAATTTGAACGGACTTCCTTTCAACGCACGTGTTCCTTGTTTTGTGGACTTTGAATTGAGGGAGTCTCGGATAAACTCCAATTTGCGTGGGGACTATAAATTTATGTATCTGATACACCCTTTCATCCACACAGATTTTCCCCAAAATTTCCACAGAAAGAGCATTCGACAACAGACCATTTTTAATCTGAAGGAAGGAAATTGAAAAAACACAAACATTGGCGTTTCAAGAAATGGGGGCTGAGGGGATGCAGATGCTGCAAAAACAGAATGGCCATAAACTTTGCATCGGTATCGTTGGATTTGGAAATTTTGGTCAATTTTTGGCAAAAACAATGAAAAAGCAGGGTCATTCCGTAATCGCATCTTCAAGATCGGACTACTCCGAGGTTTGCAACAACATGGGAGTCACCTTCTTCAGGTAGATAACTCACTAGTTCCTCATTTAGTCACAATCACACTATTTTTAGTAACTGGTAAATGTAGTGTTCAAACTACAGGACTGCTTTCATCAAATTTATTCGACTTAGTTCCTTATTGTTCTTATTTAAATTTTCTGGTTGCAGAGATCAGCGTCATTTGTGCAAACAGCGTCCAGATGTCATTTTGCTGTGCACAGCAATTGTGGCGATGGAACCCACTCTGCGGTCTCTACCTCTGGAAGAACTTAATGCTGGTAGTACTCTCTTTGTAGACGTACTCTCCGTCAAGGAATTTCCCATGAATTTATTTCTGGAGGTAATCTAAGTTTAGGTACTTATCTCTTTAGTATTCACTATATTGGGGATTTGCTATTTGATCATGGAAATCTGTAGGTTTTGCCTCCGGAATGCCAAATATTGTGCACGCATTTAATGTTCGGACCAGAAAGTGGCAACATAAGCTGGGCAGGTCTTCGATTTGTTTATGATAAAATCCGCGTTAGCGAAGAAGGCATTTGTGCACAAAAGTGCAATGATTTTTTAGCGATATTTGAATCTGAGGTATGTGTAGATCACCCCTATAAAGATTAGAAAAAGTAAAGCATTTCGAGCTCCGATATGTGTGTGTTTACAGGGCTGTAAAATGGTGGAGATGACTTGCGCGGATCACGACCGTTATGCGGCAGGAACCCAATTTTTGACACACACAGTCGGAAGGTTCGTTCACAAACTTCAATATATATATATATACATTTACAAAAGGAATTGGGATATGAATTTGGATGTTGTCACTATAAACCATAATTCACTAGGTAAAACGAAGTCAATGAAATGAAATGAAAGATTTTAATTACGTCTGCGAGACCCAAATATGGTCTATGGGACCTCAAATATGGAAGTACAATTACTCAAATCATATCATATGATCTTTAATATCTTTGAGAAGGTTGTTCCTTCTCCTGCTGATTTGTGTTAGCAATTCCCCAACTTTTTTTATTTTACTATCTTCAAATAAATCTGCCATAAACTCGTTCCCAAGTGTTTCTTTGTATTTGTCATGGATATCTGAAAAACTCGGGTATTTATAGATGAAGTGTTCTTCTGTTTCTACTGCCCCTGTGCTTTGCATAGAGTACATATCCTTTCTTCCCATTGTTCTTTGGGTGTTGTCCATCTCCCTGTTTCACATCTAAGCCTATGAGAGCTAGTCCTTATCTGAGCAATGAGTATTTTTTCCTTTCACTTGATTTCAGCGCCTATATACGCTTTTTCCTTGTGGTCATACGTTGGGTTAAAATTTGCAATATAATATTGTCTTTTCCTGCTTGCATTTTTCCACATTCCACTTTGAACTTTTCATTCACATAATTTTTTGTCTTTGTTGACATTTGGGCATTCATTTATGTTGATTTCTCGACGTTTCATCCATTTCTGATTTTGTTTCATCCATGTATTCTTTCGCCTATGCAACTCTTCGCCCCTATCTGCCCTAGGCCATCTATCATTTGTCATGTTTTTTGTTTTTTTCAAGTAACATAATAGCTTGGTCATAGCAATTGCTTCTAAAGGGAACATTCCAGTTTCAGCTAGAATAATTTCATAAGGGGTTGTGGCCTTAATTTTGAGAAAGTTTATGATTAGATATTTTTGAATCCTTTCTATTTGCCTCCATTTTGCATTTGTTGTGCCACTAGCCCACACCTCGCAACTAATACAACAGAACCGGTGTAACAAGTAGGCCAAATAAGACCTTGGTGGTCTTCCAGTCCCACAACTCGACATTCCTACACCTGTTTTGAAGTGCATATAGTGCTCTCCAACCACTTTGAGTTCTTTTCATCCTACATGTATTCCAATTAAGTTTGTCATGAAATTCTATGCCCAAGTATTTGTATTCTACTACTACATCAAGCGGTTCTCCTGCAAACTGAAATTTGAGTTGTTGCTTCTTCTTTTTTGTTGAAAAAATCATAATTTTTGTTTTGCTCGTGTTCACTTGCATCCCAACTTCTTTACAAAAGAGTTCTAGAGCTTGAAGGTGATCTTCTAGATCTTTGGTTGTTTTGGCTACAAGAATTACATCATCTGCATACATGAGGAGTTTTACCACATATTTGGCTAAATGCACACCCTCTCCCCCAAATTTGTTTATCCATTCTTCTAACTTGTCAATGTATAACCCAAATAAGGTCGGAGGTAGAGGGCAACCTTGTTTGACACCTATGTCACTACCAAAACATTTAGATAAACCTTCATGTGTTCTGATTCTAGCCTTTACATGCTCATATAGTCTGTGAAGCTGCTGCCTGTAGTGAATTGGAACCTCTAGCTCTTCCATTCTGCTCCATAATTTTTTCCTTGGCACTGTGTCAAATGCCTTTTTGAAGTCTACAAAACAACAAAAAACCTCCTCTTTTTTGTCCCATATTTTTTCCAGTTCGAGCGTGATACAGTGATCAATAGTTGAGTGCTTGGGCCTAAAACCTGCTTGCCCCTTTGCTCTCTTTCCCTTTTCTTTTGCCCATATGCTGATCCTACGCTCTATCATACTCCCAAACAACTTTGCAGAAAGAGGGTTGATCAACCCTCGAAAACAATCGTTTCTTTTTAACCTATCCCCTTCTAGGTTTACCGTTGTTAGAACCTGTCTCCTCAAAGCCCATATCAGTGCACTGTTGCAGCAAACAAAAAGTATTAAGGTAAAGCAGGATTTTTATGAGGGGTCGGTGTCCTTATACTAGGTTTGAACTTGGGTTTCTAGATAAAATTATGGACTTATCACTACAGTATCCTCTCGAGACAAAATGTTAGGGTAAAGCACGGGTCCCTTTGTACTAGTTTGAAGTTGGATCTCCTGACTGAAAACCCAAAAACTTTACATTACAGTATCCTCCTAAAACAAAACACAAGTTTCCTTTGAATTTGGATCTTCTAACTAAAAACCTAAAAAAATACTAGATGTAACGGTTTATTACCTGTTTTACACAGGATTTTGGGACATATGAACTTGGAGCCGACCCCGATTGACACAAAGAGCTACGAGACGCTCCGCCATTTGGTCAGTCCATAATGAGTTTGTATTTTCTGTACTATGTTTTGTAGCCCTGGAACATTTGGGATGTGTGTTTGCAGTTTAATGGCTGGAAGTCTGTTGATTTTGTTGTACATGTAATTGTAAATTGTAGACGGAATCGATGGGTGGGCACAGTATGGATTTGTATAATGGGCTATTCTTATGCAATGCGAATGCGATGGAGCAGATGGAGAAATTGGAGCGTGCCTTTGATACTGTGAAAAATGAGTTACTGGGGAAACTCCACGGCATGGTTACCAGTCAGCTTGTACGCAGGGTTCCTGACCCTCTGCTTTCTGCCTCTGCCTCTTCCTCATTTAAAGAGGATAACCTCAAAATGAAAAAAGAGACAAAAGAGACAGATAAATCGTAACTTTTAAGAAGTTGTGAAGGATTGATTATTTGGAGGTTGCTTGATTACGAAACAATATCCCCGGTGTATGTTGAGAGAAGACACTTTGAAAATGTGGTCTATGTTGAGCGAAGACACTTTAAAAATGTGGCCTAATGGTACCATTAGCATTAGTAAAGCTTAAAAGGTTATACTATGTCTACATCTCTTTTTCTTCATTTCTAAATTTTATTAGGCGGGAGTGAGAAATTGTCCATGCCTATACAATTAGCAGATAATAAATAAATGTATTGTTTACATTTAAAAGAAAACCAAAAGCTTTGTGAGAAAGTAAGATTATGTTTCTTATGATCTTTTATATAAAGATTTTAGTTGTTTATTAGTTAGAAGTGAAAGTAAGTTGAATTCTTTAATTTTTGAAGAGACTTAGGCTCAAATTTTGTCAAGTAATACATGTATAATTGTTAAGTAGTTGTAATACCACTATATGGTTTTGGATCTTGTAAAGCAATACATGCATAATTGCCAAATTGTTATAATACCGCTATATGGTCACAATGTAATATGGGTGGAATTCGTTTCAATCCCATACAATTCGCCTCCTCTTGTCAACCTCCTTATTAATTTGCTTTTACATTTAAATATTTTTTCATGTGTTCCATGTCCTCACCTTACATTGTAAAACTATCAAAACCTTATTCAATGTTACAAGCTTCCATACACATCTCTCTAGCACTCTAACCCATTTTATTTGCCCCCATCACAACCTCCTTTGCCCATAAAAGTGAAGACGTATTTTACACAAGGTAGGTATCAAGGACTCATGAAGCTTCCTCAAAGGAGTGCTAAAAGATTAAAAGCCTAGGCTATAGTCAAGTACCCTATTTTGAGTAAACGTAAAACCCAACATAGAGTCTTTGAGGTCAACCCCATGCATATTAGGAAGACCCCTTAGACTAGAATGGTAGATTTGGAGATATTAGTTTTCTTCTTTGGGCATTTCCTAGCCAAATGACCAACCTTCCTACACTAAAAGTAGGCATTGGGATGATTTAGGCAAATAACCTTCTACTCACATTTAAATCTATGATCAATTAATAAAATGCTTTGTAGGAGCACACCATCAAGGTCCATCTCTATATAGGCTTGTTGGTGGACACCAAAACTCGAGAATTTCTCATGTTTTTCTTCACATTAGATAACCTTTCCTAATCTACATGCAATTTCCTAATGGTAAGATCTAAAATTTAGAATGAAAAATGGAAACTCTATCCAAAGTGAAAATTTTGCACTCAAAGACCACCTAGGTGGAAATCAAAGGAATAAATCTATTCATAGATTACCCAAGTGCTAAACTTTAAGATTGCCTTTGTTACATCCTCAAAACAAAATCGACAAGAGAGGTATCACTTACCTAATCTTCTTATTTGTTCAACAAACCAATATTTAGACTCCCACTTAACCTTATGAGAATGCAAATCAGTCCATTTTGGGATAACCTACTTGCTTGATGCATTTGTGTTTAGGTATGTATAGGGCAAGTGATATAAAACCCTAATTGAGAGGGATTACCCCTTCATTTGTGCATTCACTCCTTCAAAACAACAAACCACTTTGAAATCACAATGCACCCTCTAAACTAATCAATAACTATTGAAATACATTTGACAATCCATTAATGGCTTCTTGTCTATCCAAGGTCAATCTACCCTATACCTTATGCACTTGTCAATTTGATCTATGCCACACTTTTAAACTTCCCAAATTGAGTGGTATTGGTTGTTGCATCTTAACAAACAACACCTTGCACAAGAGCAAAACATGAGATGCATGTTGTTGGTTGGTTGGGTTGAACCCCATAGGGGCTCCTTACCAAGTCAACAATACGTCCCAAAGGAAAATACCACTAAGTATCACCCTTGGGAGTAATATGCTTCTATATGAGCTAAGCAACCATCATATTCCTCTAAGGAAAATTAGCTCACATCAAGAAGAAATTGTGTCTAGCATTTTCCTAATGAGTGATTTACTTACTTCTTTGAGCGAATTGCTCGTATGCAAATCCATCAGTTTCCTATAAACAATTTTTACCTAAGTTCACCCAAACAAGCAATTTTCTAGTTGTACTAAGCAAATCACTCATGAATATTAAAAAAAAATCAATCTCGTCTAGTTAAAAGAATTGCTTCAATACTTGAGCAAATCACTCACTTGGTCAAACAAATCACTTTGAGCTAGGACTGAAAAAATTTCTCCTATCACCCAAAATCATTCATCTTCAATTTTATTAACCATGGATATTACTTCTTCTTCCACCTTCCCAATATTTTTATGAGTAGCAATAATGCAAGTAGAAACACCTAAAGTAGAATCATCAAAGGGCAAGGAAAATAAGAGAAAAGATCCCACCATTCCTCATACACCTAAAGAGCTATTTGATAAACCCTATCGGAGGGTCGAGGGGAAGTTCAAAAATTCCCTGATAAAGATAAGAAAGGAGGTCCTCAAAAGGTTCAACCTTAGGCCCTATATAGATTTATGGAGTATCAACAAAGTTTGGACCTCAAGCGTTGTAAGAAATATGATGTCATAATTGTGGAATTGCCTAAAGCTAGTAAAGGCATGTGTCAAAATGCATGATTTTTATGACAAGAGCATCAAACCTCTAGAGTGGTTAGAAGAATCATTCTACCTTAAAGAAGATAACATTTGGAATATTCTTAATGCAGTAGATGACCCAACCATGTGGTACACATGCAACCCCAAGGTGTAAAAGGAATACTACTATAAACTTATCTTGAATTAGTACAGGGAATTATTAATCCCACATCTAAAGAACCTTGACAAGGCTCTCAAATTCAACATCCTAATTGAATTGAAGTGGTTCAATGATGACATCCAACTAGTCTTATAAGGGATTATAGTCATCCTAGGGGAACCTCCTGCATATTGTAGAAAACTACCATGTGCACTTACAAATAAATGATTGCATAAGGTATATAGCAAATGAAAAGAATCAACTTAAGAGGTTGAAAGAAGAGAGGAAATTCATATACACTTCTTATCTAGTTTTGGAAATTTGAGGTATTTTATGTTGTCATTGATGTCACATGGATCACATTGAGTTTTGGTGGCCAAAGTATTCAAAAAAAAAATTGAAGTTTTTTGGAAAGCATGGATATATACAGGGTTTTTGTGAAAACCAAGGCAGGCAAAATAAAAGGTTTTATTTAAAACCATGGATGGCAGATTTGAAATGGGTTTTTCTTAAAACCCAGGTTGGCTTTTCGTTTCATCGAAAAAGGTGCCCCGGTGATGGAGATATTTAATTTTAAATATTTAGTTTAAATTTTAATTATTTAAAATTTAAATTTAAATTTTAAAATTAAAATTAAAGTCATCGTCGACGTCATAAAAACCATGCGCCATCAAAAGGAAATTAATAATTAAAGGTGCCGACGTATGTGAAATTAAAGGAAGGTTGCATATATATATGCAAAGGCTTTCGATTCAAAAGTCTAAGCATCGAACGAAGAGAACAAAAAGTGGAAGCCCCAAAATCCTTCGATGTGACAGCGTGGTCCAACGGTGAGCTTGGGAAGCGTGGAGTTTTTGGTTGCGACAGGGCATGCGTTCGATTCCCACCGGGTTCGATTTTCGTAGAGTGTGGAAGAAGAGCATTTGGCGCACGTTTTTGGCATGAGCAAGGGCAGCGAAATATAGGGAGCATTTTTGCTCTCTGTCCTATGTGAGCAGATAGCTCACGTGGTCTTTGGCACCATGGTTGTGGTGTTGAGTGGGCAGTGACGAGGGTTCGATTCCCTCTAAGAGGCAAGTAAACGTTTTATTGAATATTTTTTATTATTGCCTAATGTTGGAGGAATAAGGTGATGCTAAGGGAATAATGTTTGATTAAATTTTTATTTACTTGGAAGGCAAGATATAAGGGTTGAAATGCACTTTTAGAAAAAGAGAAATTTTTGGTGTTTTCCTCTTTTAGAAGTATACCATATTATATATCATTGGAAAGCTTATTTCGAGGGCTATTTGATTAACTTGATTAGATGGAGAAATAAGGTGTATGTAAAGAGATATTTCTATTTTTGTAAAGGGGTTCAAAGTGAAGGTTGTTTTGTTCTTTTTCAAAGTGTGTTGAGTGTGGCAGATTTCCAAAGGGGTTTCTTCATCTTCATAAAAGGTATGGGCACATTCTCCTATTGATTGATTATGGTGGTTGATTTCTGAAATATCATTGGAGAGAAAAGGATTGATTGTGGTTTCCTTTTCGAAAGTGGTTGGTTGAATGCTTCAAGGTTTTCTAGTTTGAGAGTTGTGGTTAAACCTTGTTTTATAAGCATAGTTGTTGAAGCCCATTGGTTATGCAAAGAACTTGAAAAGAACATGAGTATCATTGTTATGTGAAGAATATTTTATTAGCATTGTTGTTGAAGCCCATTGGTTATGCAAAGAACTTGAACTTGAGAAGAACATGAGTATCATTGTTATGTGAGATTTGTGGTTGAGCATTGTTGGAAACATTTGAGTTGGTTGATACATGCTTGGACTAGGGTTTGTAAGAAAGAGTTGTTCCTTGTGGTAGTTGGTTGAGAAGAGTTGTTTGAGCCTAGTCAAGTGATTGTGTGAAGTGGTTGTTCAAGTTCCATGAAACAAACTATTCTATATTATAGATTTAAGTTGAGATTGAGATTTGAGGATAGAACATATTGAGTCTCTAACAATTCTCTTTATGCTTCTATGAGATTGCCTTGAGTTGAGAAAGATATTGGATTTGAGTATAGAACATATTGAGTCTCTAACAATTCTCTTTATGCTTCTATGAGATTGATTTGAGTTGAGATCATTGTGGATCATAGTTGTCATCCTTTGAAGAGTGTATTACCATTCATTGTTGAGTTCATATTTGAGCCTTGCCTTCATAAGATTTGTGGATGAGATTTGAGTACTACTTGAGTATGATTGATTGAGCCTTTGAGAAGGCTTTTGGGATAGATTTTATGGACAACTTCTGTGGATAGCTTTTGAGCAGATTTGGACAAGTTCTATGTGAGCTTGTTGAGCAGATTTGGACAAGTTCTATGTGAGCTTGTTGAGCAGATTTGGACAAGTTCTATGTGAGCTTGTTGAGCAGATTTGGACAAGTTCTATGTGAGCTTGTTGAGCAGATTTGGACAAGTTCTATGTGAGCTTGTTGAGCAGATTTGGACAAGTTCTATGTGAGCTTGTTGAGCAGATCAGTTTTGTTAATAGATCCAGAATTATTGCCTATAGCAGATCAAGTGTGATTGCCTACCAATCAGTGGATTGACCTACCCAGCAGATCAATGTGTTGCCTAGCTAGCAGATCAATGGATTGCCTACCCTGAGCAGATCAGTGTATTGCCTAGCTTTGAGCAGATCAAAGTAATCATTGTATTGGATAAGGATCCTTATTTCTATGTGAAATATTATAAGGATATTATCTTGTGGAGTACCCCACATTGGGGGAACCATGTTAAATATTGTGTCTCAAATTGTGTGTGGTGACTTGTGCTCTTGCTTACTATTGCTATCTGAGTTATTAATGCACACTGCTATATTTGGTTATTGCAATTAAGGACATTAATTGATATTGGTTTGGAAAGAAAGTAAAAAGTGGGTGCTATACTGTTCACCCCCCTCTCAGTATAAGCTTGTGTTCTTCAATTGGTATCAGAGTGGGTTCCTTCAGAAAGGCTAACAGCTTGAGGGCAGATTCTACAAGAACACAGATGGCTTCACAGAATGGATCATCTACAAATAAGGCACCACTATTTGACGATAACAATTATGCTTTCTAGAGCATGAGAATGAAGAACTACTTGATATCACAAGGATATGAGGTATGGCAGATGGTTGAAAAAGAGTATAAGGTTGAAGGTGATCCCGAGGTAGATAAGACTATCAAGAAATTGGTTGAGATCAATGCAAGGGCAATAAATTATATTTTGAGTGGGCTACGTGAGATAGATTTTGCAAAGGTCATGGTATGTAATTCAGCTAATGAAATGTGGACCAAGTTGTGGAATACTTATGAAGGAGATTCCAAGGTAAAGTTGTCAAAACTACAAACTCATAGAAAAATATTTGAGGAATTGAAAATGGAAGATTCTGAAGATATTGCAAAGTTTTTACTTCGAGTTGATGAGATTACTAACACCATGAGAGGCCTAGGATTTGAGATGAAAGAATCAGAAGTTACTCAAAAGGTTTTGAGATCACTTCCCATGAAGTATGATGCAAAGGTTTCAACAATAGAAGAAACAATGGATATCAACAAGCTAACAATGGAAGAACTACAAGGAACTCTCACAACTTATGAGATGAGGGTGAGTAAGCATCAGGTTCCAATAAAAGAGATTGCATTCAAGGCTTCAGAGAAAGAGAAAGGGAAGGTTCCAGAGATAGATAGAGATCCAGTTAATGATGAGGAAGCTAACTTCATCAAAAGGAATAAGGACTCAAGGAATTTCAGGGATATGAGGAAAGTCAGATGCTACAAGTGTGGTGATCTTGGTCACTATGCACACAAGTGTCCACATGAAGAAAATAGTGATGATGAAAAATAGGGTCACAGAAGAAAAGAATATGGAAAGCATAAGCATGACAAAGATGAGAGATACAAGCAAAACAGGTATGAGAAGAAGAAAAATTTTCGTAAGGTAAAGAAATCTTACTACATTGTAGAAGCAAGTGATAGCTCAGATCACAGTGATAAAGACAAGTCAGATGATGAAAAGGAAGAACATCTATTCCTTGGAATAGAAGGTGAAAGAGAACAATGCTTTGTGTGTGGTCAAAGAGATCATAGATCAGGATATTGCAATGGATTCAGTGATAGTGAAGATGAGATGACACATCAAGGAAACAGGCATGGTCAAAGAAATCATGAGAGTTTATTTGCTATAGAAGATTATAATGATCTTAGTGACAGTGAAGATGAAGAAGGGTTTTTCTATGGGATAAAAGAAGTAGAAGAAGAACATTCACTCCAAGAAGAAGTTAAACAAGAGAATAGTGTAAGAAAGACAGATGTCTCAGTTGATCTAAAGGAAGATTTCAATGAGATCCATGAGCAACTACAAGAGGTTAAGGAGAATCTAAAAGAATTGAGATGTTCCATACGTGAGAAGTTTGATCCATCACATGACTCAAAAGTTCAAGATATTTTCACTAAGAAGGAAACATGTATTTAGAGACAATAAATATGGATGCCAATTTGCTACTTGACACAAATGAAGAGAAAGAAGAGAAATATTCCAAAGCACCAAAGGTCTCATATTTCAGGTTTGGAGAATCACACTCAAAAGGAAAGGAAGTTCTAAAATATGAAAGCAAGGAAGCACCTAAGTTTTATGAAGAAAGTTCCAAAGTTCCTATGGCTCCAAATATTCAATTTGGATCTTGTTTTGAGATAGGTGAATCAAGTTCAAAAGGAAAAGAAATTACTTGAAGAGGAAAGCAAGGAAGAAATTAAGGAAAAGGATTTAGATACTACAAAGAAGGTTCAAGGATGCAATGCACAAGTTGAAAATGATCATAGAAATAATGGTCAAGAAAGGTATGAGGAACTAAGGCATGAACAAAGGGCTTTTCAAGGACATTGTTTTTCTTGTAATGGATTTGGACACAGGGCTATACACTGTAGGGTCCATGGATCAAAGAAGTTTGATTTTGCTAGAAGAAACTTCAAAGGAAGAAGGTATGGTTTTTAGGGACATTGCTTCTTATGCAACAGGATTGGTCATAGAGCTTCTCAGTGCAAATAAAATGAGCAAAATGGTTTTGGTTTTAGAGCTACACAATTCAGAAGTCATGGTCATAATGGTCATGAAAACAGAGCTTCACAATACAGGGTTCAAGAAAGGAATGGATATGGAAATTATTTCAAGAAAAGATTCAGGATATGGGCACCATCCAAAGGCTACAATATCAAGTGTTTTAATTGCAATAACTTTGGACATATTGCAAAATGGTGTAGGACTCAATTCCAAACAGGTTCAAGGCAAGAAGGTCAAACAGGTTCTAGACAAGAAGATCAAGTAATTCATCAAGAGAAGGATATCAAGAAAACATGGAAGGAAGTTGATAGAGGAAAGAAACAATGTAATATGGGAGTAAAAGTACTCCCACCCCAAAATTAATCACCTCAAGAGAGAAGGTGGTGAGGGGGCTAAGCTTAAGAGTCATATATTTTAGCCCCATAGGTGTCCCTTTTGCCATTGATGTCAAAGGGGGAGAGATTTGAGTAAGGGGAGAGAGATTTGAGTTAGGGGGAGCAGCCTCCAAAGAGAGCATTGAGTTAGGGGGAGCAGCCTCCAATAGAGAGTATTGAGTCAGGGGGAGCAACTTTGATTCTCAGAAATGGTTTTTGCAGTGATTATGGTGATTTGCATTAGAGGTGTTGCCATCAATGACAAAGGGGGAGATTGTTGGAAATTTGAGGTATTTTATGTTTTCATTGATGTCACATGGATCACATTGAGTTTTGGTGGCCAAAGTATTTCATAAATAAGCATTTATGATATTTTGGAAAGCATGGATATATACAAGGTTTTTGTGAAAACCAAGGTAGGCAAAATAAAAGGTTTTATTTAAAACCATGGATGGCAGATTTGAAATGGGTTTTTCTTAAAACCTAGGTTGGCTTTTCGTTTCATCGAAAAAGGTGCCCCGATGATGGAGATATTTAATTTTAAATATTTAGTTTAAATTTTAATTATTTAAAATTTAAATTTTAAATTTTAAAATTAAAATTAAAGTCATCGTCGACGTCATAAAAACCATGCGCCATCAAAAGGAAATTAATAATTAAAGGTGCCGACGTATGTGAAATTAAAGGAAGGTTGCATATATATATGCAAAGGCTTTCGATTCAAAAGTCTAAGCATCGAACGAAGAGAACAAAAAGTGGAAGCCCCGAAATCCTTCGATGTGACAACGTGGTCCAATGGTGAGCTTGGGAAGCATGGAGTTTTTGGTTGCGACAGGGCATGCGTTCGATTCCCACCGGGTTCGATTTTCGTAGAGTGTGGAAGAAGAGCATTTGGCGCACATTTTTGGCATGAGCAAGGGCAGCGAAATATAGGGAGCATTTTTGCTCTCTGTCCTATGTGAGCAGATAGCTCACGTGGTCTTTGGCACCGCGGTTGTGGTGTTGAGTGGGCAGTGATGAGGGTTCGATTCCCTCTAAGAGGTAAGTAAACGTTTTATTGAATATTTTTTATTATTGCCTAATGTTGGAGGAATAAGGTGATGCTAAGGGAATAATGTTTGATTAAATTTTTATTTACTTGGAAGGCAAGATATAAGGGTTGAAATGCACTTTTAGAAAAAGAGAAATTTTTGGTGTTTTCCTCTTTTAGAAGTATACCATATTATATATCGTTGGAAAGCTTATTTCGAGGGCTATTTGATTAACTTGATTAGATGGAGAAATAAGGTGTATGTAAAGAGATATTTCTATTTTTGTAAAGGGGTTCAAAGTGAAGGTTGTTTTGTTCTTTTTCAAAGTGTGTTGAGTGTGGCAGATTTCCAAAGGGGTTTCTTCATCTTCATAAAAGGTATGGGCACATTCTCCTATTGATTGATTATGGTGGTTGATTTCTGAAATATCATTGGAGAGAAAAGGATTGATTGTGGTTTCCTTTTCGAAAGTGGTTGGTTGAATGCTTCAAGGTTTTCTAGTTTGAGAGTTGTGGTTAAACCTTGTTTTATAAGCATAGTTGTTGAAGCCCATTGGTTATGCAAAGAACTTGAAAAGAACATGAGTATCATTGTTATGTGAAGAATATTTTATTAGCATTGTTGTTGAAGCCCATTGGTTATGCAAAGAACTTGAACTTGAGAAGAACATGAGTATCATTGTTATGTGAGATTTGTGGTTGAGCATTGTTGGAAACATTTGAGTTGGTTGATACATGCTTGGACTAGGGTTTGTAAGAAAGAGTTGTTCCTTGTGGTAGTTGGTTGAGAAGAGTTGTTTGAGCCTAGTCAAGTGATTGTGTGAAGTGGTTGTTCAAGTTCCATGAAACAAACTATTCTATATTCTGGATTTAAGTTGAGATTGAGATTTGAGGATAGAACATATTGAGTCTCTAACAATTCTCTTTATGCTTCTATGAGATTGCCTTGAGTTGAGAAAGATATTGGATTTGAGTATAGAACATATTGAGTCTCTAACAATTCTCTTTATGCTTCTATGAGATTGATTTGAGTTGAGATCATTGTGGATCATAGTTGTCATCCTTTGAAGAGTGTATTACCATTCATTGTTGAGTTCATATTTGAGCCTTGCCTTCATAATATTTGTGGATGAGATTTGAGTACTACTTGAGTATGATTGATTGAGCCTTTGAGAAGGCTTTTGGGATAGATTTTTGGACAACTTTTGTGTGAGCTTTTTGAGCAGATTTGGACAAGTTCTATGTGAGCTTGTTGAGCAGATTTGGACAAGTTCTATGTGAGCTTGTTGAGCAGATTTGGACAAGTTCTGTGTGAGCTTGTTGAGCAGATTTGGACAAGTTCTATGTGAGCTTGTTGAGCAGATTTGGACAAGTTCTATGTGAGCTTGTTGAGCAGATTTGGACAAGTTCTATGTGAGCTTGTTGAGCAGATTTGGACAAGTTTCTGTGTGAGCTTGTTGAGCAGATTTTGGACATTAATCCTAAAATATGGATTGCCTACCCAGTAGATCAAGTGTTTGCCTAGCTAAATCAATGGATTGCCTACAACGAAAATCAATGTGTTGCCTAGTTGAGCAGATCAGTGGATTGCCTACCTGAGCAGATCAGTGTATTGCCTAGCTTTGAGCAGATCAAAGTAATCATTGTATTGGATAAGGATCCTTATTTTTGTGTGAAATATTATAAGGAGATTATCTTGTGGAGTACCCCACATTGGGGGAACCACGTTAAATCTTGTGTCTCAAATTGTGTGTGGTGACTTGTGCTCTTGCTTACTATTGCTATCTGAGTTATTAATGCACATTGCTATATTTGGTTATTGCAATTAAGGACATTAATTGATATTGGTTTGGAAAGAAAGTAAAAAGTGGGTGCTATACTGTTCACCCCCCTCTCAGTATAAACTTGTGTTCTTCAGTTAATCATCTATCAAAAGAATAATTGGTTCCCTTCCATATATATTAATCAAATAGGATCAAATAGAAAATTATTATCGGTTGCCAATTTCATAATTTTACCTTACCAATAAGTAAGGACTTCCTACAACTTTTGTGATGTAATTTACTACATAATCATTAAAATAAAAGGGTAAGATGCCAAAAATTTTAGGTGAGTTTTGGGACTTATTTTCATTAGAGGATTGGTTTAATGAGGATAATTACCTAGTGAGATCCTGCTTGTTCATCTTCCTATTTGAGTTTTTTGATATGCCCTCTAAGATACGGGTATACATGCCAAACTACTTATTAGACATTGAATATGAAAGGAAGCTTGTCTATGTGGACCTAAAGTATTTTAGGGGGTAGAAGAAGACCACCTTCTACCCACTCAAGTAGAAAATCATGAATACCACACTAAATTTGTGATTATTTCACATGGTCATGGAGAAAAAGTTGAGACATGGGACTTGAAAAACTCTAGGAAGTTTGGCCCTATGATCTTGAAAACTACTTCTAATGATTTTTTTTTTAAATTTACATGATGGAATCAATAGCCTCCACGAATTCAAGTAGGTTGTCCGGATTTTTATGGCTGCCATAGTATTCTGTGTTTTCCATCCCAAAATATGCCACACAGATCTTCACACAGTACGCCCCTATAACCACCATGCCACAATAATTTTAAATATTTTATGTCGTTGAACGCACCAGGAAAGAGATAAGCATTCGGTATGGTGAGGCTTGATATTTGAACCTTGGACCTCTGCCCCCCATTATGGGGTTTGGTCGAACCAATTGGTCTACACCTTGGAACTTACTTCTAATGAAATTAAAATAAGGGTTTGCATACATTTTTTTACACATGAGAAAAATGTACAAAATTAAGAAATAAAACCCATTTAAGAAAGTAGCCCAAGCCACTCTAGATAGCACATAAGGGTACAAAGATGAAATTTAATAGTGGTATGCTAACCCTTGAGAGTGGTATACCTTCTATGCTAAAGCAAAGGTTATAAATAATTTCAATCTAGATGTCAAACTTGATCACCATACATTAAAGGCCATAGATAATTTAGGATACTTGAGGAGAAATATCCTTACATAGAAAGAGATGCATTATGAAATCAAAATAACCATAAGGCTAATGTAAAGCAATCCCTTTGATGAACAATTTTTAGCTATCGGGGATAAGAGGTATAGGAAAGACATCAAAAGGCCAAGAATAATTGGATATTTCATAGAAAGTCACTAAGTCCACTTCCTACCATGGTACTTGTAGTGAATTCTCACTACACTAAAAAGGTTGGATTATTATGGTGGCAAGAAGCAAAGATAAAGTGGCACACATATGCGGATGAAAACTTCTAATAAAAAGAATTAGAAAACAAGTCCTAGAAGTCATAAGAAAGATATCTGAAAAATAAAATGTTTATAAAGATCTAACTAAAGATAAAAGGTAAAATATCTTATGCATGAAGTTTTGTGGTTAGATGGTAAAAAGTTATGAGGTCAAAAAATAATAAAAGCTTGACCCCCAAGGGCTAGGTGGATTGGTAAGTGCAGGTGTGGCTGGACACATACCAAGAAGAGACCTAGGTTCAAACCTTTGGGGGAGCCAAACCTTTGCAAAGGTAGTAGTCTACTTCGAATCCTTTGAGTGCACGCCAGACCGATGACGACGATACGAACCCTAAGCGATTGGTGGTACCCATATCATGCCGGGTCAACAAGAACGAGACAGATAGGTTTATTAGTAGTCCCTGTGGTTTTAACCCTACACTGGCCAATTATTAAAAATAATGGTTGTTACCTTGTTACCAACTCTCCTATGTAATAAAAAAAATAATAATAAAAGCTCCTATGTCAAATAGTAAGGAAAATTCCAAAGGCTAAAAACACTTATATCCTAAAAATTTAAGGAACCCCACAAATTGTATTGAGGTGTACAACATTCTAAGAAGTATAGTCCTTTCATATAAAATAATATGGTGTATTTCTCAGAAAGGAAAACAACAACAAAAGCACAAGCAAATTTGTATCTAGATTATGGGAATCCCCAAATGGGTAGATGACAATAATGGTGGTAGCTGCTCATCCAAAGTCTCAAAACAATTTGGTATATATAATTCTAGATCCTAAGACCTTGGGCAAACCAATGACTTAAATAAATATATGACCCGACATCAAGTGAAACAATCATATCAAAATATTTGCATCAGTTTTGGAGAGAAACCCTCCTTGTAATCTATAAATAGTATAAGTTTAGGATTTGTAAAGGATCAAAAATTTTGTAAAAATTTCCTTTCATTTATCTCTATATAATAGTTTGTAGAATTCAAAGTAATCTTGCGAGCAATATAACCCCTACTCCAGGCATAATATTATGTAATATATATATATATATATATATATATATATATATATTACATAATGTTATGTAATATATATTACATTATGTCTTGTCGAGGATAGGACAACGTTCACCTTGACACATTGTGTTGAGAATTGTTGTGCAGGGAGATCTTATTTGATTTTTGGTGCATTACCACCTTTTCTAGCTTAGGTTTTTTCTTTTTAATTGCTTTTGTTTTCTTCCTCTTGCCCTTTTCCTCCCAAGCAATTATATTAGAAAGTGTATCAGATATCCCATATTATATGACAAAGCCAAACCTTGTGCTATTGGGACTAGCCCTGCCATGTTGCTCCATAGGTGGCACAATCTTCCCCGATTGCCTAGTCCACACCATGTCTAATAGTTAGGACAATAAGAGAGGAAAAAAGTACCTAATATCACCATATCTATAGCATCAACAACATTGGTAATCATGAGCACTATAATATAAGAAATAATGAGGGAGAGGCTTCAAAAGTAATAAGGCAAACTACATGGGTCTATGTTTGGAAAGCTAGTGACATAACAACACGTGGGGTAGCAACAAGCACCTCAACTTGAGGAGTGGTAAATCCCTCAAGGAGGAAATCCTCTTTAGTAGACAATAACTAAAGTTATGGCCACCACCCCCTTCACAACCATTTCGCTTTCCCTTTTTGTTGATCCTAGTTATTTTTCCTCTATACTTCTTTTATTACTACTTCTTCTTCTTCCACTCCTATCACACTTCCCTCACCATCCACTAGTGTAGTCATTGGTTCTCTTGGAGGTGCTCTAACTCCCACCACAACCCTCATTTTTTATCACTACAAAAATTATTTCATTTACTTTACCAACCATCAAGGTCATCAAGTTTTGTAACAAGGTTAAAGGTTAAATCATAGTTACAAGGTTAACTATAGTGATGGTTTAACTGTTCCAATTAGGGGTGAGTTAGGTTGCCAATAGGCCTACATATAAAATGCATATAGGCTTACACTATAGATACTCATAGACGTAGATCACCATCATAAAACTTAGTCAATAAGGCCAAATTACTAATATTTCAACACCTCCTAGAGCTGAGGGACCAAGAAGAGAAGATATAAGTGACATTTAATCCATGGTTAGATGGGGGAAAATATCTTAGATTAGTTGCATTTTCCAAGATACCAACATCCTTAGCTAAGCATAAAGTGCACCACCACAATATCGAAGGTGAATGTGAACATCCTTAACTAAGCATAAGATGCACCACCAAAATATAGAAGGTGAATGTGAACATCCTTGGCTAAGCATAAGGTGCACCACCAAAATATAGAAGATGAATGTGAACACCAAACTAGATGAGCTAGGATCCATGGCATTAAAATTCAACCCCACTACAAAATTTAGGATAAACCAAAGGAGTTGGAATTACTTTTTAGGAAGATCATTAGAAAATCTTCAATAACAATAAGCAAATCATTGATTTTCTCATCAAACAAGCTCAACATGATAAAGACAAGAATGAATATGATAATGTTATAAAATAAGGGTAATTTAATTAAAGTTTAATCAATTTCCAAAAGAGATAATCATGCTAAAAATTTTATTAAATCCTAATTAGAATGCAAATAAATCCAACATCAAGGTAAAATCATCCTCTTATCACCCTATCAAAATTGCAAAATAGAAAACTTGCTTCTACACAAGAAGTGCACTAAAGAAGAAACACTATTGTCTTGAGAATTATGCAAGAAGTACGAAGACATCATTGTCTGGTCTTATAAATATTTGAAGATATATGATAGAAACATCATAAAACATATCAGTGAATTGAGACCTAGCATAAATCCTTTTAGATAAAATCAAAGGCCTATGAATCCCAAAATATAAGTAGTCATAAAAAGGAGGTTCTAAAAATTTTGCAAGCTTAATTATATTCCCAATCATGCACTCCACTTGGTTAGCCAACCTAGTACTAGTATAAAATAAAAATGATGACACAAGGTCATCTTTTAGCTTTAGGAATCTAAAAAGTACATCATTGAAACATCACTACACTGCCTACTTTTGATCAAATCTTATAGAAGATCATAATATGGCAAAAATTATTAGTTCTACACAACTTCTTAGGGTATCAAATTTGGGTTAAGGATAGTGAACAATACAAAACAACATTCACCACCAAATGGGTGACCTTTTCCTACCAAAGATTACCTTAAGGTTATTAGGACTAGTTGGTGAGATCATACTCATTTACCTTAATGATTTTACTACATTTTCCAAATAAAGAAACAAACACATTGGACACATAGAGATTTTTTCCAAATATGTAGGGAATATGGTATCTCACTCAACCCTAAAATATCTATTTTTATGGTACAAGAAGGCAAACTATGAGGATATGTAGTGTCTAAAGATGGCTTAACTATAGATCTTGATAGGATAAAAGAAATTCAATATCTTCTCTTACCCCCATCCTTTAAAGGAATTAGATACCTCCTAGGTCAAATCTATTTTGTAGCTAAGTTCATGATCAATTTAACAAAATTGGTTAGACCAATCATCAAAATGTTGAAAAGGATGCAATTGTTGTAAATCCAGCTACAAGAGGTCAAAACAAAAACCTCCAATCACACAAAAACTGTGATAAATGGAAATAAAGCTAATAAAACCCTCCATTCACATAAAAACTACGATAAATAGAAATAACTAGTAAAACCCTCCATTCACATAAAAACTACGATAAATAAAAATAATCGATAAAACCCCCATTCTCATAAAAACTGCAATACATGGAAATAAAATGATAAATGCTTTATTTTCTCATACTTGGATTCACCTCATTTTACAATGCAATACCAAGAGAATATATATCCCTAAATAAACCCTAAAATAAAACCCTAAAGCTTAATGCCCTATAGATAAACAAAATTACTATTTTTGGCAACTTGTTTTTTGTCAAAAATTACCATTTTTAGTAATTATTATTTTCGAAAAAATATTTTTTAATAAAAAATTATCATTTTTAGTAATAAAAAATTATTTAAAAACTTCTTAAAAAAACACCTTTTGAAATATAGGCTCTTGCATCATTCTCCTCTGGTTGAAAAGAACTCTGCTTCTGTGAGTTCCTTTGATTAAACTCCTACAACGTTTTGCTATCAATATTTTTCCCAATCATTTGAAACCTAGATCAGATAAATATGATGTTGAATATCCTTTTTTGGGGGTAGTCCATCTGGTAACTCCTCTGGTATGACATCTGCATACTCTTTTAGCAACTCTACTATTATGAGTGGTATAACAACATCCATAGTATCCATATTTTGTGTTGTCAACACAACAAAAACAGGCTTCATTCATCTCTGTGATAATTTTATTTTTTGTTAATAGGTTTTTTATTTTCCCTTCTTACTTATGTGGTAACAAGACTACTTTTACTCCATCCTTATAGAACGTATAAGCATTCCTTCTTCCATCATGGGTAGCATTTCAGTCATATTGTTAAGGCCTCCCCAAAAATAAGTGACATGCATCCATTGGAACTACATCACACCATACTTCATCCTTATAGGTATTTCTAATTGAAAAATTAACCACACACCTCTTATCTATAGTTACCTCATTCTCTTTCTTGAACCACGATATGCGATAAGGATACAAATTCTTCTCACACTTTAAGTTAAGTTTCTCAACCATTTCATTTGAAACCATATATTCACAACTGCCATTGTCAATAGTCATATTACATACTTTCCTCTAGATGCACACCTAGTTCTAAATATAGTTGTACATAACCAAGAATCACCACCATCATTATATTGTGCTTTCTCCTTCCTTGGAAGGATCGTCATCCTCTTTATCATGAGATTTTCCTCCATATCTCCAATAAATTTTGTCTTAGTTTGCTCTTATGCCTTAACCAGATTAACTCTAGTTTGCTCTCCTTATTTTCTTTCTTGTGTAGGATAGTGTGAACACTCAAAAGCTCTGTGCCCTTCCTCACCACATCTATAATAGGTATATTACATTTCTAGGCCTTACCAATTTCAACCTCCACCATATCCTCTTTCTCTTTGAAATCATCCACCTCTCTCATGATTACTATGACCTTGCCTAGACTCTTATTGTTTTATTGTATGAGAAGATTATCCCTTTGAGGGATTAAATCCACCACATCGACTAGTTGGAGGTGACCATGGTTCGTTCCTCACTACTATTCTAAAATTATTATGCGTATGTTTCTCTTTTGCTTTTAATGCAAACTTATATGCATCTTCTACATTGGATTCGAAGCATACTCAACTCATCTTGTATGGCATAAATTATTCCATTTACATACCTTGTAGCCTTATGTTCATCTGACTACTTCTGGAATTTGTTGGTGTAGTCCTTGATGATTTGATCCTTTTGCTCATGGTTCTGTAATCTACGAAATAATGTTTGGGCATAACATTTAGGCAAGAATTTCTCCTTCAATTTTTTTCCTATTTTTTGCCAAACCCTAATATTTTCCTTTCCTTTTATTTTTCTCTCCTATAGATGATCCCACCAAATAAATGCATATCCATTAAACTTCATGTATGCAATATTAATTTCCTTTCCTCTAAAATGTCTCTCCAATCAAAGAACTTCTCCATGCAATTCAACCAATCTATCAACTCTTCTGGTTTCAATGCTCCTACATACTCAGGGACATCAACCTTGATCTCATATCTATTTCCTTCCAAGGCCCTAATAAGCCTATCCTCAAAATTATGCTCCTCTGGCTTCCCCTTCGGTTCTTCCTCTACTTGAACCTTTGATATGTTGTCTTCTCCCATAGTCTTATTATCAAAATCTAGATCTACAAAATCCATTGGATATCTTTCCCTCATATGGGTCATGATTCTAGTCAATTGAGCAACTTGTGCCTACAGCTCCTACATATTCCTATTGAGATGGGCATAACCTCCTCTTCCTCTCCTCATGCTAAAATGATATGTGTTATTTCAAATAGACAAATAAGAATAGCAGGATAATTGTAATCGATGAGATTACCTTCTCTCCCCCAAAAATATCCAACTTGCTCTGATATCAAATGATGTAAATCCAGCTGCAAGAGGTCAGAACAAAAACTTTGAATCACGTAAAAACTATGATAAATAGAAATAAAGTGGTAAAAAACTCCAATCACATAAAAACTATGATAAATATAAATAACCTGTAAAACCTTCCATTCATATAAAAATTGCAATAAATAGAAATAACCAGTAAAACCCCCATTCTCATAAAAACTACAATAAATGGAAATAAACTAATAAATGCTTTATTTACTCATACTTGGATTCACCTAATTGTACAATGTAATACCAAGGGAATATATATATCCCCAAAGAAACCCCAAAACAAAACCCTAAAGCTTAAAGCCCTAAAGATTAAAAAAATACTATTTTTGGTAAATTGTTTTTTTGTCAAAAATTACCATTTTTAGTAATTACTATTTTGTTGGTTGTTGGTTGGGTTGAACCCCATAGGGGCTCCTTGCCAAGTCAAAAATACCTCCCCAAATAAAATATCAAACAATACCTTGCACAAGAGCAAATTATCTTAACGAATAACACTTTGCACAAGAGCAAACCACATGATGCATGTTGTTGGTTGGTTGGGTTGAACTCCATAGGGGCTCCTTGCCAAGCCAAAAATACCTCCTAAAGGAAAATACCACTAAGTATCACCCTTGGGAGTAATATGCTTCTATATGAGCTAAGCAACCATCATATTCCTCTAAGGAAAATTAGCTCACATCAAGAAGAAATTATGTCTAGCATTTTCCTAATGAGTGATTTACTTGCTTCTTTGAGTGAATTGCTTGTCTAAAAAGACATCAGTTTTCCTAAAAATAAATTTTCTAAGTTCACCCAAACAAGACATTTTATAGTTGTACTAATCAAATCACTCATAAATCTTAAAAAAATTCAATCTCCTTTAGATACGAGAACTGCTTCAGTACTTGAGCAAATCACTCACTTGGTCAAGCAAATCACTTTTGAGCTAGGATTGACAAAATTTTCCCTATCACCCAAAGTCATTCATCTTCCATTTTATTCACCATGAATATTACTTCTTCTTCCACCATCCCATACATGTTGGAGGTTAACCTTGTGATGCCACTAACTATCACTATCACCTCCCCAATGTTTTTATGAGTAGCAATAATACAAGTAGAAACGCCTAAAGTAGACTCATCAAAGGGCAAGGAAAATAAGAGAAATAAGAGAAAGAATCCCACCCTTCCTCATACAAATAAATATCTATTTGATAAACTCTATCGAAGGGTGAAGGGGAAGTTAAAAAATTCTCTGATAAATATAAGGAAGGAGAACCTAAAAAGGTTCAACCTTAGGCCCTAGATAGATTTATGGAGTATTAGTAAATTTTGGACCTCAAACATTGTAATAAACATGATGCCATAAGTGTGGAATTATCTAAATCTAGTAAAGGCATGTGTCAAAATGCATGATTTTTATGACAAGAGCATCAAGCCTCTAGAGTGGTTACAAGAATTATTCTACCTTAAAGAAGATGACCCAACCATGTGGTACACATGCAACCCCAAGATGTAAAAGGAATACTACTATAAAATTATATTGAATTAGTTGAGGGAATTCTTAATCCCACATCTAAAGAACCTCAACAAGGCTCTCAAATTCAACATCCTACTTGAATTGAAGTGGTTCAATGATGACATCCAACTAGTCTTTTAAGGGATTATGGTCATCCTAGGGGAACCTCCTACATATTCTAGAAAACTACCATATGCACTCAAAAATAAATGATTGCATAGGGTATATAGCAAATGAAAAGAATCACCAACTCAAGAGGTTGAAAAAATAGATGAAATTTATATACACTTCTTATCTAGTTTTGTTAATCATTTATCAAAAGAAGAATTGGTTCCCTTACTTATATATTAATCAAATAGGATCAAATGGAAAACTATTATCGGTTGTTGATTGCGTAAGTTTACCTTACCAAGAAGTGAGGACTTCCTACAAATTTCGTGATGTAATTTACTACATAATCATGAAAAAATAAAAGGATAATATGCCAAAATTTCTAGATGAGGTTTGAGACCTATTTTCATTAGAGGATTGGTTGAATGAGGATGATTACCTAGTGAGATCCTACTTGTTCAACTTCCTATTTGAG
Source organism: Wollemia nobilis (assembly GCA_028583015.1). Lineage (NCBI taxonomy): Eukaryota > Viridiplantae > Streptophyta > Pinopsida > Araucariales > Araucariaceae > Wollemia > Wollemia nobilis. Next base: position 375,840 of record JAQPPZ010013871.1, read on the forward strand.
TTTTTAGATATACTCTCTAAGATATGGGTATACATGTCAAACTACTTATTCAACATTGAATATGAAAGGAAGCTTGTATATGTGGACATAAAGTATTTTAGGGGGTAGAATAAGACCACTTAATACCCACTCAAGTAGAAAATCATGAAGACCACTCTAAATTTGTGGTTCTTCCACATGGTCATGGAGAAAAATTTGAGAGACATGGGACTTGAACAACTCTAGGACGTTTGGCCCTATGATCTTGAAAACTACTTCTAATTAAAATTAAAAGAAGGGTTTGCATACATTTTTTATACATGATAAAAGGTACAAAATTAAGAAAGAAAACCCATCTAAGGAAGTAGTCCAAGCCACTCTAGATAGCACATAGGGGTACAAATATGAAATTTAATATTGGTATGCTAACCCTCGAGAGTGGTATACCTTCTATGCTAAAGCAAAGGTTACAAATAATTTCAATATAGATATGAAACCTGATCACCATGCATTAAAGGCCATAGATAAATTGGGATGCATGAGGAGAAATATCCTTACCTAGAAAAATATGCATTATGAAAAAAAATAACCACAAGGCTAATGTAAATAAAACTCTTTGATGAACAATTTTTAGCTATAAAGGATAAGAGGTATAGGAAGGACATCAAAAGGCCAAGATTAATTGGATATTCCATAGAAAGCCACTAAGCCCACTTTCTACCGTGATACCTATAGTGAATTGTCACTACACTCAAAAGGATGGATTATTATGGTGGCAAGAAGCAAAGATAAAGTGGTAAACATATGCGGATTAAAAATTTCAATAAAAAGAATTAGAAAGCAAGTCCTAGAAATCATAAGAAAGCTAGATATATGAAAAATCAAATGTTTATAAAGCTCTGACTAAAGATAAAGGGTAAAATATTTGATGCATTAAGTTTTGTGGTTAGATGATAAAAAGTTATGAGGTCAACAAATAATAAAATCTCTAATGTCAAATGGTAAGGAAAATTTCAAAGGATAAAAACACTTATATCCTAAAAATTTAAGCAACCCCACAAATTGTATTGAGGTGTACAATATTCTAGGAAGTATAGTCCTTTCTTATAAAATAATATGGTGTATTTCTTAGAAAGGCAAACAACAAAAAAAGCACAAGCAAATTTAAAGCATTAAAAGCAAAAATATTTTATATCTAGATTATGGGAATCCCCAAATGAGTAGATGGCAATAATGGTGGTAGTTACTCATCCAAAAACACTTTGATATTTATAATTCTAGATCCTAAGACCTTGGGAAAACCAATGACTTAAATAAATATATGACCCGACATCAATAGAAACAATCATATCAAAATCTTTGCATCAGTTTTGAAGAGAAACCCTCCTTCTTGTAATCTATAAATAGTATTAGTTTAGGATTTGTAAAGGATCAACAAGCTTGTAAAGGTTTCCTTTCATTTCTCTCTATATAATAGTTTGTAGAATTCAAAGTAGTCTTGCGGGAAATCAAATACCTATTCCAGGCATATTTTGATGTAATACATTTTGCTTGCATATATATATATATTGGAGGCCATGAGTCTACTTTGATGTCCATCTATGGATCTTATACTCGGACTTACTTCTCTTGTGTATGTGCTTGCATATTGTTATTTTTGTGCTCATATATATGTCGAGGAGAGGACAACATTCACCCTAATACATTGTGTTGAGACTTTTTGTGCAAGGATATCTTATTTGATCTTTGGTTCATTACCACCTTTTTTAGCTTAGGTTTTTATTTTTTAATTGCTTTTGTTTTCTTCCTCTTGCCCTTTTACTTCCAATATATTATATTAGAAAGTGTATCATATATCCCATATTATAAAGGAGTTGGCCTTTATCAAAATCTTGGAGGTCCCTAACTGAGCCAAACCCTACGCTCTTGGGACTAGTCCTGCTATGTTTCTCCCCGTGAGGCACAATCTGCCCCGATTGCCTAGTCCACACCATGTCTAAAAGTTAGTACAATAAGAGAGGAAAACAATACCTAAGATCACCATATATATAGCATCAACAACATTGGTAATCATGAGCACTATAATATAAGAAATAAATAAGGAGAGGCTTCAAAAGTAAGAAGAAAAACTACAAGGGTTTATGTTTGGAAAGCTAGTGACATAACAACATGTGGGGTAGCAACAAGCACTCCAACTTGAGGAGAGGTAAATACCTCAAGGAGGAAATCCTCTTGAGTAGGCAATAACTAAAGTTATGGCCATCGCCCCCTTCAGAACCATTTCCATTTCCCTTTTTGTTGATCCTAGTTATTTTTCCTCTATACTTATTATTCCTACTTCTTCTTCTTCCACTCTTGTCACACTTCCCTCATTATCCACTAGTGTAGTCATTGGTTGTCTTGGAAGTACTCTGACTTCCACCATAACCCTCCTTTTTCATCACCACATAAATTACCTCATTCTCATTACCAACCATCAAGATCACCACCTTACAACCTCTATTTGCTTGCACTGTAATTCCATATCCTTCATAGCTGGTATCTCCTCTAGTTGAAACATCGTGGAAATGACTTACGCAGATCACGACCGTTATGGGGCAGGAACCCAGTTTTTGACACACACAGTCGAAAGGTTCATTGAAAAACTTCAATATAAATATTTATATAAGAGAATTGGGGATATCGAATTTGGATGTCATCATTATAAAGCCTAGTTCACTGGGTAAAAGGAAGTTAATGGAACATCAACCTTCCAAGAAATATTTCCTTTGTAACCTACATCCTTCTAAGTTTGTCGTTGTTTGAACCTATGTCTCCTCAAAGCCCATATCAATGCACTGTTGCAGCAGACAAAAAGTATTAAGGTAAAGAGGATTTTTGAACCTATGTCTCCTCAAAGCCCATATCAGTGCACTGTTGCAGCAGACAAAAAGTATTAAGGTGAAGCAATATTTTTATGAGGGATCGACACCCTTATATTAGGTTTGAACTTGGGTCTCTAGATGAAATCATGGACTTACCACTACAGTATTCTTTCACAATAAAATTTTAGGGTAAAGCACAGGTCCCCTTATACTAGTTTGAATTTGGATATCCTGACTGGAAACCCAAAAACTTATCATTATAGTATTTCCCTAGAAAAAAAAGTTAGGGTAAAGCACGGGTCCCATTTATTAATTTTGAACTTGTATATTTTAACTAAAAATATAAAAACTTACCACTACAATAATCTTCCTCGATATTATTTTGATGTAACAATTTATTACCCCGTTCTACACAGGATTTTGGTACATATGAACTTGGAACCGACCCCATTGACACAAAGAGCTATGAGATGCTCTGCCATTTGGTCAGTCCATAATGAGTTCGTATTTTCTATACTATGTTTTGTAGCCCATGAACATTTGGGATGTGTGTTTACAGTTTAATGGCTGGAATTCTGTTGACATATTTTTATTTATTTTTGTTGTACATGTAATTGTAAATTGTAGACGAAAATGATGGCTGGGCAGAGTATGGATTTGTATAATGGGCTATTCTTATGCAATGCGAATGCGATGAAGCATATGGAGAAATTGGAGCGTGCCTTTTATACTGTGAAAAATGAGTTACTGGGGAAACTCCACGACATGGTTACCAGTCAGCTTGTACGCAGGGTTTTTGACCCTCTGCTTTTTGCCTCTGCCTCTTCCTCATCTAAAGAGGATAAGCTCAAAATGAAAGAAGAGACAGATAAATCGTAACTTTTAAAAAGTTGTGAAGGATTGATTATTTGGAGGTTGATTTATTACCAAACCATATCCCCGATCTATGTTGAGCCAAGACACTTTGAAAATGTGGCCTAATGGTGTGGATAGCTTTAGTACCATTGGAATTAATAAAGCTTAAAAGGTTATACTATGTCTACATCTCTTTTACTTTATTTTTCAAATTCTATTAGGTGGGAGTGCACCCCATATACATACATGAGAAATTATCCATGCCTATAATATTAGCAGATAATAAAAAAATGTATTGTCTACATTTAAAAGAAAACCAAAAGCTTCATGAGAAAATAAGATTATGTTCCTTATGATTTTTTATATGTAAAAAGGAAGATTTTAGTTGTTTATTAGGTTTGGTAATTATTTAGAAGTGAAGATGAATAAAATTTTTCAAATTTTTAGGAGATTTAGGTTCAAATTTTGTCAAGTAATACATGCATAATTGTTAAGTAGTCGTAACACCACTTTATGGTTTTGGATTTGTTGTGGATCTTGTAAAGCAATACATGCATAATTAATTGCCAAGTTGTAATATCACTATATGGTCACAATGTAACATTGGTGGGATTCGTTTCAATCCCATACAATTCGCCCCCTCTTGTCAACCTTCCCATTAATTTGTTTTTACATATAAATATTTTTTTTTCATGTGTTTCATGTTCTCACCTTACATCATAAAACTACCAAAACCTTATTCAATGTTACAAGCTTCCATACACATCTCTCTAGCACTCTAACCCATTTTATTTGCCCCCATAACAACCTTCTTTGTACAAAAATTGAAGAGGTGTTTTACACCAAGGGAGGCATCAAGGACTCATTAAGCTTCCTCAAAGGAGTGCTAAAAGATTAAAAGCCTAGGCTACAACCAAGTACCCTATTTTGAGTAAATGTAAAACCCAATATAGAGTCTTTGAGGTCAACCCCATGCATATTAGGAAGATCCCTTAGACTATAAATTTTCATGGTAGATTTGAGGATATTAGTTTTCTTCTTTGGGGATTTCATAGCCAAATGACCAACCTCTCTATACTAAAAGTAGGCATTGGGATGGTTTAGGCAAATAACCTTCTACTCACATTTAAATCTAGGATCAATTAATAAAATGCTTTGTAGGAGCACACTATCAAGATCCATCTCTACATAGGCTTGTTGGTGGATCCCAAAACTCGAGAATTTCTCATGTTTTCTTTGCATTAGATAACCTTGCCTAATCTACATGCAATTTCCTAATGGTAAGATCTAAATTTTAGAATTAAAAATAAAAAATCTATCCAAAGAGAAAATTTTGCGCTCAAAGACCACCTAGGCGAAAATCAAAAGAATAAACTTATTCTTAGATTACCTAAGTGCTACACTTTAATATTACCTTCATTGCATCCTCAAAATAAAATCAACAAGAGAGTTATCACTTACCTAATCCTCCTATTTGTTCAACAAACCAATATATAGACTCCCATTTAACCTTCACCCATTTATAGAACTCATGATCTAAGGGGACCCCTCATAAAAAGAAAATAATAACAAGATGCTTCTTACAATCCATTATTTTAGAAATAACCTTGTAAAACAACAACATATTTAGACTCCCAATTGACCCTTACCCATTTATAGAACTCATGATCTAAGGGGGATCCTCATAAAAAGAAAAGAATAACAAAATGCTTCTTAAATTCAATTATTTTAGAAATAACCTTGCAAAGTAGCAACATACCTAGATTCCCAATTGACCCTTGCCCATTTATAGAACTCATGATTTAAGGGAACCCCTCACAAAAAAAGAGAATAACAATACGATTGTTACAATCCATTGTTTTAGAAAAACCTCTCCAAGTTGCAAAAATTTGGGATTTTACCTTGATTTTTAAGCTTTTGATCAGGTTATCTAACATTATGTGACCCTCACACTTTGAAATTGCATTTGCACTAAATCATAATTGGTAGAAACATAACCTACTTCCTTTTGGACTAAAATTTGCCCACTTCCTGAGATAGGGTTTATGGGTGAATCACTAGGGTTAGACACAACAACAAAAGAAGCAAGACCAATTGATAAAATTGTCACTTGAAAACCTATTGTGACACTAAGAGGTATTGAAACAAAGGGAAAGAACCTAGCTAGCAAACATAGGTCATTATAGGCATAAATACATGTGAAATAACACCAATAAGAAAGATGCATCCAAAAAAATATTTGATGGATGCTGGAAATGTCCCCATTTAGTTTATCTTTCATTTGTTCTAAGGCCATTTTTGCTTAACTGTAGAACTTATATCAAAGAAATAATATTATTTTTTTGTTAACTATAAATATGGTTAAATGGTTTGAATTTACATGTGTATATGAACTTTGGTTGTCTAATGAAACTAGTATAGTTATTGATTTTTTTGGTTGGTTTTTGAAAATACTCCTACTATAAATAAACTATTGTAATTCACACCAATTTCTAGTAATGAACATAAGTACTCCATCCACTCAAATCATATCTTATACATACAACATAAAAAAGGACAAAAAAAGACAGATGATGGGTGTCCTTGAGCACCAAATAATAACTATATTATCCATAAATATGAATCATAACACTCTGATACAATGGATGGAGTGATGAGGAGTATTTATACCAATACCAAAATTCCAATTACATCATCAAGTTAACCTAAGGTGACATAAAGTGGTATTTAGGTTGATTATAAATTATAATATGGGTTTATCCATAACAAGGTTAATCGTAGCATATAGGGATTACTTAATAAATTACCATTAAACATAATAAATAAAATACATTTGTATAATGATTGCTTGTAGAACTATATAAGAATAAATTATACAATTTGGGCCTTGGTCATAAGTCAAATAACACTTTCAACACCCCTTCATAATGTCTAAGACTTGTTAGAAAGTATTAATACTTATAAAATCAAAGTGATTCCCTTGGAGGGAACACCAAAGTAGATGAGCTAGGATCCATGGCATTAAAATTCAACCCCACTACCAAAATTTAGGACAAACCAAAGGAATTGGAAGTACTTTTTAGGAAGATCATTATAAAATCTTCAATAACAATAAGCAAATCATTGATTTTCTCATAAAACAAGCTCAACATGATAAACACAAGAATGAATATGATAATGTTATAAAAGAAGGGTAATTTAATTAAAGTTGAATCAATTTACAAAAGAGATAATCATGCTAGAAATGTTATTCAATCCTAATTAGAATGTAAATAAATCCAACATCAAGGTAAAAGCATCCTCTTATTGCCCCGTCAAGATTGCAAAATAGAAAACTTGCTTCTACACAAGGAGTGCACTAAAGAAGAAACCCTCTTGTCTTGAGAATTATGCAAGAAGTACAAAGACATCATTGTATGGTCTTATAAATATTTGAAGGTATATGATAGAAACATCATAAAGCATATCATTGAATTGAGACCTAGCATAAATCCTTTTAGATAAAATCAAAGGCCTATGAATCCCAAAATAGAAGTAGTCATAAAAAAGGAGTTTATAAAAATTTTGCAAGCTTAATTATATTTCCAATCATGCACTCCACTTGGTTAGCCAACCTAGTACTAGTATAAAATAAAAATGATGACACAAGGTTATATTTTAGGTTTAGGAATCTAAAAAGTACATCATTGAAACATCAGTACACTGCCTACTTTTGATCAAATCTTATAGAATATCATAATATGGCAAAAATTATTAGTTCTAGACAACTTATTAGGGTATCAAATTTGGGTTAAGGATAGTGAACAATACAAAACAACATTCACCACAAAATGGGTGACATTTTCCTACCAAAGAATACCTTAAGGTTATTAGGACTAGTTGGTGAGATCATACTCATTTACCTTAATGATTTTACTACATTTTCCAAATAAAGAAACAAAGACATTGGATACATAGAGATTTTTTCCAAATATGTAGGGAATATGGTATCTCACTCAACCCTAAAATATCCATTTTTATGGTACAAACTACGAGGATATGTAGTGTCTAAATATGGCTTAACTATAGATCTTGATAGAATAAAAGAAATTCAATATATTCTTTTACCCCCATCCTTTAAAGGAATTAGATACTTCCTAGGTCAAATATATTTTGTAGCTAAGTTCATGATTAATTTAACAAAATTGGTTAGACCAATCATCAAAATGTTGAAAAGGATGCAACTGCTATAAATCCAGCTACAAGAGGTCAAAACAAAAACCTCCAATCACACAAAAACTGTGATAAATAGAAATAAAGCTAATAAAAACCTCCATTCACATAAAAACTACGATAAATAGAAATAACTAGTAAAACCCTCCATTCACATAAAAACTGTGATAAATAGAAATAATCAATAAAACCCCCATTCTCATAAAAACTGCAATACATGGAAATAAAATGATAAATGCTTTATTTTCTCGTACTTGGATTCACCTCCTTTTACAATGCAATACCAAGAGAATATATATCCCCAAAGAAACCCTAAAACAAAACCTTAAAGCTTAAAGCCCTAAATATAAAAAAAAATACTATTTTTGGCAACTTGTTTTTTGTCAAAAATTACCATTTTTAGTAATTACTATTTTCGAAAAATTATTTTTTCATCAAAAATTGTCATTTTTAGTAATTACTATTTTAAGCAAATTCCTTTTTCATCAAAAATTACCATTTTAGTAATTACAATTTTTGGAAAATTATTTTTTAATAAAAAATTATCTTTTTTAGTAATAAAAAATTATTTAAAAACTTCTTAAAAAAACACCTTATGAAAGATAGACTCTTGCATCATTCTCCTCTTGTTTAAAATAACTCTGCTCCTACGAGTTCCTTTGATTAAAATCCTATAAATTTTTGCTATCAATCTTTTTTCCAATTGTTTGAATCTTGGATCAGATCAATATGATGTTGAATATCCTTTTTTGGGGGTGGTCCATCTGGTAACTCCCATGGTATAACATCTGCATACTCTGTTAGCAAATCTACTATTGCGGGTGGTATAACAACATCCAAAGTATCTACATTTTGTGTTGTCAACACAACAAAAACCAACTTCATTCATCCATGTGATGATTTTATTTTTTGTTAATAGGTTTTTTCTTTGCCCTTCTTCCTTATGTCATAACAAGACTACTTTTACTCCATCCTTATAGAATGTATAAATATTCCTTCCCCCATCATGGGTAGCCTTTCAGTCATATTGCTAAGACCACCCCAAAAATAAGTGACATGCATCCATTGGAACTACATCACACCATACTTCATCCTTACAGGTATTTCTAATTGAAAACTTAACCACACACCTCTTATCTATAGTTACCTCATTCTCTTTCTTGAACCACGATATGCGATAAGGATACAAATTCTTCTCACACTTAAAGTTAAGTTTCTCAACCATTTCATTTGAAACCATATATTCACAACTGCCATTGTCAATAGTCATATTACATACCTTTCCTCTAGATGCGCACCTAGTTCTAAAGATATTCACACACAACCAAGAATCGCCACCATAATTGTCTTGTGCTTTCTCCTTCCTTGGAAGGATCATCATCCTCTTTATTATGAGATTTTCCTCCATATCTCCAAAAAATTCTATCTTAGTTTGCTCTTCTGCCTTAGCCAGATTGACTCTAGTTTGTTCTCCTTATTTTATTTCTTGTGTAGGATAGTGTGAAAACTCAAAAGCTCTATGCCCTTCCTCACCACATCTATAACAAGTATATTGCCTTTCTAGGTCTTACCAATTTCATCCTCCACCATAGCCTCTTTCTCTTTGAAATCCTCCACCTCTCTCATGGTTACTATGACCTTGCCTAGACTCTTATTATTTTCTTGTATGAGAAGATTATCCCTTTGAGGGATTAAATCCACCATGTCCACTAGATGGAGGTGACAATGGTTCGTTCCTCACTCCTCTTCTAAAATTATTTGTTTTATGTTTCTATTTCGCTTTTAATGCAAACTTATATGCATCTTCTACACTATGGATTCGAAGCATACTCAACTCATCTTGTATGGCATAACTTAATCCATTCACATACCTTGTAGCCTTATGTTCTTCTAACTCTTGAAGCTCCACTCGAATTGATAACTTGTAGAATTCGTTGGTGTAGTCCTCGATGCTTTGATCCTTTTGCCTGTGGTTCTATAATCTACGAAATAATGTTTGGGCATAATATTTAGGCAAGAATTTATCTATTTTTTTTTCTATTTTTTGCCAAACCCTAATATTTTCCTTTCCTTTTCTTTGTCTCTCCTTCTATAGATGATCCCACCAAATCAATGCATATCCTTTCAACTTCATGCATGCAAGCTTTACTTTCCTTTCCTCTAAAAGGTCTCTCCACTCAAAGAACTTCTCCATGCTATTCAACCAATCTATCAACTCTTTTGGTTTCAACCCTCCTACATACTCAAGGACATCAACCTTGATCTCATATCTATTTCCTTCCAAGGCCCTAATCAGCATATCCTCGAAATTATGCTCCTCTGTCTTCCCCTTCAGTTCTTCCTCTACTTGAACCTTTGATTTGTTGTCTTCTCCCATAGTCTCATTATCAAAATCTAGATCTACAAAATCCATTGGATATCTTTCCCTCATATGGGTCATGATTCTAGTCAATTGAGCAACTTGTACCTACAACTCCTATATATTCCTATTGAGATGGGCATAACCTCCTCTTCCTCTCCTCATGCTAAAATGATATGTGTTATTTCAAATAGAAAAATAAGAATAGCAGAATAATTGTAATCGACAAGATTACCTTCTCTCCTCCAACAAGATCCAACTTGCTCTAATACCAAATGATGTAAATCCAGTTGCAAGAGGTCAGAACAAAAACTTTCAATCACATAAAAACTGTGATAAATAGAAATAAAGTGGTAAAACCCTCCATTCACATAAAAACTATGATAAATATAAATAACCGGTAAAACCCTCCATTCACATAAAAATTGCAATAAATAGAAATAACCGATAAAACCTCCATTCTCATAAAAACTGCAATACATGGAAATAAAATGATAAATGCTTTATTTACTCATGCTTGGATTCACCTCCTTTTACAACGTAATACCAAGGGAATATATATATCCCCAAAGAAACCCTAAAACAAAACCCTAAAGCTTAAAACCCTAAAGATTAAATTACATACTATTTTTGGTAAATTGTTTTTTCGTCTTAAATTACCATTTTTAGTAATTACTATTTTGTTGGTTTTTGGTTGGGTTTAACCCCATAGGGGCTCCTTGCCAAGTCAAAAATACCTCCCAAAGGAAAATACCAAACAATACCTTGCACAAGAGCAAATGATGCATGTTGTTTGTTGGTTGGGTTGAACCCCATAGGGGCTCCTTGCGAAGCCAAAAATACCTCCTAAAGGAAAATACCACTAAGTATCACCCTTTGGAGTAATATTCTTCTATATGAGCTAAGCAACCATCATATTCCTCTAAGAAAAATTAGCTCACATCAAGAAGAAATTGTGTCTATCATTTTCCTAACGAGTGATTTACTTGCTTCTTTGAGTGAATTTCTTGTCTACAAAGCCATAAGTTATCGTATAAATAATTTTTGTCTAAGTTCACCCAAAAAACAATTTTCTAGTTGTACTAAGCAAATCACTCATAAATCTTAAAAAAAATTCAATCTCCTCTAGATAAAATAATTGCTTCAGTACTTGAGCAAATCACTCACTTGGTCAAGCAAATCACTTTTGAGCTAGGACTGACAAAATTTCCCCTATCACCCAAAATCATTCATCTTCCATTTTATTTACCATGGATATTACTTCTTCTTCCACCATCCCATACATGTTGGAGGCTGACCTTGTGATGCCACTAGCTATCACTATCACCTCCCCAATATTTTTATGAGTATCAATAATGCAAGTAGAAACACCTAAAGTAGACTCATAAAAGGGCAAGGAAAAGAAGAGAAAGAAGAGAAAGAATCCCACCCTTCCTCATACATATAAAGAGCTATTTGATAAAATCTTTCGAAGGGTGAAAGGGAAGTTCAAAAATTCCTCTATAAATATAAGGAGGCCCTCAAAAGGTTCAACCTTAGGCCCTAGATAGATTTATGGAGTATCAGTAAAGTTTGGACCTCAAGCGTTGTAATAAACTTGATGCCATAAGTGTGGAATTGTCTAAAGATAGTAAAGGCATGTATCAAAATGCATGATTTTTATGACAAGAGCATCAAGCCTCTAGAGTGGTTAGAAGAATCATTCTACCTTAAAGAAGATGACAATTGGAAGATTCTTAATGTAGTAGATGACCCAACCATGTGGTACACATGCAAGCCCAATATGTAAAAGGAATACTACTATAAACTTATATTGAATTAGTTGAGGGAATTCTTAATCCCACATCTCAAGAACCTCGACAAGGCTCTCAAATTCAACATCCTACTTGAATTGAATTGGTTCAATGATGACATCCAACTAGTCTTGTAAGGGATTATAGACATCCTAGGGGAACCTCCTACATATTGTAGAAAACTACCGTATGCACTCACAAATAAATGATTTCATAAGGTATATAGCAAATGAAAAGAATCACCAACTCAAGAGGTTGAAAGAATAGATGAAATTTATATACACTTGTTATCTAGTTTTGTTAATCATCTATCAAAAGAATAATTGGTTCCCTTACTTATATATTATTCAAATAGGATCAAATGGAAAACTATTATCGGTTGTTGATTGCGTAAGTTTGCCTTACCAAGAAGCGAGGACTTCCTACAGATTTTGTGATGTAATTTACTACATAATCATGAAAAAATAAAAGGATAAGATGCCAAAAATTTTAGATGAGGTTTGAGACATATTTTCATTAGAGGATTGGTTGAATGAGGATGATTGCCTAGTGATATCTTGCTTGTTCAACTTCCTATTTGAGTTTTTATATATGCCCTCTAAGATACGAGTATAAATGTCAAACTACTTATTCAATATTGAATATGAAACGAATCTCGTTTATGTGGAAATAAAGTATTTTAGGGGGTAGAATAAGACCACCTAATACCCACTCAAGTATAAAATCATGAAGATCACTCTAAATTTGTGGTTCTTCCACATGGTCCTGGAGCAAAAGTTGAGAGACATGGGACTTGAACAACTCTAGGACGTTTGACCCTATGATATTGAAAACTACTTCTAATGAAAATTAAAAGAAGGGTTTGCATACATTTTTATACATGAGAAAAGGTACAAAATTAAGAAAGAAAACCCATCTAAGGAAGTAGTCCAAGCCACTCTAGATAGCACATAGGGGTACACAGATGAAATTTAATAGTGGTATGCTAACCCTCGAGAGTGGTATACCTTCTATGCATACTTGAAGAAGTCTCAGTTGACACTCATTATTTGGAAGTCTACTTATGTGAATATACCTAACACAAAAATCTCCTTAGGTTGGAATGTAGTCACCATAACCAATATCATATACTCCTACAAATAAACAAAGAATATATCCTTTGTAACTACATACGAGGAAGACAAGCCAATAATATCCCCTCTTAGATGCTTCTCCAATCTTCTATAGCCATGTAAGATAATATTTGGAAGCATGAATTTCCCTTTTACAACACACTTCACCTTATTTTGAAACTTTGACTTATCCATGCAACTTGTTTTTATCACCAAAAGAGACTTTACATAAAACTATTTATGATTACAAAATTCCAACAAGACTTGAACAAAATATAAAAGATAGAAGAGAGCATGGAGGGTTATATCTTCATGTATAAAATGAATCAATAGCCCAAGCATCTAATATGTAGAGGAAGGATTGACTAGAACATATTCTACAATATTTTTCTATGTGCCTTTCAAAGACTCAATAGTTAGTTTTGATGTCACAAATGCAATTGTATCTCCCATGAATATGGACCAAAAATTATTATTGCATACTATATTGTAAATTTACCCCTTTGAATGGGGGGAGAGGTCTTAAAAGGAAATTATACAATGAGATGTCCCTCCACTTGTATTAACTCGTTGAACAAATACGACCAATGCAAAGAGCTCAAAAAGCGTTTGTATGCAACAGTTATGGCCTCTAGAAGTTTTCCCTCTAAAATAGCCCTAGAGTGATTTTTTTTAACATCATTATTATTTTAAAATTTCTTTTAATTTTTTTGCAAGGAATAATAATAAGAAATAAGTTGCTTCTTTTGCTCCTTACATCAAAATATAAAGTGCCCTTATACCATGCTTTTCTAGCTTGATTATCACCATCCCTACTTGGGTCCAAAGGTGTGCCCTCCCAAAAGAAGGGCATCACAATCCACAACATTAAAGGGATCCAACCATTCAAATAGACATGGTGCATGAGATTTAGACCGAGGTAAATGAATACACCTCCTTTTCCTTCTTCCATCCAAGGCACCAAAGCTCGAAAGTGGGATGATAATATCATAATTCTCCCTCCTTTACTATGATTTTAAGTCCTCTTGGTGAGGAAATAATGTTTGATTCTCTATCAGGAAGTCAAGATACCCTTATAAATTCAAAGCGACAATCAATCATCAACTATGAGTGGTTTAAATATACATAAAATAGACCAAAATTATTCCAATAATAGTGATACATCACTTGGAGTAGGTGTAAATTCTTAGAAAAAAAGAACAATTAGAGAAAGAAAAAATTGGATCTTCCCTTTGTCTTTTTTTTCAAAAGTGCTTATGATGCTCTAAGAAGTAATTCATCCTATAAGTTAGAAGAAATATCAAAGGCTTCAAATAATATTTTTGTGTGACTAAGCAATGTCACATTATACCTTCTCTAATAACATGTTGAACTCATACTGGTTTCTAGTAATAAATAGAAGCAATCCATCCACTCAAATCTTATACATAAAGCATAAAAAATTACTAAAAAATATATAAATGATGAGTGCCCTTGAGCATAAAATAATCACTCTGTTATCCATAAATAAGAATCACAACACTTAGATACAATGGATGGAGTGATGGGGGGTATTTATACCAATACCAAAACCCTATTTACATAATTATGTTAGCCTAAGTCAACATAACAAGTGGGCTTTAAATTAACTACAAATTATAAGATGGGTCTAACCATAACAAGATTAACCCTAACCCATAGGCTTACATAGTTGAATAATGATTAAATACAGTAAGTTAAATAAAATTGTATAATGATTGTCCAGAGTCCTATACAATATTACATCATATAATGTGTCTTGACCATAAGTCAAGTTACACTTTCAAAAAAAATGTCTAAGATTATTGTAAGAAGATGCTTGTTTGCGAGTTAAGTTTTGCTACAAAACTATTAGTGTGATAGTTATCGTGGAATGACAATTATAGTTATAATATAATAGTAGTTGAGATCAATTATGTGTTCAAATATGTAAGGTATATAAATGCTGAAGGAAATATCAAATCAAGACCAATGATATCCAATCCAATCCGGCTATAATAACAATCCCAACATTACTCTATTTTTTATCACTAACAAGATCAACAAGATGGACCAATTTGGATAAGGCAATTACACATCTATTAGAAATCTAGTTGACCTTCCATGAAGATGACGTTCCTCATTTGATGTTTTAAAGAAATAACTCCAATTTTTATGATTTAAAAAAATGAAAAAATTATGTTTTAGTTGCTAATTGAATAACTGCACTTTTTAGACATTACGATAAAATATAAATTAGCTCGTCTTTATCTATATTTGTTATTTTTAAAAATTTCTATGATTGGGAAGCATGACATAACACTCAATATAAAGGTTCTAATCTATTGATCTAGTTAGGATAGTTAGAAGAATAAAGTTATATTCATCTTATTGTTGTTGCAAATTTTGAAGAATATTAACTCTTCTTAATACAACCAAGTTTATAAAATCCTATGAATTATTATTATTTTTATTTTGAGTATGATTGAGTAACTAGTTTATAGATGTAGGTGCTCCTTGTTTCCTCTAGGAAATTTCCTACTCATGAGGAGACAATAGATGACTACCTCCATCTAGTTAAATAGATTTTAATTTTTGCATAGTTTTATTTATATAACGACAAGTGTTTAAATGTTTATGCTTTGCTTGTATGAATGCATATTTAGTTTTTATTATGTGTATTTAATTGTGTGAGGTTTAATAGTCAATTATAGAGATATGCAAGTAGACGATCTCTCTCAAACATTATTTTGTTAGAAATTCTTGCTCTTCTTCAAATATTCACCTAAACATTTATTTGTTATTCCTTTATAATAAAATTCCCATCCTTTCTATAATAGAGACTGCTAACTATCACTCTAACATATCAATGTAGTGAAGTGTGGCAGGAAACCCCTTATGCTAGAAGAAATACTCTTCGTCTTATGCACTTAATATAGCAAGAGGTGAAATTCAATAAACAAAAACAACTACCTAAGAGGTTATGACCAGTATCGATTTTAGATTCTTCTTGTTTCTCCATTTGATAGCTTAGGGTTTTCCTCCAAAGTTTTCAAAGCTCATTCCTTCTTTTGTTCTCTATCTACCTTCCTAATAGGTGCATTCATTATACTTACTTCAATATTAATGACCCTGTCGCTCACACATATAATGCACGACACCTTACCAGTACTTACATATTCAAATTGATAACTAAATGACATAACCATGACCTCTCAATCTCTAATATGGAGGCCTATTGACCCTAAGGTTGTTATAGAAATATATGTGGAAACCACGATTCCTATCAAGGACTAAAGTACTTTAACAAGAACTCCAACAAGAATTGGGCCCTTGAGTTAAAATCCAGCAGACACAAAATTTTGTGATGATAAAGAAAATTGATAAAAGGCTAGAATTCCTATTGGAACCACAATGTATAAAGGAATATCATAGCTAAATTGGGATAATACTAGGTTTTATTGAACTAATTTGAGAGGGTGGAGAAACACCAATGAAGAAGAGAGAATCAATAGGAATAAACTCACAATAGCTTGTTGAAAAATCTTGTCCATACATCCGTTATCAATCACTGATATATCCACATGAATTATGTTGCAAACACATGTCCTAGAGGTACTTGAATATCCATATGTCCACATGAGGCACATGACTCAAGAGAACAATGGCCAAGTTTGACACCCTTTTATCATTGAGAAAACAAGACATAAAAACTAACATAAGAGAAAACCCATCAACTAAATATAATTTAGTCACCTTGGTTTGAATCCCATTATGAACATGGACAACTCTCTACCATGCATTATTTTGAATAACCACATCCTGAAATATTTTATAAGTAGAGAAAAATATACTTTTGCTTTAGTAAAACTCCAAATATGAGGTCTAAGGTTTGAATCTAAAATGGGGTAGGGTTGTACATCATGCTTCGATGATAGAAATTCAAATTGAAATGAGTCTAGTTGAATGAATACATCTTGGGTAAGCAACATCATCCCATATTTCTATGGCCTTGTACACGTAAAGTTAATTTACTATCACTTTCACTTTACAAAGCTCTATGTTGTGTTTATCAAACTCAAAATATCTTTACCCAGTATGTTTCATCCTTTATTGATCAATTTTAAAATTTAATTTTGTTTGTCATCTAAATTTTCTATTACAACACAAAAAATGAGAGTAAATTTTTTAAAATATATCAAGAGATCAATAAAGCTTGTATGAGATATCTATAGAAAAATAGAAGGATGCACTATCACTTGAAAGTTAAATAGATAAATTAAAGTGCTACGTCTGAAAGAGATGAATTTTTAAGGAAATAAATTTTATATAGGAGGTATTTTTATTAGTAACCATATTATAAGAGTTTATATATATATATATATATATATATATATATATATATATATATATAGGGTGATTTATAGGATGTTGAAATAATTTTTTTAATTGCTTATATTATTCATTGTGATTATGTTGTCATGATTCTTTAATAAATTAATAAATAAATAAATAAATAAATAAATAAATAAATAATATATATATATATATATATATATATATATATATATATATATATATATATATATATATATATAGAGGGTTATTTATAGGATGTTTGGAATGATTTTTTTAATTGCTTATGTTAAATTGAAATGGGTCAACTTTATTCATCGTGATCGTGTTGTCATGACACCCAGGTGTTGTAGGTGAGTTGGAGAGGAGAGGGCAATCCTCCAAGTGAGGTCCCAGGTTCGAATATCCACCCTACCAAAAAACTGAATTGGGTACCCAAAATCCAATTGATAATGTTGGTGCGGGCAGGGTTGGGTGCGACCCCCGGGTGAATTTGATGGTGTAGAACCCCCTGTTCGTCGTCTCTTAGACCAAGGCGGCCCCGCAAGGGGTTTTTTGCTTAAAAAATAAAGATTGTGTTGTCATGATATTTTAAGAAACCATATAGTGGTATTTTAGCAACTATGCATATATTTACCAATATGATTTGAATTTGGGTCTTTATATTGAAAGTCCACCCATTTAAGGACTTGAGTGTATGCCATTTGATTACTTGGTAATATTCACACATGGAATTAGGACCTTGATTTATGGTGTGAAACTCATAAATCCTTTCCACTTGTCCCAAACCCCATGGGCTAAATGTATTAAACTCCCAAACCTTGAGTTATGGTATGAAACTCTTCAATCATAACCATTTATCCTAAATACCATATTCCTTTAAGGTTCACCCATGAGTTTTGAACCTTATTTTATGAGATGAGACTTTTCATTCCTTATAATTTTCTCCAAACACCATGGGCTTAAATGATAAGGTTCACCAATGAGATTGGAACCTTGGTTTATGGAATGAATATCCTCACTTCTAACCACTTACCCCAAACCCTTTAAGCAAGAAAATTGGATTACTAGTAATAGAGATAAAAAAATGAAACTATTTATGGAATACCTAAGACAAATTCCATAACACTTATCATTTTAGTTATCTCTTAAAATAAAAAGTGAATATCATAACTAAAGTGCATTTCTCAAATTCATAGACAAAGACACTATACTTTATTTTGAAAAGAAAAATTATATAAATAATTTTATATGTGGGATTGAATAAATTATGAGAATTTCCCCAAAATACTTATATAAATCCTCTATATGTACTCCATTTTTATACCCAAACATATTTAAATTGTAAATATAAGTACCAAAATTGTAAGTACCTATTGAACTAGGGAATTTTCTTGACTTCTAAATTAGGTTTTGTGCCCCAAATTTGAGTTTCAACAAGGTTGTATGGGATTGCCAATGGCTTCTCCTAACCTTTATATTTAGGTCTGCTTGATGCTATCCTTGTATAGATCACCAATCTAAACTTAATTGCATGAAAGAAAGTAAGGAAAGGGAAAATGCATGAAAAATAAAGTGAAAAAAAATAAAATTGTGAGAAGTTTAGAGTGCAAGAAATTGAAAGAAAATACAATTTTTTTATTGTAGCAATTAATCAACACATGATAAGTTGAATAACATCAATGTCCATATATTTTTTTGATTATGAAATTGATAAGCAAATAACAAGATAGGTTAGAAAGGCCATGTCATAATTGCTATGCACTTAACAAACTAGGAGGGCAATGCCATTGATGGAATGCAGGACTTGCCAATTTATTACAGCCTCATGAGAAAAACTCGTAATATGGGTTTTATAGAGTGTAGCTCTAAATTATCATGGAAAAAAAATGAATACAATGAGGTCCCTAGGCCCCTATTTATAGTAAAAATTTACCCCTAAGTTACCTAGGGTGAGAAACAATTACTCCTAGTAAAAGTAAATATTTGGGAGAAACTTTAGCAAAATGATGCACCACCAAATGTTACATACCTCTAATTATGCCTCTAATAGGCTTAGAAGGCTTCCAAAATGACTTAGTGCATCACTACATGCCAAAAAATTACTTTATTAAAGATTTGCATTGGTGTTTATGCAATATCTTAACTTTGCAAGTTGTTGCAATTCACTTTCATTTTGCAAGAAGATGGGCTACTCCTATTGAGTGAATTGATTCTTCAAGCCAATTGATCCCCTTAATCAAGTGAATTGATCATTTGATCCAATTGGTCCCCATAATAAATTGAATTTCTCCTTTAGGCCAATCGATAGAATTTTGTAAGCAAATTGATCCTTATTCATATTTAGCCAAATTTTTTATATTTTTAAGGGTTTTTACCATTTGACCTTTGTTGCTATATTGTCCTCTAAAATTGGAAAAATTTACAAAGGTATTACTAAGGTATTATATTTATTTTAAATTCATGGGATGCCAAAATCAATTAGCACAAGATCCCAGATCTTGTCTTTATATTTAGGTATAAAGTATATACAATTGGGATCCACATTACAAAATTTTCAAAACTGTTTTTTCTCCTTTAATGGGAGTGGAAGTGGTTGCAGATATGGCCATTATACTGACCATTCTCAACTTAGAAGGGGAGCCTCGTTAAGGGTTTTCCCCTCCTCAAGTTGGGTTTTTTGCCTTTGCTATTGCTACTCTACTACTGTATCCATTTCACCAAATATAGAACCATACCTCTCAAACCCATTTTGCTACTTTATTGCCATTTTCTTGAATATTGAACATCTACTGCTAGAGTCATCAACATAGTTGAAATGGTGATTATTGATGTAATTAATTTTTAGGATTCTTCTTGTATTGGATTGAGTTTCTTATTGCTACTTCCATTATGAGCTTATCCCTTTTAGTGCCTTTGGGCTGCCTTTTTTCCTAGGTGGTAGAAGCATTGAATAAACCATCCCTTTTGGATTTGGTAATAATTTCCATTTTTTAACTCATTCTCTCATTTCCAAGAATCTTCTTATCCATATAATTAAGTTTTCAGTGTACCCCCAACCTTTGATGATTTAACCTAATGCCTGGGTCAAAGTCATCCTTCTACTTAGTGTAAAAGGTATGTCACTTTAGGGGATTATTATACCAACTCTAAATCTCATCTTCATATCCTCTTTTTCCCCCTATCATGACAAGGGCTATCTATTTATATAGGTTGACCTGCTATTGGATGTTGTGTCTCTTCTCATGGACGTAGAAGGTGTCCAATTTATTATCCCTAAATGTCTTCTCAAATATTTTTTTGGATCAAAGGACTAATAGTATTTAAGTTATTTTAGGACCATTTATTATAACATTACCTCTTTCACTGAGTGGAACTATTCAGGACTAGATTATGTTCAGTCCATGCTCTATGCATAATGACCACCTACTGCAGTTGCTAAGCGTGTCCAGTGCCCACACCTCATGAGGAGCGTATAGTTTAGGAAGTCTAGAGAGTATGGGATATGGCTCTAAGGACAACCTCTAGGGTTTTTCACTAGGGATGGATCCTTGTTTGGGTGTTATTTTGACACACTCTTTCCTAATATATCTTGGTCTATTAGGTTTTGTTTGGAAAAAAGGGTTAGGAGGAAAGCAATAAAATGAAAGTGATAAAAACTAACTAGCCTAACCTACAAGGGCAATGCACCATTAATCCAAAACTCTCTACCTAACCTACGAGGGAAATACACCAATTTAATCCTAAGATACGATAGGAGTAAATGAACACATGTATTGTCATTGATAACACACAAGGAATATGATATCCTTAGACACAAATCACCATGGTCACACATCACAAGAAATAGGATAAAAGGTGGAATAATAAAAAATTACGGTTAGCTAAAGTCACAAATCACCATGGTCTTCTTTTCAATGTTAGCTAACCTTGGCCTAATCAAAGAGAGACTCATCTTAGTTGACAACAAAAAGGATTTGAGGCTCATATCTTTGGTGGGCCTCCTTCTTCAAAATTGACCTAGAACTTACCCATCATCTAGGTAGGTGAGCGTGAAAATAGAATAGTCACTATATCATAAGTCATGAACATCTTGGGACTAATGATAAAAGAAAATTAATAAAGAACTCAAGAAAATGAAGCTCAAGAATAATGGAGGAGGAATAAGGCATAAAAAGAAGAAGAATATATGGAACTTTACATTCTAGGAGTAATTATCCAAGGTAAAGGTCCAGAGATCCTTCGCTAAGGGAAGCAACAAAGCATAAAAAATTAGGCAAGAGGTAGGATGATGATAGGGGAAGAATTCTACTAGATGGAGGGACTATATAAAGGAATGCAACTACTCCTCACACCATTCAAAGTTATTCAATAAGAAGACCTTGGTCATCATAAAGGTAATCCTAAATTTTGTAAGGAAACCAAAAGTTCTAAGGAGGAACAACTTCCAAAATTTGACCTTGTATCCAATGGATAAGGAAAAAAAAGTCTAGGTTCACTCCTTCAATAGGTTCAGGAGCCCTAGGAGTTTCTAAATCTAGAGGAAAATTTCCTTATAGCATTGCTTTACTTTAAGCTAGACCAGTCATAAGTGGGACAAGCCAAGGCAATGTAGTCGAAAGGTGCTTCCTACTTCCAATCAGAAGAAGATAAGATCCAAAGAAAGGTGGATAAGCTTAGAGGCCATTCTAACTATTATATCTTCCATCTATGGCCAATAATTCACTTTCATAATAATACAATCACATCAAGGGCATCAAGGCACTTGGAGCATTGATTTTTAATCCAATGGTCTATACAATTATTTCAATGGAAGAAAACACATATGAGAAAGGGAAGCTCTAACTGAATCTAAAGTTGGACACATGTAACCAGTCATGGGCACAAGAGAGGAAAGAACTAAAAATTCATAGATAAGGTCTACCATTAGCTAAAGTAGGTTTCACTTCATCCAAGGATGTGTGGCAACCACGTGCACAAGAAGAAAAGGAGGTGAAATATCATAAGAAGACATCCTCTAGTGGCCATAAAACTTAACTTTTATGGCCATTACTATCAAAGCTAATAAAACACTAGCCATGACCATCATCCACCATATATGTGGGCCTACCCTATCTATCTACACAAATCAAGGAGGCTATGTCCACCACATTACCAAGGCAATGTATTCTAGGAGAAACATGAAAAAATATTTATGGTGTAGCCACCTTGATATAACAATAGAGAGCTTAGTTAGCCACACTCAATCATCCAAAGATCTAAATTTTTTTAAAATTTATGGCCCTAAATCCAAAGATCTCAAAGCTACTGTCATACAAGTTGTAGAAGGATTTCTTAGCTATGGGAACAAAATATATCCATAGGACTTCTACACAACTCTAGAGGGAAGGCACCCCTTCTTGGCTTATAAATAGGCTCATTTTAATTGTAAAAGGTATTAGAAGTTATTCAATCATACTTGGTTCCTGGTCTTGTAGGCTTTTCCTTTCACTCTTCTTTCCTATTATAACAAGGGGAGCCCAAATATTTTCTCATACCTAGGGAGCATTGAACCTTTCAAGCCTCATTGTTTTGTAATAATTTTGAGCATGTTAATGGAAGCCATTACTAATTTTGCTTTATCTCCTTCTTTTGGATTGTATTGATTCCTCATAAAGTATTTTATTTGGTTGTGTTCACTAGCCATAGGTGATATTTTTTGTGTTCAATTGCCACTTGTTGTAGTAAAAAATTGGGGGTCCTAATTCTTTGGTGCATTGCCCCTATAGCTTAGGATTTTATTTTCTTGCAAAGCATTTAATTTATATTTTAAACTTTCATTGTAATTATTTCCCTTGGCCTTAGCTCATAGAGGCCACTATGCATCAAGGACTTAGATTTTATGAGGATCCAAACTCAATTAAAAACCCTAGAAATCCCTCTGCAAGTGGTCTCCCATGGGTAGTGATTCCTATTTTTTTCTCAATGCAAGGTGCATGCAGATTCATCTTATTGAGTCCCTTGGCCCACTGTAGTGGGTGCATTCAAAGATAACAACAAAATCTTGGTATGCACCAAACATCCTCAAGTATTATGGTCATCTCCCCACATGACACATGGAATGTATTTGTCTTTGAATACCACCTCTTTACTAGTACTATCCATAGCTTGATCACACTCAACCTTCAACATTAGGGATAAATAATATAGCCCTATAAATATTATAATATAATTACCTATGAAGTATAGGAGACACAAAATAGTTTCTATTGTATGAGATCTCTTCTCCCAATAGTCCAGTGTTAGAAGTATCTCCTACACCCACAAAACTAGTCACATATGAAACCTCACAAAAATTAACAAAAAAACTCTAAGCTAGCAAAACTACCACCATTATGCAAAAATACCACTAGGCATCAAAAGTACCACCAAGAAACAATAAATTTACTAAGATCATATTATCATTGCTAGATGGAAAAAGTGCCATTAGAGCATGATAGTACTATCAATTGATGCTAGCGTTGGTCCAATAGTGTCATCAAAATAATAATGTGAAAGTTTAGGTTTTAATTTTATCATCTAGTGCATCAATATTGCTTGTTGATCCATCCTTATTTGTAGTTTAATTAGGATTGTTCCTTTAGAGTATGACAAAATAGGATGAAGTATACTAAAATAAGAAAAGAAGACTAAAATAGGCTAAGTGGGTCAAAATGAGTTAGAATGGGTTAGATATGCATTTCAGATAGGGAATATAGAAATAGGCCCATTAGATAAAAAAGGTCAGATTAGGTAAGCATTGTAGGTTGATAAAAACTACATAACAAGCAACATATCACATGTGAAAATATGATGAATATATATGTTTAAGTATTTAAATGTAGTTAAATTATGGGTCTAAATTACATAACAAGTAGCATATCATTATTTGTAGTTAAATTAGGGATCTAAATCTCCTTATCATCATCATTCACAGTAATTTTTTTTTACCCCTAGCCATTTACCTCTATCCCACCTTGGTCCATCTCTACTATTTTTTATCATTATTTCATTACTACATCTATGTGCATCATGTCCAAGTCTAGTTTCCTTGAGCAAACTTGATTTTCATTTCAAAATATAAGGTGGCACATCAAGACATAATAACATTTAATATTATTGTAAAGTCAAAATTTAACATCATCAATAATCAAGAAATCAAAATCATTAGTCATATTACATCATAAATTCTAAGCAATATGGAATATATTCCATCTCAAAATTAGGGCATGAAGGTTAGTTTTTAACATTCATCATTCAATAAATGCATAAAAAGGGGTAAATATATACACCCAATTTTGAGCACATCTTCAAGTCTCCAAAACTTACCAACATCTGCATCACTTAGTTAATAAAACATATAAATAAAGTCATCCATATCAAATATGAATCTAAGAGCATTTATTACTCCAAAAAATAAAAACACTAGACAAAGGGACAACATTGATGGTGCTACTACTTAACTACCAATATTTTTGCCAAAACTTTGTATTTTCTTCATTTTCCACTCATTTTGCTTAGAAACAGTCATTTGGAACTAGCACTGGGATTGTTAGTGCTCTTCATCCTAGTGCTTTTGATTATTAAGTACAAAAAAGGAAATCTAGATAGCTGATCATTGCTAAACTACCTACCAAATATGGATTACATCATGCCAATATGATATGTAGCATCTGTTGCACCTTGGATGACAACCAAAATTTATAGAAAATTCCCTTTATATTTTTTTTATCGTGAATTGTATGTTGATATTTTTTTATAAACTACCCTCAATTAACCCCATCAACTTCATATAACCATCCTCTAGGGAATCTTCCAAGTGGCTATTGATTCCTATAAAACCACCCCTTGGAGGATCCCAATCCATAAACTTTTTGAAATAAATGAAGCTTTGTAAAATTAACAATCATCTCAAGCAATACCAAGCTCTTATATTTTCATCACAATAAGGGGACATCAACCAAAGATCTTACGGCTACAAGATTTCTTGTACCTAATTGCTTGTGCCCTCTCATCTATTAGCTTGTTATCATCTTTATTTTTGTCATTTTATAATAAATCTATCATTGCATGCTAACCACATCATTTATCAAATAATTATCTATTTACCATTTTGTTCTCATTTCATCATGGTTGCATCCTTTATCATCAATTAGATAATTTTTCTATATCAATAAGAACCCCTACACCCCTTTATTAGGGATCCTCATTGAATCATTTGAAATCTAAAAAGTTTTATCAAAATAATGATTCTATTACACCTATAGGTGAAAGCATTGTAGTATTGTAGTCTCAATGGTGCTACTACACTCTACTTCTATCATAACAAAGATTGATTCTATAGTTATATTATTCCATTAAAAGTAAAAGAACCACTAGTCAATAGAAGCACCATAAACACTATCTCTCTCTAGTGGTAGTTTTTCCATTGAGCTTATGGTTATAATTATATCCTTTTACATCTATCTATTTTTGGTTATGATTATAGAATTTGGGAATTTTGTTAATTCTATTGAACTCCTAGATTTAGACCTCAAAGGCTCCAAGTTCAATTAGAGCAATTTTCGGCTAGGCAACTAGCTTATTCTCAATAAGCTAGACATATTTTTAGTCTCAAAGTTAGGTATCCCTATTTTTGGTGTTGCTTCCCTCTCAACTCTTCCTAGAGTGGGGTTAGATCATAATCCTTTATGGATGGAACTCCCAGTGAACTTGACTTTCCATATAAGACCTTTCATATTTGAAGCTATGTGGTGCAACCATCCCAACTTGGAAGAGTATTTCAAATATTGGTGGGTGGAAGATCTCTTGAGGGAAGGTAATGGTAAGCTAGCCAACAAACTCAATAATATCAAATTTAAGCTCAAATCCTGGAACAAAACCATTTTTGGTAATATCTTTAGAACCAAGGAGATACTGAAAGCCCAAATAAATAAATTGGAGTCATCTATGGATTTATATGATGTTTCGTTAGAATCTTACTTGAAGGAGAAAGATCTTTTGGTTGATCTTCACAATACGTTGGCTAATAAAGAGTTACGTTGGAAGAAAAAACCATGGGCCCTATGGTTTAGGGAAGGGGAAAAGAATTCTAAATTCTTCCATTGCTCAACCCTTTGCCATAGAAGCTTCAACATGATCAAGGAAATCTACAAGTTGGATAGAAGTAAAACTAGAGATATTAAGGACATCAGGGCATAATCTTTTCTCACTTTAGTTATTTGTTGGGATCTAGGACCCCTAGAGACTTATTAGTGGAAGAGTCCCTCATACCTTTGATTAATTACATGGTGATAGATGGTATGATGCTATGTTGGAATCCATTTTCTCTAATGAAGAAATCAAAGCTACAATGGATGATATGGGGGCCCTAAAAGCTCTGGGTCTTGATGGGTTCCCACCTTTATTTTTCCAAAAATACTAGAATATTTGTGAAAAGGATGTCTACTATGCTTTGAGATTGATTCAGTTCTCCAAAGTCATACATATGAGTGTAAACTCTACCTTACTAGTGCTGATGCCAAAATATTTGGGTGCTTTTTACTTTAATTACTGTAGGTCAATTAGTATTTACAATATTGTGTACACAATTTTGACTAAAGTAATGGTAAACATGATTAAACCGCTTCTTCCTCTTCTTATTGACAAAGCTCAAAGTGGTTTTGTGGCTGGGAGACAGATTTTAGATGGTGCCATTGTTATGCATGAGCTTATCCATTTTATCCATAAAATTGGTAGGCCTGGGCTTTTCCTCAAACTTGATATGAACAAGGCTTATGATAGAGTCTCATGGGACTTTATTTTTCAAGTGTTAAGAAAGTTTGGTTTTGGGTAGAACTGGATTAACCTAATTTTTTCTTGTGTGTCTTCAACCAGGTTCTCTATCCTTGTTAATGAATCTTTGACTGGATTCTTTCAGAGCTACTAAGAAATTTGGAAAGGGGACCCTCTTTCCCCCTATCTCTTCATCCTAATGGCAGAGGCATTGGGGAGATCCATTACCCTAAATTCCTCCATTGAAGGTCTAAAACCTACTCTATCGAGTAATCCAATCTCTCATCACCAATTTGTAGATGACACCTTATTATCTTGTCCAACATCCGTGATTCAAGCTAAGGAGATTAAAAGGGTGTTGGTCTGCTTTGAGAGAGCAGTAGGGCAAAAGATTAATTTTCTCAAAAGTAAATTGTATTTTGTGAATACCCCTTTTGAGAGGTAAAGAAATATTATAGGTATTTTGGGATGTAGCATTTCTAGCCTTCCTGCTGTTTACCTTGGCTTACCATTGTTCCATGGTCATATGTTGGATACCCTCTAGAACCCTATAATCGAGAGGATGTAGAAGAAGTTGGATGCATGGAAAGGTGCTCTTCTGAGCTAGGCCAAAAAATTGGTCCTTGTGAAAAACTCTCTCTAGAGTATTCCAATTTATTTCATGTCCATTTTCAGGCTTCTTGGTAAGGTTATTTCAAAATTGGAAAGAATTCTCAAAGCCTTCCTTTGGATAGGGTCGATGTTAAAAGGTAAATTCCACATGGTATCTTGGGATCAAGCCTATAGTCATAAGAAGAGAGCGGATCTTGGCATTAAGTATGTGCAGAGAATGAATAAAGCCTTGGTTTTCAAACAAGGCTGGAATGTTGTTAAAAATGAGATGGTGGATTGGGTTAGTATTCTAAAGGTGAAATACCATTTTGAAAACTTCCTCTCAAACCCATTGCCAACTGATGGGTCCCCATTTTGGTAAAGTTTATTAAATTCAAGATCCTTATTGCATATGGAAAGCAAATGGTTTATTGGTGATGGAAAAATATCAACTTTTGAAATGATTCATGGTTAATAGATCAACCTCTATCTATGGACCTGAACATTTCACTAGTCGAGCCCTCATCCAGAGCCTTAGGGCATTGTAAAGTTGTAGAATTTATACTCTAAGAGAATGGGTGAAAATTATGGAAGGACCTACCCACGGTCGTAAGGAACATAGAGGTGCAAGTGGCATGGGAGTTTATTGCTGAAACCCTAAAACTCCAAGTGTTGAACCTCATAGATGTGGAAGACAAAGCAATTTAGATAGGTGAGAGCGATGGATCCTTTATCGTTAGATCTGCCTATGCAATGTTGAAATTAGATTTTTAATATTGGATCTCAAACTACAAAATTTGGATCAAGAATCTCCTTCCCAAAGTCAATATTTTTTTTGGTTGGCAATCTAGAACAAGATCCTGACTATAGAGAATCTCTAGAAGTGGGGCATGGATTTTTCCAATAGATGCTACTTATGTGAATTTGAGTTGGAGATGATGAACCACTTATTCACCCACTGTTTCTTTTTTGAGGCTCATGTGTTGCTATTTTGGAGAGATTAGGGGTTAGCTGGGTGCTCCCAGACTCTTTAGAAGACATCTACTTACAATGGGTCCCCCCTATTTTCTCACCTAGACTTATATGCCTTTGGAATTTCCTCCTCCCCCATCTCCTTTGGGGATTATGAAAAGAAAGAAATGCTTGAGCTTTCAAAAACTCCAATCACAACTAGCTGAGTGTTAGTCTTAGAGTTCTTTGGAGCTCAATGGAGAATGTTTCCTCTGTATTCCCTGAGTTGGGTAGAGGTTCCCTAGGAACCCCTTTCGCTGAAATTGATTTGGAACTAGCTCTAGGCTTCTCCTAGATTAATCCTCATGGCCTAGCCCTAAACCCAAGACTTGTTTTCTAGTGGAGTCCCCCCCTTATGGTTGGCTCAAAATCAAGTTTGATAGAGCCTCTAAAGGAAATCCTTGGTTAGCTGGTATAGGCAAGTTATCAAAAATGATAGAGGGGATATTGTGGTGCCTTCGCTGAACATATTTCTTGACAAAATTCTTACTTTGTGGAAGTCAGGGATACTTTTCAAAGTCTATTATTATTGGAAGAGCTAGGGCTAAGGAGTGTGGTGGTGGAAAGTGACTCTTCAAATTTGATCAATTTGATGAAGTCTAGTAAAACTCTGAGCTAGAATATTCAAAACATGATTATGGAAATGAAAAGAATCCTATAGGGTAAGGAGGAAGATGAGGTGAACCACATTTATAGAGAAGGGAATAAATTGGTGGATTTATGGCTAACTTGTGAGTCATTCAAAAAGGTTTGTCTATTTAGAGGTCCAATTTCTCGAAGGAGCTAATCAAGTTATTAAATGAAGAGGGTATTTGATCATTACTCATGTGCCCTATTGGGAATCTGTAGTGGGTGCCCTTATTGTGCTAAGGCGTATTCATCTCAGTTTTTTCCAAGCTTGTTGTCCATTTTGTATTTGAATTGTAATTTAAATTGGAAGGTGGGCATGGAAGTTTGGCATGAAGATCTCCATATCATTTGTGGACCCCTTTCTAGCAATTGGAATAATAAATTAGAAAAGTTAACTTCATAAGTCTTGCTAGCATCCCCAAAAGGGGAGTGTCAGGATAACCACTTGATATGTTCTTACCTCACATGTCATTAATCATTTTAAGGAGCATTAGATAATCTACATGAGTCAACTCTTTGAATGGAATATCCCTAGTTCTTTTTCAACTATCATGAGGTGCTTTTTCCATACTTGGGTGATGTGGCTTTAGATTCAAAGGTTGCAAGCACAAAGGAAAATGATTAGAATAAATCCTTTGCTCTGTGGTTGGTATCATATAAGTATGGGAAAATATTAGACTGTGCAAGTTATGAGATTTGGTAATCAGTCTTGGGAGGAGAATAAGGTCAAAATATTAACCTTGAACATGAGTTTGTCCTTGGCTAGACATTTGAAGAAGCTACCTTGTCACCCTAATTTGAGGTGGAGAGTGTATTATTGTCTACTCAATTTGAGTGTTGGGTGGCCTAGTCATCAGTGCGATGATGACTCTATGCTATAGCCTTCCTCTCATCTTAAGTGGAACCCTAATATCGAATCTGCTAAAATTTTGCATCAGAGCTTCCTCAATCACCTACCCTATTAGCTCCTAAAAAAATCCCTATGCAAGGGATTGTTTTCTATTTGTGTGTTGCTGCTACAATGGGTAAGGCTAAGCAGTCAAACCTGAGACCTATTCTTCTAAAATTATGTTTGGAACTAGTCTCATTAAATGCTGACAAGGAAGTTAAGAGAATTGTGAAGAGGGGTGGCCTTATGGGCTGTATCCAAAAGTTCCATGGATATAATCTAATTTTGTCTAGATGTATGGCACACTCATGGAATGAGGGATGGGTCAAGGTGGGGGACTTGGAGTTTGAAATCAATGCGACTCTTATTGCCAAAGTTATGGGTCTTCCCCTTGATGGCTATAGCCACAACAAGGAGAAACATTCCCTCATTAGAGAATTGAGTTTCTTCCTAGATGAGAATAAGTACCTCCCTAAGGAGCAAATGGTATTAGCATGAAAGACCTCAAAGCCTCAAGGGACCAAGTGGTTATTTTTATCATGGACTATTTTACGCTAGATTCATCTAAAGATGTAGTAAGGAGCTACCATGTTATGTTCCTTAATCAGTTGAGAAGAGAAATATGGATGAACATCCCAATGTTTCTATTTCACTCGATGCAAAAATCCATGATGGATGTGAGGAGCGAGAGAGGCTTGGAACCAATTCAGTAGTGCCTAGCCATGTTAATTTTTGAATATATGGCTAAATAGAGAGGCATGGAGGCTACAAAAATAATAAAGGCTATTGAATCCCAACCTATCCCCCCACCCATCAAATTCACTTAGGAGACTTTGTTGTCCAAGTCTAGTGATTCAATTGACTCGAACAAGAGAGAGAGCCCCTTATCCTCTTCCAAGGAGGTTAAAAAAGAAAAGAAGTCATGAGGCATATCAATTTCCCAAAAGGACATGAGAGGAGGGAGAATGCGCTACTCTGAAATGCCACTATTGAACTCCTTAGATTTTGACTAGGTGGAGAGCCCCTCAACTTCTTTCAAAGTGTCCAAAAGTAGCAGAAGATCATGGGGTATTTTGGTGATGTCTAGAGGAGTGAGGGGGGAAGGTGAGATAATCCAAAAGGTTATCTAGAAATAATATCAAGAAGGAGGATTATCCAATCATAGTGGTCCACTCAGATTTGAAAGACCAAACCAAATTTAAAAAAAAGTCAATCCTATGGATGAGGATTTTTGCTCTACTCTCAGCGTTGGGGGATCCTGTAAGCACATACAACTGATTAAGCTAGTGGAGGACAAAAAATAGTCAATTTTGTGAACTCTCAAGGTTGTCATGGAATTAACAGAAGAGGTGAATCATCTTGTGGATTAGATTCTAGAGGATCATGCTTTAGGTAAGAATGAGTCTATGGATGCGAATGTAAATCCCTAGTTTCAAGGCTTTGTTTGGCTACCCACTTTTGCTTGTTGGTTGGTTAGATCCTTGGTGGATTGGGTGTTGGTTGTTAACCCCTAATCAATTAGTTTTTGATCCTATGGATAGGATTGTAGGGTGGCTGGATCTAGGTGGTTTGGTTTCAATTTTTATTATGCTTATGGTGGGGTGGCTAGAGTGTGGTCACTAGTTGTGTGGCTCATTTTGGAGTGTTTTGTAAAAGGTTTTGGGGATCCTTTCAAAGCCCTCAAAATTTTAAATAATCAATTTTTTTGGTCTTCTAGATAGGGGTTTGATGTTGATCAAGGGATCCATACATTCTCCACTAGTATAGGAATACCCCTCTACTTCTATATAATGATTATGCTTGCATAATTAATTTCAACCAAAAATAAATCTACATAGAAAAAAAAATAGCAATTATTTATTGATTGCACTAAAGGGTTACAAGAATCATTAGCCACTTTGAGAGGGCAACCTACTTAATCATAGACCACTTTGAGGGGAAACCACTTTTATGAGCAACACTTCTTTATAATATAATTATTTAGGATATCTTTCCTTTCTTACAATGCAATATATAAAGATAATGTTACCCAAAATAGCTTACAATATAAAAATGATTGAACCCAAAATAACTATTTGAGATATCTAACCCTAACTCTAACCCTAATGATTGAGTATCACCCTTACATTCAAAATGGTATACCCACTCATTTTTTTAAGTAAAAAACCCCTTGTAGGGGCTCCTTGGTTTGAGAGACCACGACCAGGGGGTTATACACAATCAAAGTCACTTGGGAGTTGCGCCTGGCCCTGCCCACACCAACATTATCAATTGGATTTTGGGTACTCAATTCAACTTTTTGGTAGGGTGGAGATTCAAACCGGGGACTTCCATTAGAGGATTGCCTTCTCCTCTCCAACTTACCTACAACACCTAGGTAAGGATTATACCCACTCATTTCTAACTAACTATTATGATAAAATAAAAAGGGATAAGATGTATGGTCCTAACACTATCTCCCCCTTCAAAACAAGCTTTGTCCTCAAAGATAAAAATGAAAAAATATTGAGAGTTGGTATAGTAGTTCCCATGTGGTAGCCTTAAAATGTAATCTACAATATTGCACCAAAAGATCTATAATTGTTATATTGTGTAATTTTCATGATTGTAAATCCAGAATACATTTTAGTTGGAGAATGATTGGGTCTTCACAAAACTCTTGTTGTTATTTGATCCACTAGAATTGCTTGGAAGATACAGGGTGTGAGTTTATTGTGGATGCCATTTGGTCCACTACATCTGATGTTCCAATGCAAAATATTGTAAGGTTCCAAGTAGGGTGATCATTTCAATTTGTTTATTCATGTATATGTGGTATGCCAAGATCATCTCTAGTAGGGTTCCTTGTAGCTTGAAAATTTTCTTCCAAAAATTACTGGTGAGTGTACGGTCATAGCTATAAACTATAGAAGATGATATTTGAGGGAGCAAAAAATAATGATCAATGACTATTTGGTCAATGGTGGAAATTAGGTAGGGATTTGTAAGAGGAAAAAGTGGACATACCATGAGAAATGATACATAATGACCAAAATAACTAACTTTGCCTATTACCTTAGGTGGTCCCCCAATGGAATCTATGGAAATATTGATCTAGACTATTGTTAGAATCAACAATGCGTGGAGTGTGCCTAAAGCTACAATTTTCTCCCCTATGTGATGTTGAACATAATTGATCATTCCATTTAATCACTTTTGCTTTCAATAGTTCCTGGATCAACTTTGCAATTTTTGAGTTTTGTGTGGAAGAATATAAGTAAGGACAAATGTTGGATGGCATATTCCGTAGAATGATTAATATGGTATGATCAAGTATTTAAGAGTCCTCAAACACATGGGTAAAATTATTAAGGAATATTTGATTTGTTGTGCATGTTAGTGGTATTATATTATTTGGTACCTTGAGTACCATTGTAAATATTTATATTAGGAGTGTGTTTAATTATTTATGTCAATAGTAGGTGTCAAGTTGTGAAGAGTGTTTATGTGTCATGTAATCAAGTAGGATTTATGAGTGAAATGTGTCATATGTGCAAGTGTGAGTTATGCATGACATGTGTCATGTGTGCATGTGTGATTTATTAGTGAAAGGTGTCATGTGTGAAAGTGAAGAGTCATGTATGATGTGTCAAGATTAGAAGTAGGAAGTTATGTAATTATGAGAGACTTTGTCATAATGTAAGGCATGTGAAAGGTTGCATCTCCCATGAGTTTGAGGAGAGTAAAAGTTAGGAGTATTGAAGAGTCTTATGTAAAAGTTATATATTGATGAAAAATCTCTATGCAATGTAATAAATTATTGAATGAGAAATATTATCAATAAAGCTTTTTATTTTGTGATATATTGATGTTATTATGAAATGATATTATGTGAATGTGATTATACGATCCTTGGAAATATAGACTTGTGATATCTTTGGACCCATTTGCTAACAATGGTATTAGATCCATCTTGGTTCAAAGCTACTTTAGTTTGATCCATCCAAGATAGAGAGGACATGAGATTGGAAGTAGAGGTTTGAAGAAAGTTTGGAGGAATATATTGTGGAAGAAGAAACCTAACACCAAATTTTGGTGTAAATTTGAAGGATTGAGTTGAAGAAATTATTAAAGAAGAGTAGTGGATTGGAGGAGACATAGATTGAAGGAGTATTGAAATATTGGACTAGTGGTCCATGTTATATTTAGAGGAGAAGAAGATTGGAGGAGAGGAATATTTAAGGATATTATTGGAGCATTGTAAGATTATTGGAGGTTGAGTTGTAGAAGATACTATTGATGGGTGAATATTGAAGAAGATTGTTTGTTGTAAATATTATTGGAGCTAAAGAATTATTTCTTGCTTGAGTGGAGGAGATACATTGGAAGATTATTTTTACTTGCTGGCATGAGGAGATACATTTGAAGACTATTACACAATGATGTCAAATATTGAAGGAGTACCTATGTGGAAAGAAGCAACTGGAATATAGATAGTGAGAGGAGACATTGAATATTGAAGGAAAAGGAGTATTTTTATGTGAAGAGAAATGCCTAGAATGGACATAAGAAATCTTGGATGAATGCCTACATTGGAAGAGAAGCACTTTGATACAATGAAGCAAAAAGTGCAACCAAGAGATGTATTACTTTGGGAGATTACTGAGAATATCTAAAACCAAATTCTGTTCTAAAATGAGCAAAATAATTGAGAATGTAAGGATTAATTTATTAATACGTGCATTTCATTTGAAAAATTAGAAAATCCTAAGAATCTATTGGTAGAGGTATTATTATTAATTAGAAAAGAGAGAATTTTAGAATGCTCAAATTAATATTAAATTGGAAAATTAAATAGTATGTTGGAATCAAGATGAATGTGCCATGTGTGCTTACTAAGGTGACATGCTCAGCTGAGAATAAAGCACCAAAAGAAGGTATACTACTTGCCTTATAATAGCCACATAGTTGCAAGTTAATATTGAGTGCATTTTGGATTAAAATGTAATATTAGGGAATATTTAATTAAAGTGACTTTTAGGAGTTATACGGTAGTAGTTTTTTTGATTGATGAATGAATGATAGGGAGAAATAAGGGATTACAAATTTAAATATTTAAATTGGAGAGTTTTTTTAAATATTGAGTTAATTGAAGTTTAGAATGAATTAAAATTTGAAGGCATTAATTGAGATTTTGAGTTTAGGAGACATAAGAAGATTAAGGAATTGAATTTGAAATCTGAAAATTTAAAAGTTCAAAATTGGTTGATTGATAATTTAAAGAAGAATAATATTATGGCACATTGATTGAAAATTGAAAGGAAATTGGAAAATATAAATTTTCTTATGGCAAACACAAATTTTTTTCTTTCTAAATCACAACTTTTGAGAGGACCAAATTTAACATCATGGAAAATGAAATGAAATCAATTGTCATTGTTGAAACACTTTGGGATATAGTAAATGGAACAAAGTAAATTTTAGAAGATGATATTGAAAAAAAAAATAAGGATGATGATGCAAAAGCCCTTATGCTAATCACATTTGGCATAACAATTGAAATTCAGCCTTACATAAGTGAAGCAAAGACTTCAAAAAATGCTTTGGCAAAGCTATGCACAATATTTGAAGGGAAGAATGAAACGACCATTTTGCATTTCTAATCATAATTGTATTCTTTAAACGTTCATAAACTATGGGAGAACAGGTCAAATTTTTTTCTTGTCCAAGTTACATTAAGAGCATTCCCAAAAACATTTTAAAATTTAGTCACTTCTCTTAAAGTGCTAAATAAAACCATACCTTTGATTAATTAGTTAACATTTTTCAAGAATAGAAAGTGGAAAATCTAGTCAAGGATGAAATGACTAATAATGATTTGATGTCAAAGAAAAATAAATTAAATAGTATTGCTGCATCATCCCAATATCAACCTGAATGGAGGAGAAAATATTATCACATATGCAATATGTAAGGTCATACCACAATCTATTGTATATATAATTCTCTAAACCAAAGGAATCAAATGAATCGATTGTTTTAGAGGCACCAATCAAGACAATATCAATCTCGATATGCACGTGTGCAACAACAATGACCAAAAGAACAAAATTAGAAAGGAAATCTAGTTCAAGAGATTCAAGAAACAAAAAATGAGGGTGAAAATGAAATAAGAGCCCTTATGGGAAGGATTATAGACAATGAAAATATAGATCAAATTGAGAAAAAATGTGACAAGAATGATAAAACAAATCATTCAAAAATTTCTAAAGGTATTGATGTTTTTGCTAAAAAATAAAATTTGTCGAGAAAAAGATAACAAAAAAAAAATGAAAGGCATGGATTAGAATCAATTTTTTTTATAATTGTAAGATTTGTGAGAAGACCAAACAAAAAACATGTGGCAAAGAAAAAATTCAATTACATTATGGATGGATCAATAAATCAAAATGGAATAGGATCATGCAGATGTTAAAATATTTTTATGGATAAAAAGAAAGTTTGACAAGCATTACAGGGAATATGTTAATAGAATAGTGCCAAAACTTCAAGTAGTGTGAAATCTAAAATCTAATAACAAATACAGGAATAATATATTGAAGGCAAAAGCCTTCACACCAAATAATGTAATATAGGGGGATGTTAGTTGTATTACATTATTTGGTACCTTGAATACCATTGTAAATATTTATATTAGGAGTGTGTTTAATTATTTATGTCAATAATAGGTGTCAAGTTGTGAAGAGTGTTTATATGTCATGTAATCAAGTAGGAGTTATGAGTGAAAGGTGTCATGTGTGCAAGTGTGAGTTATGAGTGAAAGGTGTCATGTGTGCAAGTGTGAGTTATGAGTGAAAGGTTTCATGTGTGTAAGTGAAGAGTCATGTGTGATGTGTCAAGATTAGAAGTAGAAAGTTATGTAATCATGAGAGACTTTATCATAATGTAAGGCATGTGAAAGGTTGCATCTCCCATGAGTTTGAGGAGAGGAAAAGTTGGAGTATTGAAGAGTCTTATGTAAAAGTTACATATTGATGAAAAATAGAGCTCTATGCAATGTAATGGATTATTGAATGAGAAATATTATCAATAAAGATTTTTATTTTGTGAGATATTGATGTTATTATGGAATGAGACTATGCATGTGATTATACAATCTTGAAAAATATAGACCTATGATATATTTGGATCTATTTTATAATAATGCATGAATCAACTTGATCAACTTCTAGAGAATGCACTATAAAAGTTGTACCCTAACTCCTCAAGTACACTTTTTGTTTAATTTTTCCATGTAGTGAGAGCTGATGACTCTTGTTGGTCCAGTCATCCCATTTAGAGTGTATTTTTTATCATATATTGTTAATTACATCCATATTTTTGAAAATCCCCATTATATAAGATCCAATGTGTGCAACCATGGAGCACTTAAGACTATGTCACACTCTCCTAGTGGAAGCACAAATATATTAGTTTTTACCTTATAGTATCCCATAGTAATATTGAAATTGTGATATTTGTGTTTATAAGAAAGAGTAACTCCATTGGCTATCTTGAATTTAAAATTGTAGCATGGGTATAAGTACTAGCCTACTTGTTTTCCACCCTAGGATCAAAGAAATTATGATTTCTACATGTATCGATGAGAATAGTTAAAGGGTATTTATTGAAATACTACACACTCTCATAGTTTGTGGTGTAGTCATAATTTAAAAGGATTGTAAAAAAATTAAAGTATGGGATCTTCTAAAGTATCAATGTCCTCGTATTGTTCACCTTTTGAGCTATCACTAGATACCTCAGGCCCAGAAAGGGTAGTGGTTAACTCAACATCTAGTAGATATAACTTCTATTGAATACACATATACTCGAGTCTGTATTTCCCATGACAATTTTATCAAAGGCCCTTATCTCAAAAATATTTTATCTCTACATCAATTTTTTATTTGATAAGCATCACTAAATTTCCTGCATGTGGAGAAACTAATGGTTTTGTAAAATTTTAGAATTGGGATGACTTGTGTTTGTAGTGTTGTGCTATCAACTTATCTTTGTCCAACCTTGCCAACCCAATGGATTTCATCATGTTCTTGGATTTAAATATTCCTACCTCTATTTGGATATCTTCCTTCAACCCATTAATAAAGCAACTTCCAAGAAATATCTTAGTTATCCCTTTCATTGTTGGAAATAGGGGAAAACACATAATATAATTTGTGATATACTCATGAATAATATTTAATACAAATTTCATTCATAGAAAAATATTTTTACTTCAATATTCTTTCATTTTATTCATACTTTACTAGTTGAAATTTCATACAATATGCATATTTAATGCATCAATGTGTCTCTTCATCTTTGAGTGACTCTTTAATATCTATAGCTCTTGAAATTTTACCTTTAGTTGTCTTTTCCTCTCCTCACAATCTCATAGGATATTTGTCTATTCAATTTTTCCATATTAAAGAGATATTTATTTGTCTCCCAATGATTACAAATAGCAAATTTTTACATAATTCCAAATAATGTAATAAGGTCTAACACCCCCCTTGTGTTACTTTATTTGGTATAAAAGTCATTACCCCCATGCATTTAGGAATGGTACATTGGAACTATTCTCCAACTCTATCTCTAGATATTGATCTTGCTCTATCATTTTCATTTTCTAGCTAGCTTTCACTTTGTTGGCTCTAGATCCTCTAGCTTTGGCTCAACTAGATCTATGCAATATCCACTAGGTTCATCTCTTTGGAATTTATCTAGGTCTACCTCTGGGTCTCTACCTCGAGATCATAATTACCTTTGGATATCTATCTTTGGGTCACCTCTAGGTCATCATTACCTTTACGTCACCTCTATGGGTTGCCTCTCATCCATCATTACCTCCAGGCCAGTCACTAGAATAGCCACTAGGTTATCACCTCTAGGAAATCACCACTAAAATTTATCTAGGAATCACCCACATCCTCAAAATAATGTTTCATCTAGAGGTCCTTGCTACTGTAGGTATGTAATCATTACTACAAGATACTATTACTATAGGTCTTCCAATAATTGCTTGGTTCATCTTCTTTTGATATTAAAATCATTTAACTCAAGTTTCCAAACACATTACTCCATGAGAAACTTACATTTTTCTTCACATTAAACAAACTATGATATTTTTCAACCATCAAACTTGGTCTCCTTCTATAGAAACCATTCAACATATCTTTTATCTTATCCCAATCACTCATATTCATCCATCCACAATTAATCTATATTTTATTGGTCACTTTAACTTTGTACCAAAAGTTTCTTCTAGAGTAATTATTTCCTCCACAAATTTCATAGGAATGTAAGTTTTAACACATAGTTATTACATGTCGACTTCTTCCACAATAACTACAAAAATTAACCCTAGGAAATTCTGCATATGATTTTTTCTTCACAAATTTTGTGTTATTTCTACTTGTTACGACTTTAATGGCACTACTTCTTTCTTGACTAGTATATTGATCTTTTGTAAATATTTCCCTTTTCACAAACATGGTCTCATTGTCATATACTTGCCATGTATATCCAAGGATTTCATTCTTTGGTCTTATATCTAGTACTATGGGCTCTTTCACACCTTTCCCATTTCTTCCCATACATGTATCATCATATCCCATTCTTAACAATTTTGAACCAATGCTTTTTGTATGCCTTTTAAAATATCTAAATTTTTCATCACCAAAAATGTCTTCATCGTAATGACCTTTAACACACACTAAACTCACTCTTATCATTTCTAACACAACAAATATTTTCATTATTATTATGAACTTTTCTAATCCCAACAACCTTAAAACACCCAATTTCTTCATCATTAGTATATTCTTCAACAAGATGAACAATATGGCCTTTGCCATGACCAAAATAATAATATTCTATACAATCTCTATTCTCATCATCTATATTCAAATCATTGGTGTCACATACAATATCTGACCCTTGTATGAGATCACTTGTGTCACAACACACACTTGCCACTATAGGCTTCAATTAACTAGTATCATAGCACACATCAACCATCATGGGCCTCAAATCACCTATATCACAACAAACATTTGTCATATTGGGCTTGTTCTTTATCATTTAAATTATATCATATTACCTTTTGTGCTTCACCTTAAGGATATTAAGACTGATTAATTCCATGTATATTCTCTTTCCTACACCAATAGGAAATATAACAACATTTTCA
Source organism: Wollemia nobilis (assembly GCA_028583015.1). Classification (NCBI taxonomy): domain Eukaryota; kingdom Viridiplantae; phylum Streptophyta; class Pinopsida; order Araucariales; family Araucariaceae; genus Wollemia; species Wollemia nobilis. The sequence goes on from JAQPPZ010013871.1 coordinate 416,490, forward strand.
TAACAATCATTAGCTTCATTGAGAATACAATTTAAGCAATGCTGAAGTGTTGAGAAGTCTCTCATTTTTAGCTTATTTGAGAATTCATTGTAAGTAACACATTAATTTTGCTAACACATACTTTTCAAATTCAACTTGTTTTTCTTCATTAGCTACTTGGGAAGTATTAGTATCTCTACTAATGGATTATAAGTAGGAGCTCAGTATTAAGAAATATTCATTTTCATAATAATCTCTCTCCTTAAAAATAGATATTTCTAGCTTGCTTCTCTCCTTCTTCAATTGTTTTTGATGACCCCTACTTTTAAATATTGTCTTGATTTCCATTTATACTATCTTCTGGTGAGGTAAAGTTTTGAATGTTAGCTTGCTTTAACTCTTTGCTTTTCCCATATTGTCTAGTGATGTGAACACTTCTCTTTGTATTCTTTGGATTTTTTTTTTACAACAATAGTGAGGGTTCCTTATGTCTCCAAATGGTCCCCTTTTTTATATACCACCATTCATATATACAAATCCTTTATATATACCCACCCTATCAATATACCCATAAATATGTGAAAGAAACTAGTCCTATCAATATACATTGTTGTACATGAGAGAGACCTTAAGGTACTTGAAAGAGATTGATACATGGAACCAAATTAATACTGAAAAGGATTTTTTATATCAATAACACTTGCTTGAAGAAAAACCCTCATACGTGGGCATAACTTCTATATGTACTTGGATTTTATTGCTTTCAATATTTATGTCTAACAATAGAAATGAATGGGGTAAATAATGAAGTAAAATAGAATATTATAAAAGTGTGACCTTATTTCTCCCTAACGATTTATAGAGTCGATGCCTAGATGCCATTATGGAATATATATTAGGCGTTAGATGTAGTAACTACATGACAAAATTACTTGTAAATGCAAGTTACAGATGCCATTTATACTAACTGTTACAATTGTGCAAAGAACATATTTTATTTTTTTATACAAAGTTTTTTATGATAGAAAGTTTGTATGATACAAAATATGGTATCATTCGCCATCGAAAATACACCTTATTACAATTATCCTAAATACATTCACTATAGACTTTTAACTTTAGGTCTGAGGGCCTAGTCTAGTGGTCAAAATACTCTTGTGGGAGCGTGGAGACCACGGTTCCAATCCCTTAGACCTCATAGTACCAGAGGGCGCATCGCACCAGCATCGCTGAATACATTAAAAGTTTTACCTGATGCAACTGGAGGTTATAGTAGCAGCAAGGAGTAGGATTCGAACCCACAAAGAGGCATAGAAAATTGTAACGAGTTATTAATTCCTCTAGTATAATAAAAAAATAGACTTATAACTTCAAAAAATTAAAAAATTTCAATTTTTCTTTCTAAGATTTTGTTTTCTGCCTTTTAAAATATCAACTTCTTATTCTACACAAGAAAATTGCCCATTAAAAAAAATCCACCTTTACACCTTTTAAATCTCAAAATACACTTTTATTTTAATTGAAAATGTTTGCTATCCTTTAAACTTATAAAATATTTTTCTATAGTTTATATTTTTTTCCCTTTTTTAAAACATAACTATAGAAAAGCAATTCTTAAGATAGTAAAATTTATTTTCTTTTTATTTTAAAATTCCCCCCATGAGAATTGAACTTGTGACTTTCTAACATTTTAGACTTTCAATGACCAACTATCCCACTATGCAAGTTGCAACATAAAGGAAAATCACATCATTTTAAAATGAATTAAACTCTATAAATATGAAAGGATAGTTGGTCAACTAGTGTAGGTTATGGAAACTATGGGATATACATAATATATTGCATGTATAGAATATTACACTAGATATACATAATATACAAAATTGTGTATAGAATACTACACTAGAATATTGCAGATTATGGAAACTCTAAACATTTCTCTTGGTCAACTAGTGCAGGTTATGACATGATATATCTACTTATTAGGGTCTAATTTGTCTTGGTATAAACCAACCAATTTTATCCTATGTTTTCTTTAGAGTACACATGACAAATTCATCCCATGTATACATGGGGAAAACTTACCAAGTGGATAACATTTTTATTTAGAGACGTTACATGATTTGTTCACCACATATTATCCTACAAATTGAGCATTTTGTTGCAAATATAGTGTGGAAAATATTTTTCATTCTTATCATCATCTAGGCATAGAAAAATTATAATATTTTGTCTTAGGGAAAAAAACACAAACTGAGTGAAATTCGAAAGGGCACATGAATAGTGAGGACTTAAACAATACAAGTAAAGTTCAAGAAATGAAATGGAAATAGGAGAAGCTTACAAATTATACTCCTAAAAAATGCGTATGAAAGAATAATTAGAGGAATATTTTAAATATAATCTAATATTTTTTTGGTATATAAGATACTATAGCATTAATACCGGGTTTTACAGGTTGATCCAAAATATTTTACAAAAATCAGCCCAGGGCTATTGATGAACATGTCCTTACTAATGATCCTATATATGTAAAATCTACATGCCGCCAAAGCCAATACATCCGGTAAGGCACATAGCCTATTATCAAAAAGAAACTTCCCATACAAAATTTTGGGTATACCCCAAGAAAACACACTTGCATCATAATTACAAAAAAAAAATAGACACATATCCCTTCCTTGAAATAGTGGAGAAACAAAAAGCTGCAGACACACATAGCAGAGTACTGAAAAAACTTCCACAAGCTCTGTATTGACAATTACTCTTAATAATTCTTTGGTAATTGCTTTCTTTTGTATATGACATGCTTTGGGACCACATTCCATATTGGCCAATCAGCCTTGAAGAAGTGAACCTGCTGGCTAGATTTATGTCGGTGGCTATCTGGTGGTCCACGTGGCTCTGGTTCAAAGTTTTATATTACTGTTTCTTTCCTGCCCTGTGATTATCAACCAACCTGAAATTACTAAGGCGACTAGGAGCTATGTTATCTGACATGTGACTATCCCCATTAGTCTTTGTGGTATTTCCAAGCAGCATTCACCAAGACTGACAGCTCAGATAATTTTTATTGTGAGTCCATTTTGAAAAAGAGACAGGAATACTCATAGCCTTCGAACTTACAGTTCCTTACCTATTGGTAAATTTGACTATCATTCTTGGCATTCTTGTTGAATAAGCTCCTCTACTTCGCTCGGGACACCGTGTTCCCATTTGAAAAGTTTGTCACCATTGACACCCAAATTGGCCAGCTTATCAACAACTTTGTTAGCTTCCCGAAAGACATGTTGGGTTTTTTTGTCTTGTCTTCCCTGGAAAAGGATCCTAGCCTCTTCAAAAATTATTTTAATCCTCCAAGGAGGTGTTTTCCAATTATTGAGGAGATTTATAACATGCATAGAGTCTCCTTCTATGATCAAATTGCCTTCTAAATCTTGAGTCATTTGAAGGCCTCTCCACATAGCTCTAGCTTCAGCTTCATTGTTCGTCCTTGTTCCCAAATATTCAAAAAATGTAAGCATCATATTCCCATTATGATCTCGCACAATGTCACCAGCGCCTACTCTACCAGGATTGTCCTTAGCCGCTCCATAAAAATTAAGCTTAAACCAACTTGTAGGAGATGGGGGCCACTTAACATTGGCTCTGGGGTTGACTACCCTAGGCACAGACGCATCTAACAAGGTTAAGCTTAAAGATTGAGCAATCATGGTATCCTGTAGATAAGGTTTACGACTATCAAAAGGGATAAAGTTCACATTCTCGTTGGCAAAGGATACGATCCTGGCAATGGTAGTTTGATGATCATGGATAGACTCATTAAAGACTCTATGGTTCCTTTCTAACCAAACCTACCAAAGATAGTGATTGAGACAAATTTTCCACATGTATCTAAGTATTTGGCTTGAAAAGGGGAAATGCCACTGGACAAAAAAATCAAGTACGATGGCTGGTTTAACCCAAGAAATATTGAAGGCCTGAAAAACCCCACTTAGGATAGTCAAGGAAAAAGGACACTCAAGAAAAATGTGATAAATGGTCTCCCAATTAGCCCTGCATAGATAACAATGATTAGTGATACAAATACCTTTATGCATCATATTATCAATGGTTAGAATTCTTCCTTGGATAACCAACCATGAAAAGACTACAATTTTTGGAATTAATTTTTTTATCCAAACTAAGTCCTTTTGGAGGACAAAATCCTCGTCATCAAGCAAGCAGAAGCTTGTAAGCCGATTTAACAGTGAACTGCCCATTTTTCATAGGAGCCCAGGTCACTTGATCTTCCTTGGGTCTCATGGGGATAAAATGTTGCCCGATAATGTTACAAAGATCATTTGATTTCACTTGAAATCCTTGAATCCTTATTTGTTTCTACTTCATTTTGCATCTGTCCTCAACCATATAATCGGAGACTTTTCTGCCAATGAGTTCTTCCGTGATATCTCTGATTCGGGCTAAGTTAGGATATTGCGTCAGTGTTTCATCCTTAGCCCACCTATCAATCCAAAAATTTATCCTCTCACCATTGTCTAAAACCCATCTTAAACCTTTTTTGATGATTTCCTTACAATTGAGAATTGCTTTCCAAAAAGTAGAACCTCTGATTGGAACTGAGTCACTTAGAAATTCCACATTTTTGAAGATTTTTTCGTTTGATGATAGCTGTCCATTCATTTTCTTCATCAAAAATGAGGCGCTACGCCTGCTTAGCTAGTAAAGCCAAATTCATATGAGCAATTCTCCTTAGACCTAAGCCCCCATTTTCCATTGGACTGCACACTCTGGTCCATCCTACAAGGTGTATCCTTTTTTTCTCCTCTGATCCAATCCATAAAAATTCTTTTTGGAGTTTCTCAATTTTTTGGAAAACCTTCATAGGGTCTTTGAAAATGGAGAGGAAATAGACTGGAATGATCTAAAGAGAGGCCTTAGTGAGGATCAGCTTTCTTGCTTGAGATAGAAGATGAACTTTCCATACAACAAGTTTTTTTTAAATTTTTTCAATAACCCTGTCCCACATTGACTCTCTTGGAGAACCAATGAAAAGAGGGAGATGAAGATACGAAGTGGGAAGGTTTGCTATATCACACCCTAAACTTTTTGCAATCCTTCCTTACCTATGAATGGGGGTGTTCAAGAAATATAACTTGCTTTTACTAAAATTAACTTTTTGACCAACAACGTCCTCGTAGAGTTGCAGGATGTATTTAATTCTTTTGGCCTCAACCATCGACACCTTAGTCAATAGAAGGGTATCATCGATGAATTGTTGGTGAGAAAAAACCCTAGTGAGAGATGTCTTGATTACTGATATTAACCTTGAAATGCAAGCATTTTTGATGGTTCTGCCTAAAGCTTCTACCACAATGATGAATAACATGGGGCTGATAGGGTCCCCCTGCCGAATTCCTCTATGACTTTGAAAGTAACCAGAAGTTGTTCCATTAACTAGAATCGAGAACCATGCTTTAGAAATGCATTCTTTGATAAAATTAACTCATTGGTGGTGAAAACAAAACTTAAGGAGGACAACAATCAAAAAGTCCTAATTTATCCTGTCAAATGCTTTGTTCATATCAATATTAAGGGTAAAAACAAACATGTTAGTCTTATGAGAAGAGGGCAGAGCTTCATGAACTGTGATAAATCCATCCAAGATTGACCTACCCTGGATAGAGCTTCCTTGGTACAGATCTATGATGCGGGGCAGAACATCTCTCATTTTATTTGCAATGGCTTTAGTTAGGATCTTGTAAAAAACATTGCACAGACTGATTGGCTTGAAGTCAGCCATAAATTTAGGGGTTTGCTTCTTAGGAATTAGAGAAATAAAAGTAGATTTGAAAAATTTTGGGATATGATTTCTTGCTTGGAATTATCTAATAGTAGAAATTACATCCTCACTTACTATGTCCAAAAAATATTGATAAAAACGAGGGGGAAAGCCATCGAGTCCTGGGGCTTTGTTTGGCTCCATGCTAAACAAGGCTTCCTTAATTTCCTCATCAGAAAAAGGAGCTACAAGCTTAAGTTTTATATCCTCATTTATTAAGCTAGGAATGGATTGCAAGAGAATATCTTTGGCCTCCTCATTGCACTACGATTCCTGACCAAGGATAGAATTGAAATAAGTTACTGCCTCCTTTCTGATTTTTGTTAAGTCCTGAGTAATAGAACCATCTGCTTTTTTTAAAATTTTTATCTTGTTATTGCTTTTGTTTCTAAGTGTGGTGATGTGAAAAAACTTAGAATTTGAATCTCCATATTTCAACCAAAGAGCCCTTGATTTTTACCTCCAATAGATTTCCTCACAGGCCAAAATGTTATGAAACTCGCTAGTTTTGTCCGTTCCTCCTGCCTAGTAGTTTCATCAGCATCACCATGTTAAATCCTCTGATCAATTATATTCAAACTTTCAACAACCTATTTTTTATTTTCAAAGAGGTTCCCAAAGACCTCTTTGTTCCAAGTTCAAATATTTTCCTTAACAAACTTTAATTTTCCAGCAAGTTTAAAAGTTGCACTACCCCTGACAGGTTGCTGCCACCATTGAATTAAGTTATCTCTGAAACTGGAATGTTTTATCCACATAGATTGAAATATGAAAGGTTTCTTGAAGGACAGAGAGTTAGGGATCTCCAACAAAATGGGATTATGATCATAGGTAATTTTAGGAAGGGATTGCAGGGTAGAATCATCGAACATATTTACAACCTCCTTTGATAAAAAAAACCTATCAAGCTTTTCTTGAATGAGATGAAACCCTATCCACCGATTGCTCCAGGTATAATTCGCTCCTCTAAGTTTTACATCCATCAACATGTTGGAGTTCACAAAGTCATTGAACTCATCCATGCCCTTGATAGGTGGTCCATTTCCACCCATTTTGTCTGAAGGGTAAAGAGGAGTGTTAAAATGCCCAGCCAAAATCTAGGGGACATTATGGAAGATTTCACTCAGATTGCCTAAGTACTCCCACAGTAGAGCTCTCCCTTGAATTGAAGTTGGGGTATAAATATTTGAAAGGATCCACGACTTGTTATTGTTTATTTCCTTAAATAAAACACTAAGAACCCTGTCATATTTCTGAATAATGGTGCCTTCTACTATCCAAGGATCCCACAAAGTCATAAGGCCTCCAGATGCTCCTCTGGCTGATTTGCAAACCATCTCCCCTTGATTCTAGATTTTTTTTGCTACTTTTTTTGACTGAATCTCATTAGTTTTTTTTCTTGCAACATGATAATAGTTGGATTCACTTGATTTCTTATTGCACTGACTTCCCTGTGTTTGGGCAGGACATTGAGGCCTCTCATGTTCCATGAGAGGAACTTCATTTATATTGTTTGGGATTTCTTCCTCTCCCCCTCCCTTGAGGGGGTTTTACCTAATTTGTTGTCTTCAGAAACCGGAATAACCTGTTGAAACAAGGTTCTCTATTTTCCATTGGCAATGTCATTATCAGCTTTAATTTTTTGATGCTCAACATTTGATATTCTCCCTCTTATTTTTTCACTGCCAAAATATATAGGAGACTTCACAGTGCTCCTGGTTTTTTTAGGACTAAACTGGGGGGAGGCAATTTGTTGTAGAACCAGACTGCCATATTCCTCAGTCTGGAGAGTTTCACATATATCCACCCCTACATCCAACTATTCTCCTTTTTTCTTATATTCCCTTGGTCTGCGGGAGGACCCCTCAGTAGGATTCACATGGCTCCTAGTGATGATGTTAGGGAGATGCAATTTTTTATTTTCCAATGCGTCAACTTTCTTCCTAAGTTCTTCAACATTAGGGTTTGGCTTTGGGATGCCCATTGGGCTTGAAGTATTTTTAGCATTGGGGTTTAAGGATCCCGACTTGGATGGGGATTCTAGAGATCGGGCATTAGGGTTTGGCTTTGTCATGTCCACAGGGCTTATAGTAATTTTAGCATTAGGGTTTGAGGATATTGAATTGGATGGGGATTCTAGAGAGTTAGAAAGGTTAGCCTGAAGGTTCTAGGATTCCATGTCTTTCGATAATCCTCCTACTCCCATATTGGATAGAATTGAAAATTTATTTGAAACTAGAGGATTGGAACTTACCTGAGTATTTTGGTTTCCAACAACCTATTGTTTTCCTTTGTCTTGTTGGGACCCTGCACCCTCTCTTTTATTTTTTGGTAGAGATAGTTTTCCTGATTGAAATCACCTCTGCCAGGGAAACTCCTCAAATTTCCTCTGTCTAGCATTCCCTGCTTCTGCTTTTCTCTATTCATTGCTAGGTTAGGGCACTGATTGCATAGATGTCCTTGATTTTTGCATTCTGCATAGAATTCCGATCTATTCTCGTATTCTACCAATTATTTTTGATAGTATTATCCATACTCTAGCTCCACAAACCTTGGCAATTCATTATCCAAATTAGCATTTATGTAGATTCATGCATGAGTCATCCTTGTCCTAGCCAAGGTCACATGGTCAATGGATATCAAGTCCCCTATAGTTCTGGCTATGCCATGCAACTAATATTCATTGAATAACTAGGTAGGTAGACTCGGGAGACAAACCCAAATAGGGGAAATGTTAATATTTTGCTTTTCAGGGTCGAAATCTTCACCCCATCGTCTGAGAAAAAGGCTCCTTTTGCCCAAAAACCAAGGACCTCCTATTAAAATGTAGTTAGCATCCTCCATATTGTTAAAATAGATAATGAAGAACCCTCGAGTTAGAGCTACCAACTCCAAGTTGCCTACCGGTTGCCATTTACCCATCGCCCAAGCCCTGATAGTCTCCATGTCCGGCCTACCTCCCAAAAACTTGCCTACCAGGGAGAATTCTTCCATTGAAAGAAAAGGGCTCATGGAACTTTTCGGGGCCAAAATTTTATTATTTAATAGAACTAGGGGCGGAAGAGAGAGAACCTCCTTTCTTTTTCATCTAAGAGTCTTAGCAAAAGACAACCACTTCTTGGGCCCCACATTGTCCTTCATATATTTTTTGTTGGGGTCTTTCTGAGGAGGGTCGGGCCCCCACGTGATGCCTGCCTCCAAATATACCATAGCATGAATGCATTCCTATGGATCCTCACTTGATCCATGCTCAAGGTTCCCACCTGCCCCTTCCGTACCTGCTCTACCTCCGTCGCCTTGGCTAAGATTCTTGCCCAAAAAATTCAAACCCTCACTCCCACCGCACCCACTAAACCTCAGCTCACTCATTCCTGATGATGTAATATAACTTTTTAAAATATAATCTAATCTTATAAGCATAGTCAAGCTCTTTATTCTCAACTCACACTTCACATAATATTAGAATTTTTAAATAGAGTCTGTATACCAACTAAGACTTGCATAGATCAATTCATAAAAACATGTCATCAGATGGCAATGGTTATCCCTTTCTACTTCTTTCCTAGATGCCCCTCACAAGAATTCACTTTGACTTTGATACCACATGTTAGAAATAGAGAAATACATACAATATAGTTTGAAATATATAAATGAACAATATAAAGACAAATACCATTTACAACAAAATATTTTCACAGTTCAATATTATTTCATTCTCTTCATACTTTGATAGCCTAAACTTTCATAAAATATTCATATTTAATGTATCAATGTGTCTCTTCATCTTTGGGAGACTCTTCAATATTTATCTCTAAGTATTTCACCTTCAACTATATTTTCACCTCCTCGCAATCTTATAGGATATGTTTCTATTCAATTTTCTCATATAAGAGACATTTATTTATCTTCCAATGATTACATAAATCCAAATAATGTAATAAGGTCTAACATCTATCATGTTGGTCAATTTTTCAAAAATTTTATAGTAGCATCAAACCGTGTGAGTTTTTTTGAGCTTTATCAAAACTCCTATAAAATACTCATATGCATTGGAGCCAAATCAGACATGTAAGTTTTCACAAAATTTATCCCATGAAGATGTTGCACTAGATATACATAATATATAGAAATGTGTATAGAATACTGCACTAGAATATTGCAAGTTATGGTAACTCTATAACATTTCTCTTGGTCAACTAGTGTAGGTTATGGCATGATATATCTACTTATTAGGGTCTACTTTTTCTTGGTATACACAAACCAATTTTATCCTACGTTTGCTTTAGAGTACACATGACAAATTCACCCCACATCTACATGGGGAAACTTACCAAGTGGATAACATTTTTCTTTAGAGATGTTACATGATTTGTTCACCACATATTAGCCTACAAATTGAGCATTTTGTTGAAAATAAAGTGTGGAAAATCTTATTCATTCTTCTCATCATCTAGGCATAGAAAAATTATAATATTTTATCTTAGAAAAAAACACAAACTGAGTGAAATTCGAAAGGGCACAAGAATAGTGAGGACTTAAACAATACAAGTAAAGTTCAAGAAATGCAATGGAAATAGGAGAAGCTTACAAATTATACTCCTTAAACATGCTTATGAAAGAATAATTAGAGGAATATTTTAAATATAATTTAATATTTTAAGCACATTCAAGATCTTTATTCTCAACTCACACTTCATACAATATTAGAATATTTAAATAGAGTCTGTATACCAACTAAGACCTGCATAGATCAAATCATAACAACATGTCTTCGGATGGCAATGATTGTCCCTTTCTACTTCTTTCCTAGATACCGCTAACAAGAATTCACTTTGGCTTTGATACCACATGTTATAAATAGGGAAATACATACAATATAGTTTGAAATATATAAATGAATAATATATAAGACAAATACCATTCACAAAAAAATATTTTCACACTTCAATATCATTTTCTTCATACTTTGATAGCCTAAAATTTAATAAAATATTCATATTTAATGCATTAATGTGTCTCTTCATCTTTGGGAGACTCTTCAATATTTATCTCTTAGTATTTCACCTTCAACTATCTTTTCACCTCCTCACAATCTCATAGGATATGTGTCTATTCAATTTTCGCATATAGGAAACATTTATTTATCTCCCAATGATTACATAACTCCAAATAATGTAATAAGGTCTAACATCTATCATGTTGGCCAATTTTTCAAAATTTTTCTAGTAGCATCAAACTGTGTGAGTTTGTTTGAGATTTTTAAAAACTCCTATAAAATACTCCTATGCATTGGAGCCAAATGAAACATGTAAGTTTTCACAAAATTCATCTCATGAATGTGTTGCACTAGATATACATAATATATAGAATCATGTATAGAATACTGCACTAGAATATTGCAAGTTATGACAACTATAACATTTATCTTGGTCAACTAGTGTAGGTTATGGCATGATATATCTACTTATTAGGGTCTACTTTGTCTTGGTATACACTAACCAAATTTATCCTACGTTTCCTTAGAGTACACATGAAAAATTCACCCCACATATACATGGGGAAAACTTACCAAGTGGATAAAATTTTTCTTTAGAGACGTTACATGATTTTTTCACTACATATTAGCCTACAAATTGAGCATTTTGTAGCAAATATAGTGTGGAAAATATTATTCATTCTTCTCATCATATAGGCATAGAAAAGTTATAATATTTTATCTTAAAAAAAAAAACACAAACTGAGTGAAATTTGAAAGGTCACAAGAATAGTGAGGACTTAAACAATACAAGTAAAGTTCAGGAAATGCAATGGAAATAGGAGAAGCTTACAAATTATACTCCTCAAACATGCTTATGAAAGAATAATTAGAGGAATATTTTAAATATAATTTAATCTTTTAAGCACATTCAAGATCTTTATTCTCAACTCACACTTCACACAATATTAGAATATTCAAATAGAGTCTGTATACCAACTAAGACCTACATAGATCAAATTATAACAACATGTCGTCAGATGACAATGATTGTCCCTTTCTACTTCTTTCCTAGATGTCCCTCACAATAATTCACTTTGGCTTTGATACCACATGTTAGAAATAGGGAAATACATACAATATAGTTTGAAATATATAAATGAACAATATATAAGACAAATACCATTTACAACAAAATATTTTCACACTTCAATATTCTTTCATTTTCTTCATACTTTGATAGCCTAAAATTTCATAAAATATTTATATTTAATTCATCAATGTGTCTCTTCATATTTGGGAGACTCTTCAATATTTATCTCTTAGTATTTCAACTTCAACTATCTTTTCACCTCCTCACAATCTCATATGATATGTGTCTATTCAATTTTCTCATATATGAGACATTTATTTATCTCCCAATGATTACATAACTCCAAATAATGTAATAAGATCTAACATTTATCATGTTGGCCAATTTTCAAAATTTTTCTAGTAGCACCAAACTGTGTGAGTTTGTTTGAGCTTTATCAAAACTCCTATAAAATACTCATATGCATTGGAGCCAAATCAAACATGTAAGTTTTCACAAAATTCATCTCATGAAGGTGTTGCTCCCTTTGATTTATGTAAGCAGTGATACCATTATATTGCTTCCTTCTCTAGGTTGAAAGAGGTTATGGGGGATTTTATAATGTCTTCAATGTGATGTAGAACAAAATATTGACTCATGTAATATATCCAACTAGTAGGATCTTCACCATCAAACTTGGGAAAATATAATTTTGTGGTATAAAGTGTAGTAGATAAGGTATGCTGTCCACCCATAATATTTTATGGATTTAACAAATGTGGAATTTTTCACCATGCTACAATGTGTCTCATACTTCTTGGATAGATTTATAAAGACCAATGGTGAATGTTTGCATGTTTTTTATATTTTATTCCACAATGTCTAGATTTTCTATCCCAATAACTGAGTCTTAGTCAAAAATTTTAAATTTATCCCTTAATTCTTATAGTTCCTTTACCTCTTCACTCAATTTTTCTAAAGAACTATTCTATGACCACTATCCTATAGCCATTTACTATTTTTTTTTTTAAATTTTACCCATGCCTATGACCCTCAGTTATGGAACCCTTCAATGAAGATTTCTAGCACCTAATCCTCTCTCCCTTTCTCTTTTTTTTTTGGCACTTTGACATTGTTGTTTTGGCACTTTGTTACTATTTTTATTTTTTATTTTTACCAATGCTTGATACTCCCTCTTTTATTGTTTTTGATGATTTAGATTTTTTTGTGCTTTGGTACTATTTTTTGGAACACTTTGTATTCCTTTTTTAACCAGTTATTAGATATTTTGTTAGTTTTCTTTTACCTACAACTCAATACCCTATTGAAAACCCTTGCAATCACTGCATGTAAAATCCCTATAATCCTTGTCTATAATATTTACCTATAAAAACTTATAATCCTTCCCTATAAAAAATCTTTGTAATCTCTATCTATAAAAACCCTAGTAATCTCTTTATTGATCAAGTCTAGAAACTAATAAAAGTTCTCTAGAAATGCACTATCCATATGCCCAAAAATCCTTGAATAGTGTTCTCTCTACAAAATTTTAAATATCATTTGAAAACAAACTCTTCTTAGGTTAGGATTTTGGTGTCATCTAAATAATTATCTCAATATACCGAAAAAATCCTTACAATATTTTTTTGGGAAGTGTTAAACTAGGTTTTGTTTGGTTTGTGGGCTTGTAGATATACTTATCTCTTTCATATATGATGTCTAAATTGATATTACAAAGCACTTACTATGGAGGATTCCTAAGGGAAACCACTTACCAGTGCACCAAAAAACTCAAATGGTTGATATCTTCCTATGGGTGAAAGCTTCTCCCATTCATAAAGGGTCTTCCTATATACTCAATGTGGAAGATCATAGTTGTATACAAGTGTTGTATAAGGGATAGGTGTTGGATTATGAGCACCCCTCACTTCACTAGGTGCTTTATGGAAAATCTAGATTGGTCAATAATGGCAACTCCTTCATAATATTCTGAAATACCTGGCATAGGGTTTCCAACCTAAAGAATATAGGGAAGGGAAAAAAGTGAAGTGATTCAGTTGAGTATACAATAAAGTGCAAAAAATGAAGAGATTAAGAAGTGAAGGAAAATACAAAAATGACAAATTACTAAGATAGATGCATTATGGTCATAGAGTTTGTTTTTTGGAATGGAAGCCTCATTTCCATAATAAAACCATTCCTAGATCGACATCTAATACTAGATGTAATTATTTTTCTTGCATAAATAACTCGAACCAAAATTAAATTTACACAAAACACATAATAGAAATTATTTTATTGACTGCACTTAAGAGTTTCATGTATTATAGGCCACTTCAAGGGGGAAACCCCATTTATCACAGGCCACTTTAAGGGGTAATCTCCTTTATGAAAAACACCCCTTTACAATATAATTCACCTCTTTACAATATAATTCTTCAAGATACCTTTTATTTTTTACAATACAATATAAAAGATAACTTTACCCAAAATAACTTACAATACAAATATAGATTAAACCCAAAATAGCTATTTGAGCTATCTAACCCTAACCCTAATGATTGAGGGTCACCCTTACATTCAAAAGGGGATGCCCATTCATTACTAACTAAACTATTATAATAAAAAGGGTTAGAACACGAGGTCCTAACATTATAACTATATCTATTTTCTATTAATTTTGTAAGTTTTTAGAAAGCATAAATCATCAACAAAATTATTACTAGATAATAATAGCACCAATAGTGCTTATGCATCTCGCTAGTGCTTCTTCCATTGAGACAAAAATCAAGTTTGAAGTTCTAGTTATCATTTCTATCATTTTAGATTATAATTATTGTATTCCTTTTGTTTTGTGTTTGTATCTCTTATTCTATATTTTCTATTTTTATTTAGTAAAAGATAAAAAAAGGAACATGTCATTATCTTTAATAGCATTAGGGACTGGCTATTGTCTTGCATCTCATCAAAATAAAACTGAATATAGTCATATTATGGATTGTTTGGTTGCACTACTTTATTGAACCCTTGCCTGAAAGTAAATCATCTTTTAAATTCATCATTGAAAGAAAAAAATAAAAAAGCATATAGTATATAGGAACTTTCAACTGCATTAATTAATATATTTGTAGTTAGGATATGACCAAAATAAGGTTGGGCTACCAAGAAAAAATCCTAGGGAGAAACGTAGGTGTTGTATAACTTAAATATGTTAATCCCTTATACTTAGGCTTATGATTGCCCCTATCTTTTATGTGAGATGCCATAGATCTGATAAGTCATAGGCCCTCCATGACTTTTAATGCTCTAATAAAAACTTTTATAAGATAGGTTTTGATGAAAAGGGCATTAGAGGTATGGGCATTGTTCATTTTTCTTCTCAAAATTTAGATAAAGTTATTGATCATATGGATGTTAATATAGTTCCTTCACATTAGGCTCATGATGATTGTAAGAAAATTTTCTTCATATGAACCATGTCTCACTTGATGCCACTCCAATTTTTAGGTTTGTCTTTGTAGAACAAATTTCCTTTCACACTTTAAGCAATAATATAATTGGTAGTGTAAGTATACTAGAAGAGGAATATCAAACATCTCTCTCATAAATGGACTTCATGAATAAGCATTATGACTTGCTTCATAGTGGTAGAAAGAGGAGATATGTTGATAAGAGCTTAGATTATAGAATATAATACCTAGTTTATCCCAAAGCAACCATCTTACAATATTATGGTGGAGGATCTTCATATGTGAAGATTTAGATACATGCAACTTTGTTAACACTCTTAATGAATACGATGATATATCCTGATGTCCCACCCTAGAGAATTGACTAGAAATGAGGTACCTGCAAGTAAATGGGAATAGGCTTTATGGGTCATAGATCTAATTTTAAAAGAGCTAAAAGGGCCCCTATCTACAACTATTAGTAAAAGGTATTTCATTATTATGTACGCTACTTTCTTTATCTTGACTCGCTTGAGTCTCTTATGATTGGTTTAATATTAATGTCTATGTGATTTCCATAAATTGCTTTACTTTCTTTTTGTCTAAAGTTTTTGGTTTGATTTTATCCATTAGGAAATCATAAATTTCTTTGCTTTTCTTTCTATGCAATGTAGTTGAATTGCTAGTTTGATCTTTTCCATGGTGTAGTGGTGATATCCCCTTTAAGGCATAAGCTTACTTTTCAATTAAAAGAATGTGATTGATAAAGGCATAGGGTTATGTAATTTAAGTAATAAACACAATATTTGAAAATTTATAAACTTATAACTATTAGTTCACATTTTCTTATATCTTTAGATTGGATTTTCTATAATTTTTTTCATGGAAGCTGATGATTTACCAAATCACTTTATGAACACACATAAGTGTAAGGTGTTGTCCTAGATGTTCTTGACAATAATTTTTAGGTTTTGAAGCTTTAACGTTTACCCTTTTTCTTAACTAAACACCATGTAACTTCTTTTAATACAATTATCTTTATGTATTTTTACAACATGTGAGTCCAACACAAAATATTTTCATTAGACTCATGTATTACACTAGTTTTATCAAAGATAATAAGGTGATTTATCCATGTCTTTTATATGCTTGCCTTTTATGTTTATAATTAAAAATCTTAATTAATAGTCAATTAAAATAAAATATGATGCAAATTTATAATAAATTAAATGCAAATTAATAATTTTTGACAAAAAGATAAAATTTATTATTGTCTTAACAAAATAATTAAAACTGAACTTGGATACTTTTCTTTCTTTAGTTAGTATTCTTCCCCAAGGAGAAGGACAAGGAAAAACTACTAAAAGTTATCAAATAACATTATTTCTATGAAATAATTTTTTCAACTTTTAAGAAAAAAAAATTATATTTAAATTTTATCAAATAATAAATACATAATTACCAAGTTATTATAGATAGGTAAATATTAAAATGAAAGAAATTCCAATCATAATAAAACCCTCATTAATTTTGTATAACCATAATAAAAATATAATTTAAAAACCATTCAAAATTATATTCTTATAACTTAAAAAAGTAACGCTGAAGTTGAAGCGACAGTGGTTTTGTTAGATGAGTTATAAAAGCAAAGTTAAATGTGGAGTATTTACCTGCTTCGGTATTCATAATTAGCGGGGTTAGAGGCCTTTCTCAGTCAAGAGTTATCAGAACGACCAAAATTCCATTTGATTGAAGCAAGGCGCATTGAAATCCCCTAATGGCAGGAAAAGAAGAGCAGCCAGCATTTCATGACACACAAATGGCAGACGAACACGAAGTATACGGGGCAGAAATTCCAGAGTATGACGAAGATGACAAAGAATTTGAAGAGATTGAAGGCGAACAGAGCGGTGGCGAAGAAGTGCCAGAAATGGAAAAAGTGAGAAACAAGTTCAAGGAATTAGAAGAGGAGGTAGCTGCCTTGAGAGAGATGCAAGCAAAACTTGCTGACGGTGGTGGTAGTGGTGGTGCCGTTGCTAACAATACCAATACAGAAAAGAAAGAGGTGGATGCGCGTTCTATTTATGTGGGCAATGTGGATTATGGGTGTACACCCGAACAAGTTCAACAACACTTTCAGTCATGTGGAACTGTGAATCGGGTGACAATTGTTGCAGACGTAAATGGGCATCCGAAAGGGTTCGCATACCTGGAGTTCTTAGAGAAAGAAGGTGTGGAAAACGCGCTTGCGTTGAATGAATCTCAGCTGCAGGGTCGCCAGCTGAAGGTGGCGAGAAAGAGAACAAATGTTCCGGGAATGAAGCAAAATGCATATCGAGGAGGCGCACGATACGGCCCGCCAAGACCACCTTATGGTTATGGGAAGGACCCTCGGTACAGACCTTTCCACGGCTCCTATCCATACTAATTCCCGCTAAATTTTTAGTTTCTTTAATGTAACGATGATAACTTTCCATTCACACATCAGCCAAGTTGGCTGGTTAGACTGTTTCATTTTCATATTCTTAGATATTTTTTATCTTCGTTAAACTGTTAAATTCTACAATTTATTCTTTTTATATCAATTTTTTTTGAAATTTAAATTATGTGAGGATGAAATTCAACACCACAAAAGGTTAAAATTATCTTGTTTATAACAACCTCACAATTTCTTAATACTTTTTAGGCTTCTTATTCATTTCCCTAATATTCTAAAGTATTATTTTCTTGTTATTTTTTGTCTTATTTGTGGGTTTACCTTCACTTTTTATTAGCATTTGTGATATTTATTTTTGTTTTTCTCTTGGGTTTTCTTTTCTCTTTATTTTTGCTTCTTGGATTTTTTTTTTTTTCATTTCTAACAATACTTTTATTTTCGTCAATTTCTTCAATTTTTTAGCATTGATCATTTTAAGACTTGGTCATCTTTAGGTTTATCTATTTTGAAGGATAATTAGAAACCCTAAAGTGCAAGGATAACTATCTCACAATCCATGATGAGCACCATGCACATAAATATTTTATAAGAAAGGTAATAACACAAATCCAAACTTGGGTATGATTTTGAGATTTTGTTTAAATTAGGTACAAAAGTTTTAAATCTTTTGTAAAGATAACTTTTTAATAGGTTTTGTTGCATGATTCTTATCTTGGTTATTTTCTTAATCCCTTTAACAAATGTCCTAGCCTTTGTTGATGTTCCATATATTTCTAAGTAGGTTTTGAGGATTTCGCATTGATTATCCCAAAAATAATTTCATAGAGATCACCCTATCTATATAGCATATGTTCAAAATAATTCAACATATTAAATGGAAGCTAAAATATTAGTAATATTTTAATAAGATTAGGAAGCATTTCATAAAGGATTTAATCCAAATTATTATAGATTAAGACAAAGAAATCCATTTTCTTAAATAAAAATGAGGATGAGTATAAGAAACCCATCTATTTTGTATTAAAAGATTTTAATCCAATGCTTGTTTTCTTAAATAAATATGAGGATGAGTATAAGAAACCCCTCTATTTTGTATTATAAAGATTTAAATGATTAGGATTCTATAAAATGGTTAATTATCTAAAATATTAAGGTTATTTAAAAAAATATTTGCTTATGTTTAACATCATCTCATTAAAAAATCTTAGGAGGACAACACAATGGTTCAAGGTTTGGTTCTTCTTTGAGAGGTCCAAGGTTCAAACCGTTGTGTGTGTGTGTGGTGGGAGGGAATTGCTCAACCCTAAGCATCAGCATAGGTTTCTCACACTAACCTAATCCCAAAAAAAAATCCTCTCATAAAAAATCATGTCTTTGTAAAAGGATTAAGGAGATATTAGTTTTAAAAGTTTTAAATATTTTAAAGATAATGTTTTAAAAGTTTTTTTTGCATGATTATTATTTTGATATTTCTATAATCCCTTTCACGAATTTCTTAGTGTTTGCATAGTGTTGATGTTCCATTCACTTCTAAGTAGGTTTTGAGAATTTTGCATTGTCCCAATAAAATATCATCTTTATTGTCTTTATAAGGATTCTTTAAGAAGTTCCATTAAATTCAATTTTGATGAATCTAAATTTTGGATATTTTTATTTTACCACGTGTCAATGTAGACTCTTTGAATTAATTTTATTATTAAGATCATCCTTTCATGTATCTCCAATCCTCTAACTAATCAATTACTACATCTCTTTCCATACGTAGAGGCTTACCATGCTCATATATATTTTATAAGAGTGGCACAAATACAAACCCAAATATGAGTATGATATTGAGATATATTTTTGAGAAATTGGGTACAAATATTTTAAATACTTTTTAAATATAACATTTTTAATATTTTTTTATTAGATGGGCGAAGGATTTTTGAAAGGATCTCCAAACATTTTTACAAAAAGAGTTTAGTTGCCATCCATAGGGATCAAACAACAAGCATTTATAGTTAGTACATTTTGAAGATTACCAAACACCATCTTCGAAACTAGACAAACCAGAGATAGATAAACATACAAACAATTACGATAAGGCCCAAATCGAGACTATGACCAAAAAAAAAGAAAAAACACATTCCATCTACTATACAAAATAAAAACAAAAAAGAAATGAATCTAAAGCAAAGTTTGGACAGAGCAGATCCCACATCAAAATTTCAAATTTTTGTACCACTAGGACCCATGTCATTACCATCCCCCATTCTCTAAGAGATATAATGCCATTGAATCCTTTCATATACTTGAAACTTGTGCTGAAATTAGCATTAGATAGAACATTGAAATCGACCAGGAATAACTTGTTATTAAGGTGGTTGGTTCTATTTAAATAAAGTTAAAAATTTGAGTAATTCTAGATTTTAAAGGAGTCCAACCATGCCACCTAGGATAGACCTCAATCATCTGACCCCTGTGCTGATGCCCAAAAGGGATATTTCTCCATGAGAAGAGGATACAAATTGAATTTAGGATAATTTCTACTAAAAATATTATACTCCAAATAGTGGAAAAATGATAATTTGAAATTAAAAATTGGCGAGGTAAAAAATTCAAAAAAATGTAGGCAGGTACTTGGACCAAGGGAGCCAGACACAGTCATTCTACAAAATTTATCACCTTATCTTTGCATTGCATCATTATAAATGGAATCAAGCCCTGCTAGGAAGTTTCTCCATCACACATTTAAACCTTCCCAAGCAACACCCTGATTAACCATGAAATATACTACTCGATTTTCCTCTCTAAATGTGTGCTTGAACTGGATGATCTCCAAGTGTTGAAATAATCTATGAGCTTCTAAGAGAAGGTTTGAAATGGTCTAGGTGTGATTTTGAGTTATTTTAATCATATTTATAATATTGAGAGGGTTACCTTCTACAATTAATTTCTTGCACTCTAAGGATTCAATCTAAGAAGCCCCTTGAAATAAATCCCTTGCCTTTATGAGTTGGTTGGTCTATGGCCCCAAGTTTTCAACATAAGCTAATATGATACCCCCATTATGATTTCTAAAGATCCCTCCTACTCTATAAGGGCTAGGGTTCCATTTAGATGCTCCATCCAAGTTTATCTTCAACCAACTAGGTGGAGGGGGTTCCCATATTGTCCTAGATCTATCTGGAGGGACCCGAGGATTTGGCAGTTATGGATGGGGACTAAAACCAAGCGATATTTATATAGCCATATCCCTTTCTACAACAACCACCTCCAACTCTAGGATTTTGGTGTTTTCCATAGTGTATATTATAACTTGCATTGCAACCGATCCTATCAAGTGAGAAGAGTTTTTAAAAGCTATGGAATTTCTCTCTTTTTACAATAACCACCAGATGTAGGGTAAACCAAACTTCCAAAAGCAATGCAGGATCAAGGATAAATAAATAGGAAATCCATTGATCCATCAAATCCTCCAAATTACTAGGGAACACCCATCGGACATTCATTTATTTAAGAATATGCTAAAAAATTCTTGGGTAATGGTCAGAGAAATAAAAGATGAGCCAAGGGTTCTTTTGCACATCTGCATAAGAAACAAATATTAGGAAAAATCAAAACTCTATTTCAGAGGTTATCCAGGGTTAAGAACTTGCATTGAGCTATCAACCAAAAGAATATGTTGATCTTAGGGATCAATCCTTTTAGCCAAATTTTACTCACTAGGAACCAAGGATTTTTGGGTAAAACATTGGTTAGTTTTTCTATGGTTCAATTAATTGGGAAAAACTTGTTGACGGTGGTGGTAGTGGTGGTAATAATATCAATGTCACTGCTCTTGGTGGTGCCATTGCTAACAATGCCAACATGAAAAAGAAAGAGGTGGATGAGCGTTCTATTTATGTGGGCAATGTGGATTATGGGTGTACACCCGAACAAGTTCAACAACACTTTTAATCATGTGGAACTATGAATCGGGTGATAATTATTGCAGACGTATATGGGCATCCCAAAGGGTTCGCATACCTAGAGTTCTTACAGAAAGAAGGTGTAGAGAACGCGCTTGCGTTGAATGAATCTCAACTGCAACGTCACCAGCTAAAGGTGGCGAGAAAGAGAACAAATGTTCCGAGAATTAAGCAAAATGCATATCGATGATGCGCATGATATTGTTTGCAAAGACCACCTTATGGATAGGGGTAGACCTTTCTACGACTACTATCCATACTAATTCCTACTAAATTTAGTTTTTCCTTTAATGTAAGGATGATAACTTTCCATTGACACATCATCCAAGTTGGCTGGTTAGACTGTTTCATTTATTTAGATATTCTCCATCTTTGTTAAATTTGTTAAGTTTCACAATCAACTTTTTTTATTTCAAATCTGTTTGAAATTTAAATTCTGTGAAGATGAAATTTAACACTACAAAAGGCTAAAATTTTTATTGTCCAACTTCTCTATCTATAAATATCTTGTCTATAACTCACAATTTCTTAATACTTTTTTTAGGCTTCTTATTCATTCCTCTAATATTCCAAAATATTATTTTTATTGTTATTTTTTGTCTTTATTTGTGGGTTTACCTCCATTTCTTATTAGCACTTGTGATATTTATTTTTGTTTTCCTATATCAATATCATCTTGGGTTTCTTTTTCTCTTTGTTTTTGCTTCTTGGATCTTTCTCTCTTTTTTCATTTCTAAAAATACTTTTATCTTTGTCAATTTGTTCAATTTTCTCACATTGGCCATTTCTTGGATATTTCTCTCTTTTTTCATTTCTAACAATACTTTTATCTTCATCAATTTCTTCAATTTTCTTACATTGGTCATTTTAAGACTCAGTCATCTTTAGGTTTATTTGTTTTGAAGGATAATTAGAAATCCTAAAGTGCAAGGATAACTATCTCACAATCCATGATGAGCACCATGCATATAAATATTTTATAAGAGAGGTAATAACACAAATCCAAACTTGGGTATGATTTTGAAATTTTGTTTAAATTAGGTACAAAAGTTTTAAATCTTTTGTAAAGATAACTTTGAATAGGTTTTATTGCATTGTTCTTATCTTGGTTTTTTTTCTTAATCCCTTTAACAAATATCCTAGCCTTTGTTGATCTTCCATACAATTCTAAGTAGGTTTTGAGAATTTTTGCATTTATTATCCCAAAAATAATTTTATAGAGGTCACCCTATCTATATCGCATATCCTCAAAATAATTCAACATATTAGGAAGCTAAAATATTAGTAATAATTTAATAATATTAGGAAGCATTTGATAAAGGATTTAATACAAATTATTATAGATTAAGATAAATAAATCCAATGCTTTTTTTATTAAATAAAAATGAGGATGAGTATAAGAAACCCATGTATTTTGTATTAAAATATTTTAATCCAATTCTTGTTTTCTTAAATAAAAATGAGGATGAGTATAAGAAACTCGTCTATTTTGTATTATATAGATTTAAGTTATTAGGGATATATAAATTGGTTAATTATCTAAAATATTAAGGTTATTTAAAAAATATTTGCTTATGTTTAACATCATCTCAGTAAAAAAATCTTAGGGGGACAATGCAATGGTTCAAGGTTTGGATCTTCTTTGGGAGGTCCAAGGTCCAAACCATTGTGTGTGTGGTGGGAGGGGATTGCTCAACCCTAAGCATCAGTCGTAGAGGTTTCTCACACTAACCTAATCCCAAAAAAAAATTCTCTCATAAAAAATCATGTCTTTGTAAAAGGATTCAAGAGGTATTAGTTTTAAAAGTTTTATGTATTTTAAAGATGATTTTTTAATAGGTTTTGTTGCATGATTCTTATTTTGATATTTATATAACCCCTTTAATGAATTTCCTAGTGTTTGCATAGTGTTGATGTTCCATTCAATTCTAAGTAGGTTTTGAGTATTTTACATTGATTGTCCCAATAAAATACCACCTTTGTTGTCTTTATAAGGATTCTTTAAGAAGTTCCATTAAATTCAATTTTGATGAATCTAAAATTTGGATATTTTTATTTTACCATGTGTCAATGTAGACTCTTTGCGTTAATTTTATTATTAAGATCATCCTTTCATGTATGTCCAATCCTCTAACTAGTCAATTACCACATCTCTTTCCATACTTAGAGGCTTACAATGATAAGCACCATTCTCATATATATTTTATAAGAGAGGCACAAATACAAACTCAAATATGAGTATGATATTGAGATATATTTTTGAGAAATTGGGTACAAATATTTTAAATACTTTTTAAAGATAACATTTTTAATATTTTTTTTATTAGATGGACGAAAGAGTTTTGAAAGGATCTCCAAACCTTTTTACAAAAAGAGTTTAGTTGCCACTCTTAGGGATCAAACAACAAGCATTTATAGCTGGTATATTTCTAAAGATTACCAAACACCATCTTCAAACCAGATAAACCAAAGATAGATAAACATACAAACAATTACAATAAGGCCTAAATTGAGACTATGACGAGACAAAAAAAACTACACATTTTGTCTACTATACAAAATAAAAACAAAAAAGAAACAGATCTAAAGCAAAGTTTGGATACAGCCAGACCCCACATCAAAATTTTAAATTTTTGTACCACTAGGACCCATGTCATTACCATCCCTCATGTTCTAAGATATCTAATGCCATTGAATCTTTTCATGTACTTGAAATTTGTGCTAAAATTAGCATTGGATAGAACATTAAAATGTGGTTAGTTCAATTTAAATAAAGTTGAAACTTTGAGTAATTCTAGCTCTGTCTCTACACGGAACTTTTTATACTCCATTTTTACTACCTAGGATATGTCTCACTCCTTTGTCCCCACTCATATTTTAAAGGAGTCCAACCATACCACCTAGGGTAGACCTTAATCATCTGACCCCTATGCTGATGCCCAAAAGGGATATTTTTCCATGAGAAGAGGATGCAAATTGAAGTTAGGATGATGTCTACTAAAAATATTATACTCCAAACAATGGGAAAATGATCATTTGAAATTAAAAATTGGTGAGGTAAAAAATTCAAAAAAAATGTAGGTAGGTACTTGGACCAAGGGAGCCAGACAGAATCATTGTGCATAATTTATCACCTTATATTTGCATAACATTATTATCAATGGAATCAAGCCCTGCTAGGAATTTTCTCCATCACACATTTAAACCTTCCCAAGCAACACCCTGATTAGCCATGAAATATACTACTCGATTTCCCTTTCTAAATGTGTGCTTGAACTGCATGATCTCCAAGTGTTGAAATAATATATGAGCTTCCAAGAGAAGGTTTAAAATGGTCTAAGGTATGATTTTGAGTTCCTTTAATCATATTTATAATATTGAGAGAGTCCCCCTCTACAATTAATTTCCTACACTCTAAGGATTCAATCTAAGAAGCCCCTTGAAATAAATCCCTTGCCTTTATGAATTAGTTGGTCTATAGCCCCAAGTTTTGAACATAAGCTAATATGATACCCCATTATGATTTCTAAAGATCCCTCCTACTCCAAAAGGGTCAGGGTTTCCTTTAGATGCTCCATCAAATTTTAGCTTCAACCAACCAGGTGGAGAGGGTTTCTATCTTGTCTTGGATATATATGAAGGGACCCGAGGATTTGGAAGTTATGGATGGGAACTAAAACCAAGCGATATTTCTATAGCCATCTCCCTTTCTACAATAACTACCTCCAACTCCAAGATTTTGGTATTTTCCATAGTGTATATTATAGCTTGCATTATAGTTCTTATATGAGAGGAGGCAGCTGCATTGAGAGAGATGCAAGAAAAACTTGCAAGACAAAAGTAATCTGACGGTGGTGGTAATAATGTCAATATCATTGCTGCTCCTAGTGTCGTTGCTAACAATGCCGACATGAAAAAGAAAGAGGTGGATGCGCGTTCTATTTATGTGGGCAATGTGGATTATAGGTGTACACCAGAACAAGTTCAACAACACTTTTAGTCATGTGGAACTGTGAATAGGGTTACAATAGTAATAGATGTATATGGGCATCCCAAAGGGTTCACATATCTAAAGTTCTTAGAGAACGTGCTTGCGTTGAATGAATCTCAACTGTAGCATCGCCAGCTGAATGTGGCGAGAAAGAGAACAAATGTTTTAGGAATGAAGCAAAATGCATTTCGAGAAGGCGCACGATACCGCACGCCAAGACCACCTTATGGATATGGGAAGGCCCCTAGGGGCAGATCTTTCTACGGCTACTATCCATACTAATTCCCACTAAATTTAGTTTCTTTAATGTAACGATGATAACTTGTCAACCAAGTTGGCTGGTTAGTCTGTTTCATTTTCATATGTTGAGATATTCTTCATCTTCTTCAAATTGTGAAGTTTTATAATCAACTTTTTTTTATATCAAATTTGTTTGAAATTTAAATTCTGTGAAGATGAAATTTAACACCACAAAAGGCTAAAAATTTTGTTGTTCAACTTTTCTATTTATAAATATCTTGTCTATAACAACCTCGCAATTTCTTAATACTTTTTTAGGCCTCTTATTCATTCCCCTAATAATCTAAAATATTATTTTCATTGTTATTTTTTGTCTTTATTTGTGGGTTTACCTCCATTTCTTATTAGCACTTGTGATATTTATTTTTGTTTTCCTATATCAATATACTCTTGGGTTTCTTTTTCTCTTTGTTTTTGCTTCTTGGATCTTTCTTTATTTTTCTACTTCTAAAAATACTTTTATCTTCATCAATTTCTTCAATTTTCTCACATTAGTGTTAGTAAGACTTCATCTTTAGGTTTATTTTTTTTGAAGGATAACTAGAAACCTAAAGTGAAAGGATAACTATCTCACAATCCATGATAAGCACCATGCATATAAATATTTTATAAGAGAGGCAATAACACAAACCTAAACTTGGTTATGATTTTGAAATTTTGTTTAAATTAGGTACACAAGCTTTAAATCTTTTTGTAAAGATAAATTTTTAATAGGTTTTGTTGCATGATTCTTATCTTTATATTTTTATAATCGTTTAATAAATGTCCTAGCCTTTGTTGATGTTTCATACAATTCTAAGTAGGTTTTGAGAATTTTGCATTGATTATCCCAAAAATAACTTCATAGAGATCACCCTATCTATATTGCATATGTTCAAAATAGTTCAACATATTAAATGGAAGCTAAAATATTAGTAATATTTTAATAATATTAGGAAGCATTTGATAAACGACTTAATCCAAATTATTATAGAATAATATAAAGAAATCCAATGCTTGTTTTCTTAAATAAAAATGAGGATGAGTATAAGAAACCCATGTATTTTGTATTGAAAGATTTAAATCCAATACTTGTTTTCTAAAATAAAAAATGAGGATGAGTACAAGAAATCCATCTATTTTGTATTATAAATATTTAAATGATTAGGGATATATAAAATGGTTAATTATCTAAAATATTAAGGTTATTTAAAAAACATTTGCTTATTTTTAACATCCTCTCATTAAAAAATCTTAGGGGGACAGCGCAATGATTCAAGGTTTGGATCTTCTTTGAGAGGTCAAAGGTCCAAACCTTTGTGTGTGAGTGTGTGGTGAAAGGGATTTGCTCAACCCTAAGCATAGATAATAGAGGTTTATCACACTAACCTAATCCCAAAATAAATCTTCTCATAAAAAAATCATGTCTTTGTAAAAGGATTCAGGAGATATTATTTTTAAAAGTTTTAAATATTTTAAAGATAATATTTTAATAGGTTTTGTTGCATGATTCTTACTTTGATATTTCTATAATCCCTTTAACAAATTTCCTAGTGTTTGCATAGTGTTGATGTTCCATTCATTTCTAAGCATATTTTGAGAATTTTGCATTGACTGTCCCAATAAAATACCACCTTTGTTGGCTTTATAAGGATTCTTTAAGACGTTCCACTAAATTCAATTTTTATGAATCTAAATTTTGGATATTTTTGTTTTACCACGTGTCAATGTAGAATCTTTGCATTAATTTTATTATTAAGATCATCCTTTCACGTATGTCCAATCCTCTAATTAATCAATTACCACATCTCTTTCCATACTTAGAGGCTTACCATGATAAGCACCATGATCATATAAATTTTATAAGAGAGGCACAAATACAAACCCAAATATGGGTATGATATTGAGATATATTTTTGAGAAATTGGGTACAATTATTTTAAATACTTTTTAAAGAACATTTTTAATTTTTTTTATTATATGGACAAGGGAGTTTTGAAAGGATCTCCAAATATTTTTACAAAAAGAGTTTAGTTTCCACCCATAAGGATCAAACAACAAGCATTTATAGTCGGTATATTTTTGAAGATTACCACACACCATCTTCGAAACCAGATAAACCAGAGATAGATAAACACACAAACAATTATGATAAGGCCCAAATTGAGACTATGAAAAGATAAAAAGAAACTACACATGTTGTCTACTATACAAAATAAAAACAAAAAAGAAACGGATCTAAAGCAAAGTTTGGACAGGTCCAAACCCCACATCAAAATTTTAAAGTTTTGTACCACTAGGACCCATGTCATTACCACACCCATGCTCTAAGAGATCTAATACCATTGAATCCTCTCATGAACTTGAAATTTATGCTGAAATTAACATTGGATAGAACATTGAAATCGACTAGGAAGAATTTGTTATTAAGGTAGTTGGTTCGATTTAAACAAAGTTACAACTTTGAGTAATTCTAGCTCTGTCTCTACACGAAAATTTTTATACTCCATTTTTACCACCTAGGATATGTCTCACTCCTCTGTCCCCACTCATATTTTAAAGGAGTCCAACCATGCCACCTAGGATAGACCTCAATCATATGACCCCTATGCTGATGCTCAAAAGGGATATTTCTCCATGAGAAGAGGATGCAAATTTAAGTTAGGATTATTTCTACTAAAAATATTATACTCTAAACAGTGGGAAAATGATCATTTGAAATTAAAAATTGACGAGGTAAAAAATATAAAAAATGTAGGCAGGTACTTGGACCAAGGGATCCAAACAGAGTCATTATGTAGAATTTATCACCTTATATTTGCATAACATCATTATCAATGGAATAAAGCCCTGATATAAAGTTTCCCCATCACACATTTAAACCTTCCCAAGCAACACCCTGATTAGCCATGAAATCTACTACTCGGTTCCCCTCTCTAACTGCGTGCTTGAACTAGATGATCTCCAAGTGTTGAATTAATCTATGAGATTCCAAGAGAAGGTTTGAAATGGTCCAGGTGTGATTTTGAGTTACTTTAATCATATTTATAATATTGAGAGATTCCCCTCTATAATTAATTTCTTGCACTCTATGGATTCAATTTGAGAAGTCCCTTGAAATAAATCCCTTGCCATAATGAATTAGTTGGTCTATGGTCCCAAGTTCTCAACATAAGCTAATATATAGCCCCATTATGATTTCTAAAGATTCCTCTTGCTCCAGAAGGACTAGAGTTTCATTTAGATGCTCTATCAAAGTTTAGCTTCAACCAACCAGGTGGAGGGGGTTCCCATATTGTCCTAGATCTATCTGGAGTGACCCTAGGACTTGGTAGTTATGGATGGGGACTAAAACCAAGTGATATTTCTATTGTCATCTCCATTTCTACAACAACCACCTCCAACTCTAGGATTTTGGTATTTTTCATAGTGTATATTATAGCTTGCATTGCAACCGATCTTGTCGAATGAGAAGAGTTTTTAAAAGCTCTAGAATTTCTCTCTTTCCACAATCACCATCGAATGTGAAGTAAAAAAAATCTCCAAAAGTAATGCAAGATCAGGGATAAAAAAGGGGAAGTCCTTTGATCCATAAAATCCTACAAATTACTAGGGAACACCCACTGGACATTCATTTCTTTAAGAAAGATGCTAAAAAATTCTTGGGTAAATGGGCAGAGAAATAAAATATGAGCCAAGGATTATTTCGCACATCTGCATAGGAAACAAATATTAGGAAAAATCAAAAATCTCTTTCAGAGGTTATCTAGGGTTAAGAACTTGCCTTGAGATGCAAATAAAAAGAATATGTTGATCTTAGGGATCAATCCTTTTAGCTAAATTTTACTCACTAGGAACCAAGGATCACTAGGCCCATTCAATAGGGAATAATTTGACTTCACAAAAAAATTACCATCCTTCTTCGGGCCTCAAATGAACCTATTCGGGGTATCTCTCCTCGATGCACCATTTAAGAATATTAGATAATGAATTAAATACCATTACTTCTACTTGGGATAAGTTTGGGAATTCAAAGGATTTCCATCTAGGATGGCCATTCTACCTTTCAGTAAAATCACTGACCTTAGGGCCCCAAAATATGTCAGTTATTGGCTTAACCAGCTTCAAGTTTAAAATCAACTCTAAATAAGTCTTGACAGCCTCGGGATCCCTCCAGAAGTCAATAGACTTTTTGTCACCTAGACTCCATATTTCCTCTTTACAAATATCCAAGCGACCTTTAATCAAGCTTAGACCAAAAGGCCAATCCATGAGGAAGAACATGATCCTTGAGAATATAAATTCGATTTGTCAAATATTTGGATTTTATTATAACAACCCAACTGACATTCTCATCCTAAGCCAGTCTCCAACCTTTCTTGGAAACCAAAGCTCTATTCATAGCCTTTAGCCTTCTAATACGTAAGACACCATACTCCTTCTTACTATAGACTTGGTATCAAGCTATTAAATGAAATTTCTTTTTATCATTAGCACCTGACCATAGAAAGGAGCGTTGAATATGTTCAATTTTATCTAGAATATTAGCCAAAATTTTGAATAGGGAAAAATTACACTAGGATACTCTGTAACGTAACTTTGACCAACATCACCTTCCCTGCTTGGCTCAAGGGAGCACCCTTCCATCCAATGAGCTTCCTATGGACTCTTTCTACCTTTGGCTCCCACAGATATGATTTGGCAATCCCAAAATTTTACATTTATAATATATATTTTTTTAAATAAAGGGGTAAAAATTTATTGATAAAAGTCTGGATTACAGAGTACAACTGAGCTTCCAACCAGGACTCAAATAAACAGTAAAACATGCTAAAACCACTAGACTAGAATGATACCCAGAAAAGACAACAAAAATAAGCCACATTAAGTCTATACATCCTTGTGGATCAACTCCCATAGGCGTTGAGATTCCCCAAATGGGAAACTCTCCCAATTATCGATACTCCAAGGATCCAGCAGCTCAGAAGCCCTTTTGTCTAGGTAATCAGCAACCATATTCCATTCCCTTGGAATGTGCACAAAGGATATAAATTTGAACTCTTCACTCATTCTGAGAATCTAAACGGCTACAAAGGCCAACTGTCAATTAACTTCCTTGATGTAGGAGCATCCGAGGGCAGCAGAGCAATCTAGCATCAACCAAAAATTTTGTAAGTATTTTGCAAAGAAAAATATGTGTCGCGATATCGCGACACAAAAAGTGTTGCGATATCGTGACAAAAACAGAAGATAGGGAAGTGGCGGACAGAATGTCACGATTTCGTGACATGTCACAAAATCGTGACCAAAATAGGGAAGCAAAGGCGCGGAGGACCGAAGGTCGCGAAATCGTGACATGTCACGATTTCGTGACCAAAGCAGGGAAGCAAAGGCACGGAGGATCGAAGGTCATGAAATCGTGACATGTCATGATTTCATGACCAACGTAGGGAAGCAAAGGCACGGAGGACCGAAGGTCGCGAAATCGTGACATGTCACGATTTCACGACCAAAGCAGGGAAGCAAAGGCGTAGAGGACCGAAGGTCACGAAATGTTGCGATTTCGTGACCAACGTAGGGAAGCAAAGGCATAGAGGATTGAAGGTCGTGAAATTGCAACATGTCACGATTTCACGACCAACATAGGGAGCAAAGGCGCGAAGGACCGAAGGTCACGAAATCGTGACATGTCGCGATTTCGTGATCAAAACTGAAGAATGGAGGCACGATTGAAAAATGACGCGATATCACGACAGGTCATGATATCACGGCCAAATGGAAGCGAGAAGGCATGAAGGAAGGAACGTCGCGATATCACGACATGTCACGATATCACGACCGAAATAGGGGAGAGAAGGCACCGAGAGGAATTGTCGCAATATTGCGACATGTCGCGATATCACGACCAAAAGAAAAACATGCACTCTAGGCTTTCATAAAAGCGTCCCTTCGTGCATGGCAAGTTAGCAGTAGTGAAACAGTAGTTTCAGGGGAAGATTCCAAAAGGCATGTTGGCCACTCGCACAAGATATCTAGAGACACATTTATAGCAACTAATAGCAAGCAGCATATCGAGAAGAAGTTTTCGTTGGGGTATGGCAGCCAGTCGCGCACCTCACCCAGAGTCTCATCAATGCAAATTTCCAGTATTGTTCCAGGTGGCAATTGCAGATCGTGGGAAGTTTGAAAACACAGAGGATCGGGACCTTGATAAAAACCCAAGGATTGTAATGAGAAGGGGTTGGCAAAATGACAGATTGCTGTATATTATTTGTAAAATTCTTTCGAAGCTATTGGATAAGAAATTTTGCTCTTGTTACTTTGTTTCCTTTCTTTTCTTTAGATCTGTTCTCCACCATTCCTCCACCCTTTTACTATTTAAAATATTAACCACAATTTGAGATTCAGACTCACAGATAATACTATGCCAGCCAAGAGAAAACCCCCTCCGCAAAGCCTCAAGAATTACAAGAGCTTCCATAAAATTGTTTGAGTGAACACCTTTATAAATGGAAAAGAAAAAACTAACACCACTAGTAGAATCTCTCCCAACATCGCCAATGCCAGCATGTCTAGGATTACCCCTAGATGATCCATCAATATTAATTTTTAAAACTCCTCTAGGGGGTGGCCTCCACCTACCATCTCTCCTAACCTTCTTATTGAGCTGAGGAACCCTACTAGGGCTAGAAGAGTTCACACCATCCCCAAAGAGACCAAGGGCTTGCTATACCTTCTCCTCCCTATAATACAAAAGAGGGTCCACATCACATTTGCTATGGATGGTTTCCTGAACCATATATAGGATCCTTTGCCAGATCTGTTGAACAGCAAAATAACTGCCTTGAAATATGTGCTGGTTCCATTTGAGCCAAATTTTCTAGATGATGAAAGAAGGGCCCAAATTCCAAGCCACCTAAAGGAAGGGGGCCTTTTTTGGAGGTCTGCCCAGACTACTCCAAAAATTCACCAAGGGCAGCACATGAAAACATGGATGACTCTAGGCACTCCACCAACGGTGCCAAATGTATCTGGCAAAGGAGCATTGGAAAAATAAATGAGAAGAGTCATCCTCATTCTTACTGCAAAGGACACAAAAATAGGGACCCTGAAATCCCCTCTTCCTCACATTATCCCAAGTGAGACATTTATTACGAGCTACCAACCAGAGAAAGAAGTTACATTTTGCCCAGGAAAATTTGTTCCACACCTTTTTCCACCAAGTGACAGGAAGACTCCCATACTTTTTCTTATCAAGAACCTGATAACCATAGGCTACCGAGTAGGTTCCCTTAGGATCAGGGTTCCAACCCAGAATATCTTTACCCCTCAATGAAGAACAAGGCCTCCCCATAAGAATAAGAGCAATCACCTCTCTGTCCTTGGCCAGTCCCCCCTAGGGCTATTCTTATGGATCTTTCCACCTGTACATCTCCATATTTCCAAAATACTAGATTTTTTAAAGTCCTCCACATGAGACCAGCCTGCCTCTAAGAAAAAAATGCTTAGGGAACGTAACCTAGGATATTGATTCAAGATAGGAGCATGGCCATCCCAAGAATCCTCCCAAAAAAGACCATTTGATCCTTGATTGCAAATCTAGAATAAACCCTACTTGATTAAATTAGTTCCTCTTTTCAGAGTGTCCCAGATAACTGAACCTTTCCCAACCAAGTTGAATCTAGGGATTTCAGCCTCAGAAATACCTCTCAAGTATTTACAAGATAATATTTTAGCCCAAATATGATCTTGAGAGGTACACCATCTCCAATAAAGTTTTGCAAAGCAAAAGCCTGCCCAAAAAGAGTTGTCTGTCGCAACCCAAGGCCTCCCTCTTGCACCGGCCTACATATAAAATCCCACCTAACCAAACTCTATTTAGATTGATCAAGTTTTCCAGACCATAAAAAATGTATTGACAAAGCATCCATGTCCTTTATGAAGTGAAAGGGAGCTATTTGTACAAAACATCTATAAATGGGTAAAGCTTGAACAACATATTTTAAAAGCAACACTCTAACTACAGTGGATAGCCATCTGAAAGTCCAGTGATTCACCTTCCTTCTAAACTTATCAAGCATAGACTGCCAAGAAGATCTAGGTAGAGGGTGAGATGAAATTGGAATACCAAGATAAATGAAGGGAGGAGTCCCAACATGGAATCTTAGAATACGAGCAATCCTGGCTTGAATAAGAGGAGGGGTATTAAAGAAGAAAATAGAAGACTTGTCCTCATTAATCAACTGTCTAGAAGCACCAAGATATATGTCAAGAGACTGTCTAATATTGCCAGCTTCCTTGATAGTGGTAACTCCCAAAAAAGTAGTATCATCAACAAATTGAAGGTGGGAAAGAGGTGGCAAACTACTATCCCACTTCCACCCCTAAATGAGACCCTGCATGACTTGAGACTTGAGCAATATTCCCAACCCTTTCACCATAATGATAAACAAATAAGGAGATAAAGGATATCCTTGCCTCAATCCCCTTGAGGCATCAAACATCTTTGATGGCTCATTATTAACAAGAATAGAGAATAAGGAAGAAGAAACACAACTCAGCACCCATCTAATCCATTCCTCAAATCCAAAACCAACAAGAAATTTCTAAAGAAAGGACCATCTGACCCGATCATTGGCTTTGGCCATGTCCAACTTAAAGAACATAGTTTTCTCCTTAGAAGTTTCCCTTAAGTGAATAGCTTCTGTAGCAATAAAAACCCCATACAATATTTTTCGATCAGAAACAAACCCTCCTTGCTCCTCAGAGATGATTTTGCTCAACCATATCTTCAGTCTCTCAGCAATAATTTTTGTAATGATATTATACACAACATTGCAAAGAGCAATAGGCTTGAACATATCCAAGGAATTTGCTCCCTCTTTTTTTGGTATAAGCACCACAAAGGTAGTACTTAGGGCCCCTAGCATCTGTTTGTTCTTTTGGGACTCATTGACCACATCCAAAAGATCAAATTTTATTAAATCCCAAAACTCCTAATAAAACTCAATCGAGAATCCATCTGGACCTAGGGATTTTCCTTTTTTCATCTTGAATACAACATTTTCCAACTCCTCAAGGGAAATTGGATCCATCAAGTGCTCATTCATCTCTCTAGAAACAATCGTTGGAATATAGTTTAGAATAAGCTTTTCATTCTCATCATCTGATAGAGAGTCTTCCTTGAAGAGAGAAAAAAATACCTCTTAGTCTCTTCTAAAATATCCCTGAAAGAAGAGAGCAGGGCACCCTAAGAATTCAAAAGAGAGGTAATACATCACGGTGAGCCTTAACTCAGTTATAAAAGAAGGTTGTGTTCCTATCCCCTTCCTGAAGCCAATATACTTGAGCTTTTTGTTTCCAAAAAATTTCTTCCCTCAGTTCCCATTCAGCAAGGTCTTTCGTAGCCTCAAATTCCTCAACAAGAAGCTCCTTCGTGAATCCCTGATCTCTAATATTCCTTGAAGCTTCTTCCATCCTCCTAAGAGCTTCCAACTTAGCCAAGGAAAGGTTCCCAAAATTTAGTCTATTCCATCTCTTCAATTTATGTTTTACAAATTGTAGTCACTTCATAAAGGAATACATCACAGTGCCATGAGGAGGTTTGCCAGTGGTCCACCAACCTCGCATGAAATCATGAAGCTTAGGATCACAAAGCCACATAATTTGGAACTTAGAGGAGGGATTATTTTTTAGCCCTAACTCCAAAGCAGAGAGTTTTATAGGCCAATGATCAGATTCCCTGCCCTCTAGAATCACATAACTAGCACCTCTATTATTACCCATCCAATAACTGGATATCAAAAACCTATCCAGTCTCTTTGAGATGGAAGCTTCCCCACACCTTCTATTATGCCAAGTAAATATCCCATTATCTGGCTTGATGTCAACCAATTTTAGGGCCTGGATATGAGCACTAAAGACAAAAGAAAAAGGCTCGAGACGGTCCACCCCACCACGTTTCTCCTCTAGACAAGTGATAGAGTTGAAGTCTCCAGCCAAAATCCATTGGTACAGGGGAACCAAACTTATCACAAAGCAAATGTGCTTCCAAAAATTCACTTTACCATTGTAATCAATAGGAGCATACACATTGTAAGTAGGATGATTTCACTAGATTCATTATCATGTCCGACCATTGAAATAGACCATCTACTAGAAATCCAAGTAAGAGGGGATATCTTAATTGAATTCCATAAACAAGCGATGCCACCAGAATATCCACATGCACCAATACACTGGCATTGCCCCCTTATCCACAACTTGGGAGTAATATTGAACATACTATCAATAGCCAATTTAGTCTCCTGAATAAACACCACATCCGGAGAATGCACATGAACCAAATCACGAACAAATTTTTGTTTGGGGATGTTATTCAACCCCTTACATTCCATGAGAGGATAATCATTTTTGGGGGTTATAAAAATGGGATTCCAATGTTCTCACCAAGCCTGACTCCACCAAAGTCTCCCCATTAACTTAATTTTATCCTGGTCCTTCTTCCGACCCACCTTCATATTCTTATCCGAAAAACTTTTTTAATTATTTTTTGTTGCAATCCCAATACCATAGGAGTTTTGCAGTCCAAGGATGACTGCATCAATGCCTGAGTAGGAGAGGGCATAACTAAATTTGTACCACTTTCCAAAATAGTTTCCCTTATAGGGCTAGACCCAACCATGTCCCCTATACTCAGATCCAAAGCCCTTTGTTCTTCATTTAAACCCCCTAGATCCGATTCCTTAAGTTCCCCCTCAAGAAGAGACATCTGATTCGGCCTTGTTATATTTGCATCAGGTAGCAATATTTTAGGTATCTCCATGAAATAATAAAGATCATCTAATATTTCAAAATGATTGAGTAGAGCATCTGGCTAGCTATCCTTAAGGTCTTTGTTTGCCCTTCGTCCTCTGTTTTGGGCTTTTATCGGAACAAAACCTTCCTTATCTCGTTCCCCTTCCTTTATCGGGGATTTTCCTTTATCCAAACTTTGTCAGATCGAGAGGGCCCAGGATTTGAAGCCACAGGTGAGACAAAATTAGGGCTTATTTTTTGCAGGTGGCCATATTCACGGTAAATTCGACAACGAAATGGAAGAGCTTCATAGTCAAGTTTTTGAACCCATGTAGTTGATCCAAATTGTATTTCAATAGAATCTAGAATAGGATTATTTAAGTCAATTTCAACACAAATACGAGCAACAAAGATTACCTTTTTATCCATTATCTGTTGTGACGGTCCAACCGACTTCCCAAGCAGAAGGTCAATCTTATGCAAGATATCAGTTCTCCAGAATTCCAATGGGAGCCATGGAAACCGCACCTATACTGGAACCCATGACGATTGCTCCTATGATGGGTTGAAACCCACATGCCAGGGTTTAATAAAGAGTCCCACTTGGTTATAGAAATAAGGACCCATTCAAATACTTTGTTACAATCTGCAATACAAGAGAAAACCACCATAAAATAGTTGTTTGCACTCAACATCACCTCCACATCGCCTTTAGGATTCCAAGTCTTCCTGACCCAAGCCTCCACAAAGGGGAGAGAAATTTGGATGCCCAAAAATTTTCCAATAAGGGAATTTTTGGTTAGATACTCCACATATTCCGCCACCGAGTTTGGTTGAACCACTAGAACTGGCCTGGCTTCACATCGTTCCAAACATCCATTGTTCTTTAACAAGCGATTCCTGACATGCACTGGAAAATCCTGTTCCTTCCAATAATTTTCAAATGAAAAATATCACAAGCATGCACTCTCTGTGCCAGACCCGATGCCATCACAACATTCCTCCAATTTTTTAGACCTCCTTTGAAAGTTGATGCCATCCCCGTAGAGCAGTTTTTCCTCATCAAACCCTAGCAGAGTATTTTTTCCTCATCAAAACCTAGCAGAGCTCCATATTTATAATATATATTGTTGCATGATAATTATTATGATATTTTTGTGTTAATGCACCTTGATTTAATACACATTTCAACATATTTTCTAATTTAAGAAAAATTCCTTATAAATGTTTCACACAATGCTTATTTCAAAATATTTTTCATACTAATTTATGTAAAGCATATCCAAATGATATTTATGAAACAATAAAATTTAGGATTAGATGGAAAAATGATTATATATATATTTTATTATTGATAAAAGGGGGTTTTGAAAGGATCCCCAAACCTTTACAAAACAAGAGACAAAAGGAGGAATCCAACTATAGGAAAACTTCAATAGACGAAGACAAAAAAAAATTGAAAAATAACCAAGGGGATGGATGACCATAACCCCAAATACAGATAAAAATAGAGAAATAAATTTGTAAGATGGTCCTACACCTAAATTATTCAAAAGTAGCAGGATGGTCCTACTCCCCACCAACAACATTTTGGATGTTATTCATTACCTAGACGACTACCTTTTGGTTTCTAATCCTATTGATTACCTTCACTTCCTAGAGGATCAATATCGATGCCAGGTTGACAAGATCATCCAAGTTTGCCATCGGGTCAAAATCATCATCAGATTGCAATTGAGCAGTAGTCCTACCAGGGGAAAGGTCATCCTTCAGGAGGAGCACACATCTAGGAGCAACATCTAGCTTTTGCTTCTTATGATTCAAAGGATATGTTCCAGTAATTGCATTGTCCTAGTCTAGGACAATTACACTTTTGCATTTATCCCCAGAGGATTTGATTTTGGTCGAACGACAAAAATGAGAGGGTGTGGAATCGAAAGAGTCGAAGATGAGTTTTTTCTTGACCATTTTGCCTAAAGTTGCAATTTCAACCTTTACCTCAAAGTTTCTCGGGTCTTCCTCCTAGGGTGACCCCTAGCTAAAGGTTGAAGTAGAAGGTTGATTTTTGGGTCTACCCACAATGGATAGTGTAGTTCCTTGAGCCTAGAGTTGGATTATGTGCTTGTCGATTATCATGTGGAACACTTGGTGCTTTGGATGAGAATACTTTCTCTCCTTGACACTACAAAAAAAATTTTCCATGGATCAAAACAAATACTTGGGAATTTTGATCACCTTGACGTCCCTTAGGTGGTTGAGGAAAGCCAGGTGGAAGCTTCTAAGGGGTGATATCGGTTTACTAGATTGTCATATTTTATTTTTTAAATATTTACAATAAGATTACTAAATATTAAATTTAATTTTGAATTTGTTGAGCAATCAATTTATTCCCCACTTAGTTAAAGTTTTAAAATAAATTTTTTTATTTATAAAAACAATGAAACATTATTTTTTAAGAATACTAATTTACATTTTATCTAGTTAAAAAAAATTATGTTAATTTTTTAAAAATAGTTTAAGTATTTTATTCTATAAATTATATCTTGAAGTTCATAGAGATCATCCTATCTATATCTTAAAAGGATTCAACATATTAAATGGAATCTAAAATATTGGTAATGTTTTAATAATATTAAGAAGCATTTGATAAATGATTTAATCCAAATCATTAAAGGTTAAGAGAAAAAATCCAATACTTATTTTATTAAATAAAAATGAGGATGAGTATAGGAAACCCATGTATTTTGAATTAAAATATTTAAAATATTTGGGATATATAAAA
Organism: Wollemia nobilis; assembly: GCA_028583015.1. Classification (NCBI taxonomy): domain Eukaryota; kingdom Viridiplantae; phylum Streptophyta; class Pinopsida; order Araucariales; family Araucariaceae; genus Wollemia; species Wollemia nobilis. The sequence continues at coordinate 456,046 of JAQPPZ010013871.1, forward strand.
TGGTTAATTCTCTAAAATATTTAAGGTTATTTAAGAATTATTTGCTTATGTTTAAGATCCTCTCGTTAAAAAGTCATGTCTTATGTTTAACATTCTCTCATTAAAATATCTTGGGGGAACAATGCAATGGTTCGAGGTTTGTATCTTCTTTGGGAGGTCTAAGGTCCAAATACCATAGAACTCAGACCCTTTTTGGGTAAGTGTCAATTCTTCTTAACATTACCAATGAAAGTCAAGCATTTCTTTTGAAGTGGCTCAAAAACCAGAGTCTCATACAAGGGAACAACGGGGGACAAAGCCTCAAGAGGAAGAGACTCCTCATTCACAAGACAAGAGACTTGATTAGGATCAGTGGAAGCTTTTGGACTATTCAAAATATGTCCTTGGCCATGGGAGGACTGGTCTTTATTTTTATTGCTGCCCATATTAGTCTCAAATTTTTCATGACTTCAAGTGTTGGACTTGGGACATGAGGGACCGGATATTATGGGGGATGGAGGGGCATCACAAATTTGGTCTAAGTCTTTAGTAGGGATATTGGGGGGCTCAGGGGCTCTAGAAAAACTTGTAACTGTGGTTTTGGTGACTTGGTCACTTAGAGGTAAGAAAGGATTAGGACTCTCAATTAAGGGGCGTAACTGGTTGGGAATGTTATCAGAATGTGAAGGAACCCGAGGTTGAGTGGTTGATTTCTTGCCCTTATCAATCTGGTTCTTTCTATAGAAATATTGCATAGTCTGACCACTTTAGGGGCCTTTATTTTTAGAATTTCCCAAGAGTAGAACTATAAAGAATTACAATATTTGAAGAAATAAAATAGAACTGATTAATTTATTCCATTAAAAACTTTGTATAAATAGCAAAGTTGATCATTGAGATTCGTTGGATTACAAAAACTCATCAAATCTGATCTAGAATATACTGAGAGTTCACCTGACTCATGGAGGAGTGGAAACTCAAGTATGTCTATCCTAGTAGAACTTAAGAGAATAATTACTTATTCTAACACCCCACTTAAGTGATACTAGGGGTGTATGATACAAATGAGTCCCGAAAATAGGGCCTGATGAGGTACTCATTTACAATATATAGATGGTAAAAAACCTTTTGGAAAAAACCATCTGTTAGAAAAATAAATATAGAGGCATGTCTTTGGATGGTGAAGATTGTCCTCATGAAAAAATAATGAGTCCCGACAACTTGTCCTGATGAGGTACTCATTTACAATATATAGATGGTGAAAAAACCTCTTGGGAAAAACCATCTGTCAGAAAAATAAAGATAGAGGCATGTCTTTGGATGGCGAATATTGTCCTCATGAAAAAAAAATGAGTCCCGACAACTTGACCTGATGAGGTACTCATGAACAATTTATACTTTAGGAGAGATGATAAAAAAACCACATGGGAAAAAACCATCCTCCAAAGAATACAATAATAAGAAGAAAGGAGAGGTGAAAGACCTCTGTTGTTTTAATGCAGTTGTTTTACTCCAAGTTTCTCTCACAAATGAATATAACACGGAGAAGGAAATAACTTGGTGAAGATGTATGCAATTTGATTTTTAGTGGGAATATAATCCAAGTATATTTCCCCTCTGAATATGCTATCGAATTAAGTGCATGTGAATCTCAATGTGCTTGGTGCGCTGATGCTCAACTGGATTGCGTGCAATATGAATTGTGCTTTGATTGTCACACCAAATATTAATAGGTTTGTCATGTGATTAACCAAATTCTCTTAGTATATGACAAAGTCGAAGAGCTTCCTAACTTGTCAAAACTGCTGCCCTATATTCTTCCTTTGTAGATGATAAGGCCATTGTGTAACAACCCAACTGTTGCACTATTTATTTTGTCTATTTTTCTCTTAAGGGCAAGGTACTGCTAATGTCAATGTGGATGCAGGTACAGGTATTGTTTATAGCTTGGAGCTAGGATTTCTTCTATGAAAAGGATAATCGGCTCAAGGTAAGTCCAGGGATATGATGAGCGGTGGTGTATTCACCATTTTATGGATCAGTGTGTCCTAGAGGCAGTGCCCACTAGCGGTCCATGTAGTTGCATGTCATATAGATGCATTCTAGGTTGTTTGTTTACTAATAAAAATTTAGAAATATATAATAAGCAAGAATCATAATGATATTATTATTAATAACAATGCCCACACTATAAATAATAATGAAAATAATTAAAAAAAAAAAATATATATATATATATATATATATATAATATTTATAATACAAAACATAGGAATGTGGATATCCCAATGGTAAACTAAAATATAGAATAAAAACTAACAATAAAAGTAATATTTGTTCCATTGCCGATATGAAGGAAATTATAATTTCAAATTATGTTTGCGGCATGCAAGGAGGCGTGACTTACCACTTGGCAAGTCTCCGCCATGATTAGCATGCGGGATGAACATTAAGGGGGAGGAGAGGAAGGTAGTGGTGTGTGGGAAAGGGTGGCGGAGACGGTAGTGAAGGTGAGAGTGGGAAGTTACAGCGAAGAAGAAAGGAAGAAGAAGCTTGGGAGAAGAAGAAAAACTACAGCCTGATTTCCTGTTTGAATTGTATGTGTTTCATTCTTTAAGCTTGGTCTAAATGCCATAATATGTGTGTTAAATATTTTTAAAGAAAAATTTATGAATCTGGTATTAGATTGTATACTTTCTCTTGCTGTGTTTATGGAAACGAAATCTGAAATTTACACTGCATTGTAGAACTTGGGTGCATGATAGTTTTAGAGTGCATTCATTCTTTAGTTGACCGCTCTGACCCTGGATTGTCGAGTCCTTTTGGAAACATTGCTTGCTCATTTTTGGTTCGTGCAAAGCGAAGCTGAGTTCAAGTTTGAAATTTTACGTTGATAGAGCAAGATGTTTGTTCCTTTAAAGCATTGGTGAAGAACGAAAAACCAAAAGAAATGATGGTTGAAGTGTATTCATTTGCATGTATATGTTTATAAAAGAACCATGAAAATCCCATCCAACTAAAGCCTGGATTTAGAGAACTGTTTCATTGGAAGTTTGTCTCTGAGATACCATGAGTTTTACAGCCAAACTTGACCATTGAAAATTGTTGTAATAATTTGTATATGGCTCGTAGATTTGCCGAAGACATTTTTTGAAGTATGGAAATTATTTTATCAAAATTCTTGTTAAACTCAATTCGCTGCAGAGGAAATGAATTGTAAAGATTATGCAATCTTTGATTTGAATAATAAAGGAATGAAGGACGAAATGAACTGAATGTTAATCTTGTTATTCCCTGTTTGAATTAGGAAATGAAACATTTGTGTATAAATCATTCCAAAAAATAAAGAGATAAAAATGTTTTAAAAGCTTGCATGCTCCAGAATTGTCTATAGAAATGTATTTCTTTTCTTTTGATAGTTGTATGACTGACGGGGAAATTATAACATAGCTTAGGCTTTCCTTTAAAACGTATTTCTCCTTTAAAATATTTAGTGGACCATTGAAGATTGATTTGCAATAAAAATACAAACATTGTGCAATGTGTTATCTGTTTCGTAGTAAATTTTGAATAGAGTTTGAACTTAGGAGGCAATAAAATCCGTGAGTGTTGTGCCAGGATTTAGACAATGTTTTTCATGTATAAAACATAAAGTTTAAGAAGACTGAATAGGTCTTGGAAATATTACCGCCATCAAGACCTTTCCTAGCCAGAACTCTTAAACAACTTGAGAGTTGTATAGATAAAGAATGAGTTTTGAACTCATGATTTGTCGGTTGGGACATATGAAGAATTGAAAGCTATGACTTCAGTGTAACACTGTAAGCTACCTTGAGTTATGGTTGAGTAGATCAAGCACCAACTGCATTTACCAATTGAAATATAAAGGAACAATAGTTCAAAATATTTCTAGAGGGAAAAACGTAAATGTGTTGAAAAGAAACAAAAGAAACACTTAAATCCGTCATAAGGATTTTGGAAAAATATAACGAATATGTGGATGCTCAAGACAAAAACATAAGCCTTATTTCCATCTGCCGAAGTTATAGTTCCTTCGTGATAACTAGAAGGACTTTTAAAAAAATGTAATTTTTATTAAAGAGGGATTCGTGAAACAGTTTTTCAAACTATGTGTATATTAAGTGAAAAGCCCAATTACATTCGTTTCATACCCAAAATTTTATAGCTAGACTATCTTTGCTGTGTAAAAGATGAAGACCTGAAGAGGTAACTTTTTGAACATCAAAACAATGAGGGTCTTAAGAAAGAAGTCGTAGCTTACTCCTGAAATAAATGCTCTGCAATTTTAAGTATTGCTAATTTGTGGTTTATGATAATGTGATAAGTTATACTTCGTTTAACATAGAGAGAGATTGATGATTTCCAATGAAGAAATTATTGTCTTTAAGAAGTGTAAAATAATTATATAAGGATTGTTTGTATGGGAAAAAGAAAATGGTTTTGCTTATATTACGTAGTCGATAGTGGGTTTCAATAGCCTCTTAAACAGATGGTGAAGAGATTAGAGTTAAATAAGTTTCCTTTTTGAAAAATAATTTGATTAATTTTAAATCGATTGTTGGTTGGATAAAAGTTAGAATTATAATGATTAGAAATGTACTTTAATTTAGTTGTTGTCATATTTACTTTATGTAGAATATAGCATGTAATAAACTAAATTGTTTTAGTTTTATAAAGTTAGTTTAGCAATTTTATGTCAAAATTACTCTAAAATCGTAGTTAAGATACACAATAGATTTTATCATTTAAATTAGGTTTAAACTTATTCTAAAGGTAAACATAGGGGTGTGGATTATAATTTTAAAAGGATAATAGTTGTGGGTAGACAACGAGATTATCCTGAAGGTTGTGGGTAGGCAACCTATATACCATGAATGTGGGAAGACATTCATATTTTTCCAGCCTTGGATGAGGAGCGGAGCTCTCAATCCATTTTGGTTAAGTCGAACTCCAGATCACGAGGAGAAAAGAAATATTTATGATATGGGCATAAATATTTGACTAACCCATCTAGAACCTGGGCAGGAAGTTTCATGGGAATATGCATAATGATATGGGCTTATGCAGAAATGAGACTTCTGGAGTGTTATCATGGCAAGATGAACTCATGATGCAATTCAGGGAAGTGAATTGTCATCAGCCCCAACATGCATACGCTAATATCTCGTAGTAGATATGGGGAAATTAAGCGTTCAAGCTCTAGGTGATATGGGCCCTAGAGTAGGAAAACCCCTGCCAATACTTGGGTACTCGGGTAGGAGTGGAAAGTATGATAAGGCAACTCAAGCTGGGATCTGGCCAATCTCATCTTCGTGATTATTTTGGCTGTAGTAGAATGGCAATCATGAAATATTAAAGCATGTTTATCTAGATGTTAATATTAAATGGCTGGCATGGAAATTGAAAATTGACATGGAAAGTGATTTTTATTTATATCTCGATACATGAAACCAAGTGGTATGACTTGGGTTATTACAGTTGGTATCAGAGCAACGTGAATTCTTAGATAATAAAACCATTAGTTTATAACAAATAGATTACATAAATAAAATTAAAAGAAGATTAACAAAGCTCTTCTCTGCTAACAGGCAATGGCTTTCGGACAAGGAGCTAGTTCCTCAAAAATACTGATAACAATGGCTCAATGGGAGAGGCTGATCGAGAATCCAATAAGAGTCCTTAGAAAGGTAGTAAGGACAAGTGCTACTGAGGAAACAATGGAACCCCCTCGGGTAACAAGGAGGGAAAAGGAGCCTATGGCCAAGGATGATAAGGTGACTCGAATGCTCCAATTAATGCAAGAGCAAATGAGTCAGCAGAGAGAACAGATGGATCAGCAAAAGGCTCAGATGCTGGAGCATATGGCTCAACAAAAGGCACAGATGCTAGAACACATGGAACAACAAAAGTTCCAGTTAACCCAACAACAAGATATGATTACACAACAACAAAAGATAATTGAAAATTTGTCAAAGGGAAAAGAAATGATGGTCGCTGGGGAAGAAACATCTGTAGACCCTAGAAGAAGGCAAGTTGGGTCTGAACTCGATAAAGATATGCAAAAATTTGATATAGCTAAATTTTATGGCAAAGGAAATGGTGAAGAAGTTGAAAGGTGGCTGAATAGCTTGGAAGCCTACTTTGCTGTCAGAACTTTGTCCTCCAAGTCTAAAACTTCTTATGCAGTCTTCCGTTTGATAGGAGCTGCTGCAGACTGGTGGGACACTTATAGAAAAACACACAATGTAGAAGTTGCAGATGTGCCCTGGGAGGACTTTGTGACTATATTTAAAGAAATATATTTATCTCCCCAATTTTACCTAGAGAGAACTACAGAGTTTGCCAAACTGACTCAAGGAAATATGACAGTCACTGAGTATTACCAACGGTTTGTCCAGTTACTAAAATACATGTCGAAATATGAGCAAAGAACCGAAGTCAAGGTCCAAAAATTTCTATTAGGTCTCCATCCGAAATATAGTGACCTACTACTCATGCTTAAGCCCGCATCCTTAATAGCTGCCTGGGATTTGGCAAAGCAGTGTGAAGAAAACCATAAGGCCAAAAAGGCTTATTACCAGAAAACCTCTGACAGGGAAGAACTGTCAAAGAAAAAGAGTGATGGACCACCCAGATGGGAAAATAACAAGGGAAATAAGGGTCGATATGAAAACAAAAATAGAAATGACAAGGGCAAGAATAGATTCCAGGGGAATAGGAATCAAGGCAACCGGGGAGACTAGTTTAAAGGAAATTTCAACAAGTTTGAATAGAGAGCTAAAGATAATGCACAGGGTGGTAACAATGGGGAAAAGAGGGAAAAGGCACCCCGAACTGGATGTTGGATATGTCAATAGCTACATTATGTTGACAAATGCCCTATGAGAGCTGACAAGAGGCAAGAGCCAACAGAGCCAACCCATAAAATCTATGCTGCAATAGGTAATCCAAAACTTAGTGGCCAAGCCCTACCTTTTTTGTTAATTGGTAAAATTTATGACAAGAATGTAAAAATTTTAATTGATTCAAGAGCTACTGACAGTTTTATTTCACCTAATTTATTGAGAGACATACCGAAAAAACCTGGATTTATGGCTAATGGGTGGAAGGTTGAGTATGGCTCTGGGTAAACTTATACAGTAGAACAATGTCTGTTTGATCCTCAGATAACTTTACCTCAGGGAAAAACCATATGGCAACTTTATGTAGCACCCTTACATACTTTTGACATAATTTTAGGAATAGACTAGCTCAAGGCTCATAAGGCATTATTAAATTTTGAAGAAAGGTGGATGGAGTTCACTGACGATTCCAAATAGAGGATTCGAATTTGTTGTGAACGTAAGTTAGTAGAACCTCATCTTTTGACAACAATGCAAGTCAAAAAGGCTATCAGGAAAAGAAGTAGGGTGTTTGTAGTTAAACTTAATAAAAAAGAAGTAGAGTCGAAAGCAAGCTATTTCTAGACCTATCCAGTGTTAAATGATTTTCGAGATGTTTTTCCTGAGAATTTACCTAGACTACCACCCAAAAGGGAATTTGATTTCTCAATAGAGTTACTCCCTGGAGCTGCACCTATAGCTCGAGCACCATACAAAATGACAACTATTGAATTGCAAGAGCTTAAAACTCAACTTCAAGACCTGCTAGAAAAGGGACATATTAAGCCAAGTGTTTCACCATGGGGAGCACTAGTTCTATTTGTGAAAAAGAAATATGGAACCTTAAGACTCTGTATTGACTATAGGATGTTGAATAAAATGACTGTCAAGAATAAATATTCTTTACCCAGAATAGATGATCTTTTTGATCAATTAAAAGGAGCTACCATCTTCTCAAAAATTGACCTGAGATCTGGTTACCATCAGTTAAGAATTCGAGAAGAGGATACCCATAAAACAACTTTTCACACCAGATATGGGCATTATGAATTCATAGTCCTACCTTTTGGATTAACTAATGCCCCAACAACATTTATGAACCTCATGAACAATGTCTTTCGAGAACAACTGGATCGGTTTGTATTGATATTCCTGGATGATATATTGATATATTCAAAAAATAGGGATGAGCACGATCAACATATGAGGGTTGTTCTCGAAGTTCTAAGGCAAAATCAGTTATATGGAAAACTATCCAAGTGTGAATTTTATACTCCTCAAGTACAATATTTAGGACATGTGATTTCTGTTGAAGGGGTGTCTATAGATCCAAAGAAAATAGAGGCTATCATTGGATGGCCTGCTCCAAAAAATGTCTCTGAAGTGTGGAGTTTCATGGGAATGGCTGGATATTATTGACATTTTGTCAAGGACTTCTCCAAGATAGCTTACCCCATAACCAATTTGCAAAAGAAGGGAAAAAATTTTATATGGACAGAACGGTGTGAGGAGACTTTTAAAAAACTTAAAGAAAAGTTAACTACAATGCCAATTCTCATAATACCATATCCAAATTTTCCATTTATTGTTTGCACCAATGCTTCTATTGAGGGTTTAGGAGGCATACTCATGCAAGAGGATGGAATAATAGCCTATGAGTCCCGAAAACTCAAGAAGCATGAACTGAACTATGCCACCCATGACTTAGCAACAGTGGTGCATGCTCTCAAAATGTGGCATCATTATTTATTGGGTAAACCCTTTGAGTTGCAAACCGATCATCAAATCCTGAGATACATCTTTACCCAACCAATGCTCAATGCCAGACAGAGGCGCTGGATGGAATTTTTGGTAGAATATGACTTTAACATTGAGTACATTAAAGGAAAAGAAAATAAGCTTGTCGATGCACTGAGTAGAAGAAGGCACATTTCTGCTATGTCTCAATGTCAATTTGATTTAGTCGAACAGATAAGAACCCTGCAACTTCAGGATGAATTCTCTCAAACATGTTGTAATATGGTATAGTAAGGATCTGAAAAATCCAAGGAATTTCAAATCAAAGAGAATACTCTGTTTTTCTGAAATCAGATGGTGGTACCTGATGATCAAAACCTTAAAATTAAAATATTGCAAGAAGCACATTATACTCCATATTTCGCCCATCCTGGGTATGTAAAGATGTATGAAAATCTTAGAAGAGATTATTACTGGCCAGGAATGAAAAGGAATGTTGCTGAATTTGTAGCAAAATGCTTAGAGTGTCAAAAAGTTAAGGCGGAACATTTGCATCCCATAGGACGTTTGCAATCACATGCAATTCCGGAGTATAAATGGTAAGTGGTAACTATGGATTTCATAGTCGGGTTGCCTAAAAATCGCTTTCAGCATGATGCTATCCTGGTAGTGGTTGACAAGTTGACTAAGGTAGCACATTTTATACCTAGAAATATAAAGGATGGAGCGCCTGCTGTAGCCCAAAAATTTTCCAGGGAAGTGGTACGGCTACATGGTTTTCCTAAAACCATTATATCAGATAGGGATTCCCGATTTACATCTGAGTTTTGGCAAGCATTGCATCAGGCTTGGGGTATAAAACTTAACATCAGTACCGCATATCATCTTGAAACTGATGGACAAACTGAAAGGGTTAACCAAGTTCTGGAGGATATGTTGTGAATGTATTGCATGGATCATCAGACCAAATGGGAAGATTATCTGTATCTGGTAGAATTTACCTACAACAATGGGTATAATGCTTCACTAAAAATGGCACCTTTTGAAGCTTTATATGGAAGAAGGTGCATAACACCTTTGTCTTGGGGCAATATGGAAGATCGAGTAATGATCAAATTAGAAATATTGAAGGAGATGGAAGAACAGTTAAAGGAAATTTGGGTTAGGCTCAAGGAGGCCTCTGACCGACAAAAGAGTTATGCTGATCTGAAATGAACTCCTAGGGAATTCGTTGTGGGAGACAAAGTTTTCCTAAGAGTTAAACCCACCAAGAGCTCTATCAAATCCTCCAAACTTAGTCCAAGATTTGTAGGACCATTTACCATCACTGATAAAATTGGCCCAGTAGCCTACAAATTAGCTTTACCCCCAAATCTGTCCAAAATCCATGATACTTTCCATGTGTCTCTCCTTAAGAAATATCTATCAGATCCTTCTCATATTTTGAATGTTGATCACTTGCAGATGATAGATCCCATGCGCATTGAGGTGCACCCAGTTAGGATACTTGGCTTCCATACAAAGCAACTATGAAAAAGGAATATTAATCAATGTAGGGTCCAATGGGACCAATATTCTAAAAACAACGCCACATGGGAAGATGTGGACTTGATGAAAAGATAATTTCCATTTTTGTTTGAACCATGATAAAACACTATGTCATATTTTTTTGTTATGAGCAAAAGAAACTGATGTATGCATTTTGTTATTTGATAAAATTTTATACTGCTTGTAATCAGTGATAAGTAAAAGAGGATTTGTGAAAGATTCAAAAGAAATCTGGATGATGAATTTTGGTTATGCTCATTGCTATGTATAGATCAAAATTATGATTGATGATGTCTAAGATTTGCAAACACAGGGACTGTGTTTAATCTTAGGGGGTGAGTATGTAACAACCCAGTTGTTGCACTATTTATTTTGTCTATTTTTCTCTTAAGGGTAAGGTACTGCTAATGTCAATGTGGATGCAGGTACAAGTATTGCTTATAGCTTGGAGCTGGGATTTCTTCTATGAAAAGGATAATCGGCTCAAGGTAAGTCCAGGGATATGATGAGCGGTGGTGTATTCACTTATGGATCAGTGTGTCCTAGAGGCAATGCCCACCAACGGTCCATGTAGTTGCATGTCATATAGATGCATTCTAGGTTGTTTGTTTACTAATAAAAATTTAGAAATATATAATAAGCAAGAATCATAATGATATTATTATTAATAACAATGCCCACACTATAAATAATAATGAAAATAATTAAAAAGAAATAATATATATATATATATATATATATATAATATTTATAATACAAAACATAGGAATGTGGATATCCCAATGGTAAACTAAAATATAGAATAAAAACTAACAATAAAAGTAATATTTGTTCCATTGTCGATATGAAGGAAATTATAATTTCAAATTATGTTTGTGGCATGCAAGGAGGCGTGACTTACCACTTGGCAAGTCTCTGCCATGATTAGCATGCGGGATGAACATTAAGGGGGAGGAGAGGAAGGTAGTGGTGTGCGGGAAAGGGTGGCGGAGACGGTAGTGAAGGCGAGAGTGGGAAGTTATAGTGAAGAAGAAAGGAAGAAGAAGCTTGGGAGAAGAAGAAAAACTACAACTTGATTTCCTGTTTGAATTGTATGTGTTTCATTCTTTAAGCTTGGTCTAAATGCCATAATATGTGTGTTAAATGTTTTTAAAGAAAAATTTATGAATCTGGTATTAGATTGTATACTTTCTCTTGTTGTGTTTATGGAAACGAAATCTGAAATTTAGACTGCATTGTAGAACTTGGGTGCATGATAGTTTTAGAGTGCATTCATTCTTTAATTGACCGCTTTGACCCTGGATTGCCGAGTCCTTTTGGAAACATTGCTTGCTCATTTCTAATTAACCTGGTTCGTGCAAAGCGAAGTTGAGTTCAAGTTTGAAATTTTACGTTGATAGAGCAAGATGTTTGTTCCTTTAAAGCATTGGTGAAGAACGAAAACCAGAAGAAATGGTGGTTGAAGTATATTCATTTGCATGTATATGTTTATAAAAGAACCATGAAAATCCCATCCAACTAAAGCCTAGATTTAGAGAACTGTTTCATTGGAAGTTGGTCTCTGAGATACCATGAGTTTTACAGCCAAACTTGACCATTGAAAACTATTGTAATAATTTGTATATGGCTCGTAGATTTTCCAAGAGATTTTTGAAATATGGAAATTATTTTATCAAAATTCTTGTTAAACTCAATTCCCTACAAAGGAAATGAATTGTAAAGATTATGCAATATTTGATTTGAATAATAAATAAATTAAAATAACTGTTAATCCTGTTATTTCTTGTTTGAATTATAAAATGAAACACTTGTGCATAAATCATTTCAAAAAATAAAAAGATATAAGTGTTTTAAAATCTTGCATGTTCCAGAATTGTCTATAGAAATGTATTTATTTTCTTTTGATAGTTGTATAATTGACGGGGAAATTATAAGATAGCTTAGGATTTCCTTTAAAATGTATTTCTCCTTTAAAATGTTTAGTGGACCATTGAAGATTGATTTGCAATAAAAATACAAACATTGTGCAATGTGTTATCTGTTTCGTAGTAAATTTTGAATAGATTTTGAACTTAGGAGGCAATAAAAGTCGTGAGTGTTGTGCCAGGATTTAGATAATATTTTTCATGTATAAAACATAAAGTTTAAGAAGACTGAACAGGTCTTGGAAATATTACCGCCATCAAGACCTTTCCTAGCCAGAACTCTTAAACAACTTGAGATTTGTATAGATAAAGAATGAGTTTTGAACTCATGATTTGCCTGTTGGGACATATGAAGAATTGAAAACTATGACTTCAGTGTAACACTGTAAGCTACCTTGAGTTATGGTTGAGTAGGTTAAGCGCCAACTGCAATTACCAATTGAATTATAAGGGAACAATAGTTTCAAAATATTTCTATAGGGAAAAACATAAATGTATTGAATAGAAGCAAAAGAAACACTTTAATCAGTCATAAGGATTTTGGAAAAATATAATGAATATGTGGATACTCAAGACAAAAACATAAGCCTTATTTCCATTTGTCGAAGTTATAGTTCCTTCGTGATAACTAGAAGGACTTTTAAAAAATGTATTTTAATAAAGAGGGATTCGTGAAACAGTTTTTCAAACTATGTGTATATTAAGTGAAAAGCCCAATTACATTCGTTTCATACCCAAAAATTTTATAGCTAGACTATCTTTGTTGTGTAAAATATGAAGACCTGAAGAGGTAACTTTTTGAACATCAAAACAATGAGGGTCTTAAGAAAGAAGTCGTAGCTTACTCCTGAAATAAATGCTCTGCAATTTTAAGTATTGCTAATTTGTGGTTTATGGTAATGTGATAAGTTATACTTCGTTTTAACATAGAGAGAGATTGATGATTTCCAATGAAGAAATTATTGTCTTTAAGAAGTGTAAAAGAATTATATAAGGATTGTTTGTATGGGAAAAAGAAAATGGTTTTGCTTATACTACGTAGTCAATAGTGGGTTTCAATAGCCTCTTAAACAGATGGTGAAGAGATTAGAGTTAAATAAGTTTCCTTTTTGAAAAATAATTTGATTAATCTTAAATCGGTTGCTGGTTGGACTAAAGTTAGAATTATGATTTTCAGGTACATTGCTTCTCATGCAACAGGATTGGTCATAAAGCTTCTCAATGCAAAGGAAATGAGAAATATGGCTTTGGTTTTAGAGCCACACAATTCAGAAGTCATGGTCATAATGGTCATGAAAACAAAACTTCACAATACAGGGTTCAGGAAAGGAATGGATATGGAAATTATTTCAAGAAATATTTCAGGAAATGGGCACCATCCAAAGGCTACAATATCAAGTGTTTTAAATTACAATAACTTTGGGCATATTGCAAAACGGTGCAGGACTCAATTCTAAACAGGTTCAAGGCAAGAAGGTCAAACAGGTTCAAGGTAAGAAGGTCAAATAGGTTCTAGACAAGAAGATCAAGTAATTCATAAAGAGAAGGATATAAAAAAAAACATGGAAGGAAGTTGATAGAGGAAAAAATCAATGTAATATGGGAGTAAAGGTACTCCCACCCCAAAATTAATCACCTCAAGAGAGAATGTGGTGAGGAGGCTATGCTTAAGAGTCATATCTTTTAGCCCCATAGGTGTCCCTTTTGCCATTGATGTCAAAGGGGGAGAGATTTGAGTAAGGGGGAGAGCATTGAGTTAGGGGGAGCAGCCTCCAAAGAGAGTATTGAGTTAGGGGGAGCAACCTCCAAAGAGAGCATTGAGTTAGGGGGAGCAGCCTCCAAAGAGATTATTGAGTCAGGGGGAGCAACTTTGATTCTCAGAGATGGTTTTTACAGTGATTGTGGTTTTTGCTTTAGAGGTGTTGCCATCAATGAAAAAGGGGGAGATTGTTTGCAATTTGAGTTGTTTTATGTTGTCATTGATGTCACAAGGTAACATTGAGTTTTTATGACCAAAGCATTCATATTTCGGAGAGCATGGATATATACAGGGTTTTTATGAAAACCAAGGTAGGTAAAATAAAAGGTTTTATTTAAAACCATGGATGGTAGATTTGAAATGGGTTTTTCTTAAAACCCAGGTTGGATTTTTGTTTCGTTGAAAAAGGTGCCCTGGAGATGGAGATATTCAATTTTGAATATTTGGTTTAAATTTTAATATTTAAAATTAAAATTACCTCAGCATCGACTTCATCATCAAAAAAAAATTAATTTTAAAGCGCTGCTGATGTTTGTAAAATTAAAGGGAAGTTGCATATAAATGCAAAGGCTTTTATTTCAAAATCCTTGGAATCGAATGTAGAGGAGATAAGACGAAAAGCACCAAAATCTTCGTGTGGTAGCGTGGTCCAACAACGAGTGAGGGGAGTGCAAAGATTTTTGCTTGCGAAAGAGACGAGGTTCGATTCCCACGGGTTAGATTTTTGAGCAAGATAATTGGCCCATGTTTTTGTTGATGTGAGAAAGGGGAGAAGGACAAAAGCACATTCTACGCTCTTCGTCCTATGCGAGCGCGTAGCTCGCGTGGTCTTTGGCACCGCGGTTGAGGATTGTTTGGGCAGAGACGAGGGTTCGATTCCCTCTAAGAGGCAAGTAATGTTTTTATTAATAAATTTTTATTATTGCCTAATGTTGGAGGAATAAGGTGATGAGGGTTGATTTGTTTTTTTATTGGAAGGCAAGTTTAAAAGCACTTTTAGAAAAGAAGATATTTATGGTATTTTCCTTTTATAAAAGTATATCATATTATATATCGTTGGAAAGCTTATTTCGAGGGCTATTTGAATAACTAATTTAGAAAGAGAAATAAGGTATATGTAGAGATATATTTCTATTTTGTAAAATATTTCAAAGTGAAGGTTGTTTTGTTTCAAAGTGTGTTGAGTGTGGCAGATTTCCAAAGGGGTTTCTTCACTTCATAAAAGGTATGGGCACATTCTCCTATTGATTGTTTATGGTGGTTGATTTCTGAAATATCATTGGAGGGAAAATGATTGTTTATGGTTTCTTTTTCAAAAGTGGTTGGTTGAATGCATCAAGGTTTTCTGAATTGAGAGTTGTGTTTAAACCTTGTGTTATAAGCATAGTGGTTGAAGCCCATTGGTTGTGAAAGAACTTGAGTTAGAAAAGAACATGAGTATCATTGTTATGTGAGATTTGTGGTTGAGCATTGTTGGAAAAATTTGAGTTGGTTGATACATACTTGGACTAGGGTTGTGTGAGAGAGAGTTGTCCCTTGTGATGATTGGTTGAGTTGAGTTGATTGAACCTAGTCAAGTGATGTGTGAAGTGATTGTTCAAGTTCTATGAAACAAACTATTCCATAATTCTATGTTGAG
Source organism: Wollemia nobilis (assembly GCA_028583015.1). NCBI lineage: Eukaryota > Viridiplantae > Streptophyta > Pinopsida > Araucariales > Araucariaceae > Wollemia > Wollemia nobilis. Next base: position 471,535 of record JAQPPZ010013871.1, read on the forward strand.
TTGATATTGAGTTTAGAACATATTGAGTCTCTAATAATTCTCTTTATGGTTCTATAAGACTTGAGTTGAGTTGAGGTTGACTTGAATTGAGTTGAGGTTGATTTGGGTTGAGAGTGAGATTAGAATATATTGAGTCTCTAACAATTCTCTTTATTATTCTATGAAGTGGATTTGAGTTGAGATTGCCATTCATTGTTGAGTTCATTTTGAGTACTACTTGAGCATGATTGATTGAGCCTTTGAGAAGGCCTTTGGGACAGATTTGAGGACATTGTTGGGACATATTTGGGCAAGTTCTTGGTGAGCTTGCTAGAACAGTTTTGGGAAAGTTCTTGGTGAGCTTGCTAGAGCAGATTTGGGCAAGTTCTTGGTGAGCTTGCTACAATAGATTTGGGCAAGTTATTGGTGAGCTTGCTAGAGCATATTTGGGCAAGTTCTTGATGAGATTGCTAGAGAAGATTTGGACAAGTTATGTGTGAGCTTATTATTCAGCATTGGATAGGTTCTATGTGAGCTTGTTATTCAGTATTGGACAAGTTCTGTGTGAGATTGTTAAGTAGGTTATGTGTGAGCCTATTGTGTAGGTTATTTGTGATCCTATTGATAGATCTTTGGAGGTGACAGAGTATGAAGGGCAAAGTCTTAGTGGATAGAGATATAGTAGCCAACACAGTTGAAGACAAATCTAAGTGATGAGTCTTCAAGTGGAGATAGGTCCACCGATCAGTGCAGCAGAGAGACAGTCTTCTAGAAGATAACATAGCCAGAGCATAATGGGAAAGAGTTCTCCTTTGGAAAAAGATCCATAAATATTGTAATTGGGAGTGATTTCCAAAGATATTTATTGATAAAGTTTTAGTAAAATATTTTCTCAGTGGAGTAGCCCACATTGGGTGAACCACATAAATTGTTGTGTCTCAATTGTGTGGTGACTTATGCTCTTGCTTACTACTACTATATAAGTTATTAATGCACACTGCTATATTTGGTTATTGAAATTAAGGACATTAATTGATATTGGTTTGAAAAGAAAGTAAAAAGCGGTCTTATACTATTCACCTCCCCTCTCAGTATAAGCTTGTGTTATTCAGATGTCAAAAGGAATGCAATTGATTGATTTCAAAAAGTTTCATAATGTCTTATGAAGCATGACCAAAAAGGTTTTTCATTAAAACCCTGATGGAGAAAAATAAAAGGTTTTCCATTAAAATCATTGGAGGAGAAAATAAAAGGTTTTCCATTAAAACCATTGAGGGAGAAAATAAAAGGTTTTCCATTAAAACCATTGAAGGAGAAAATAAAAGGTTTTCCATTAAAACCACTAAAGGAGAAAATAAAAGGTTTTTCATAAAAACCATTGGAAAATAAAGTATAATAATTTTATTATACTAAGGAAGCTTAAAAATAATTATAAATTAATTTTAAATTAATTTATTAGTTAATTTACTTAACTTGAAAAGTTATTTAAATTAATTATTAATTATAAATTAATTAAATTAAGGTTAAAACCCTAAAGTGGGTTCTAGATTTGAAATTTGAAATTCAATTTTGAAAAGCATAGACGTGAGGAGGAATTTTATATTATGAATATAAAAGGGAGCACCTACCACTTTAATAAAATTACCATGCCTAAGAAACAAACGTGCGAAGCAAAGAATTTAGCGCTGCGACCAAGGGAAACAAAAACATGTTTTTTGCATGTGAAAAAGGAGAAGTGTTGAAGGTATAAGAGGAAGGCATCTATCCTTCCTTCATGTGGGCCTTTGTAGCCCACATGATGAGTGCCCAAGAGCCTAAGCGCTTAGGAAAGAGGAGATGGCAGATCGAGTCATGCCAAATCCCCTTTTGGTGGGGAATACAAGGTACACAAGGTGTTTAATCTCTAAAATTTTTGGTGGTTGTTTGGGCAAGTTAAAAAATAATTTTGCATGTTTATTATTGGTTCTAAGGTTGCAAGGGAGTTATAAGGTTTGGCAAAATTAAATTTTTAATATTGTTTGCTTAAAGGTTTTATGCATGGAGTGAAAAGTGTTTGGTTGATATTCTATAGTGGTGAATATTATTAAAGTGGTTAATATCCTATGGTGGTGGATATTATTTTAAGAGTGGTTGATTTATTAGGGTGTTGGTCACTATTCTAAGATTGGAGTTGATAAGGTGTTTCCAAGTATTTTGTTATGTATGATTTGTTGAAAGAGGAAGAAATAAGACATTGATTATATCTTGGTGCAAAGAATATTTTTGAGGAAATATTGGAATAATATTTTTTGTATTCTAACCTTCTTGAGTTTGGAAAAGAAGTGTTTTATGGTTGTGGCAGATTTGTGAGGTCTACTCCTTATCATAAAAAAAAGGTATGAGCACATTCTTCCATAGTTAAGTTGATTGGTTGGTTTTTTGAAAAATAAGTTTGGAGTGAAAATGACTTGATTAGGGTTTCCTTATTGAGTGTGTTGAGTGAATGCTTCAAGGTTTTTTGAAATAAAGAATTATTGTTAAACCTTGTCTGATAAGCATTGTTGTTGAAACCATTAGTTGTATGAAGAACTTGAATTAGGGTTTGAGTATCATTTCTATGTGAAGATTGCTTTATAAGCATTTTTGTTGAATTGATTTTTTGAGCAAAGAACTTGAACTAGGGTTTAAGTATCATTGTTATGTGAGAGTTGTTTTATAAGCATTTTTGTTGAAGTGAGTTATTGAGTAAAGAACTTGAACTAGGGTTTGAAGAGAACATGAGTATCATTGTTATGTGAGAGTTGTTTCATAAGCATTGTTGTTGAAGTGAGTTGTTGAGTGAAGAACTTGAACTAGGGTTTGAAGAGAACATGAGTATCATTGTTATGTGAGATTTGTTGTTGAGCATTGTTGGAAACATTTTGAGTTGATGTTTATATGCTTGGAATAGGGTTTGTGAACAAGGGTTGTTTCATTGAGTGATTGATTGAGTAGATTTGGTTGAGCCTAGTCAAGTGGATGTGTGAAGTGATTGTTCAAGTTCCATAAAACAAACTATTCTATATTCTGAATTGAGTTGAGAAAGTGATTGAGCATTGAGCTAAAATTGAAGCATATTGAGTCTCTAACAATTCTTCTTATGTTTCTAAGAGTGATTGAAAGTAATTGAGCATTGTGATTAGTATAGAACATATTGAGTCTCTAACAATTCTATTTATGTTTCTATGATACTGGACAAGTTCTATGTGGACTTGTTGAGAATATTTGGATAAGTTCTATGTGGACTTGATGAGTATATTTGGACAAGTTTTGTGTGGAATTGATGAGCATATTTGGAAAAGTTTTGCATGGAATTGTTAATGATATTGGATAATTTTTGTGTAAAATTGTTGAGCATATTTGGACAAGTTATGTGTGAACTTGTTGAACAGATTTAGACAAGTTCTGAGTGGACTTGTTGAGAAGATTTGAGTAAGTTCTAGAGAGGACTTGTGGACATATTAGTGTGAGCTTTTATGAAATATTGCAAGGCATATTTGAGACAAGTCTTTGAGAAGACTTGAGAGTAGAGTTGATTTATTTGTTCAAAACCTTGAGTTAATATTTGGAGCAGATCCAACAGAGTTGAGTCAAGACTTGAGTTGAGGCTTGAAGATAGAGATCGAGAACAAATTTGTGCTAGATCGAAGGACTATGTTTAGTGCAGATTGAAGAGCAAAGTTTGGTTCAAATTTGAGGACAAATTTGTACCAGACCAGAGACAAATATTGAGGACAAATTTGTGCTAGATTGAAGGACTATGTTTAGTGTAGATTTGATATAGAGCTTTAGAGGTGATAGAGCAGAGAGGATAGTAGTCTCCAGTGGATATAGATCCATAAACTAGGGTAGTGAGGATAGGTCTTCTGAGTGGGGACAAGAGTCTTCAATGGAGAGATCCACAAGCCAATGTAGTGGAGGCAGTAGTCTTCTAGAGGATCACCAACCAGATCTGAGGAGAAGGAGTTCTCCTGTGGATAGAGATCCATGAACTTGATTTAGGGGATTGGTGTCTCCTTTGGACATAGGTCCATAAACATTATAATAGGGAAAGGATTCCCAAGAGATTGATTGAGAAAATTTTAGTGAAATATTTTCTCTATGGAGTAGCCCACATTGGGTGAACCACGTAAATTATGGTGTCTCTATTATGTGTGATGATTTGTGCATTGCTTTGGTTACTGATATTGATATTGCTATCTTTACTTTGCATAATATTGATTGGAAAGAAGAGTAAAAATTTGTCTTAAACTGTTCACCCCTTCTCTCAGTATAAGCTTGTGTTCTTCGAGCCCAAGCAAAGGAGAGGCTTAAGATCGATCAGAGTACCTCTCACATCCCAAAGGAGGGTAACACCTTTTTTGTTAATGCACAAAGGCAAAGTGTGTTGTTGCAACAATACCCAAGTTTGAATCCCTCTAAAATTAGGCACCTAATTAATTTTTTATATTTACAAAGGTGGGCATTTCTTTCTTTTGTAATATTTATAGACGAGGAATTTTTTTGAAAAGATAAAGATAATTTTTGTGCATTCTTTTGCATTGACAAGGGTGATTGTGATAGTAAACTTAATTTTGCAAAATTCAACACTTTATTTTTGTAAAATTAACCAATTGTAAAAGGTGCATTTTCAACAGAGATCGATACCTTCACTATTCATGTTTTTCATTTCTTGCTTTGAAATTCATTCTTTGCAACAATTGTTCAAACAAAAATATAATCAACCCCTTATCAAACCTTCAAGGTTTGGAGCAATGGTCAATATATAAAATACCTTTTGTGGTCATTTATAGGTAACATTGTCATGATTCATTACTCTGCTTTATGCCTAAAATAGCTACGATAATGATGTATTTGGTCTATCTTTATAAATTTTTAGGGATAAATAAGGAAACCATAATTGTTTGTTTTCACTTTATCAATTACCCTATTTGCAACTATTGCTTGATATAGACCCTAAAATTAAGATTCTAAGGAGTTATTTTTAATCAGGTGTCATAGATAGGAAAAATATCATTTTTTACTACCTAATTACTATATATTGAGCTCTTTTATGTACCTCAAAGTCTCTCTCATGTATGATTTTGTATATCGAGAGGACTAGCTTCTTCCATGTACCAATGGGTATATTAGAAGGGTGGGTATATTGAAAGATTCATCATATCAAACTAGCGATATATAGAAAGGGGAACCATTTTGTGAGATAAGTGAAGAGCAAAAGGCACTGATAAACTAAATCTAAAAACAATAAATACAAAATCAAAGGAAAAAAGAAGAAGAAGATAACAAATACACACATAACACAGTATTTCACCTAGGAAACCTTTACAGGAAAAAAATCTAGCAAAATAATATCTCCTTATCGTATGAACTTAACCATCTCCAATAAAATGATGTTCATATCTTCTCTCTCTTAAAACCCTAATGCAAGTGCAATTAAATAACAACACAAGAACAAATTTTACAATACCATGGGCGTAAAACCATGGGTTCAAATATTTAACCCTAAATAACCCATATGGGTCTAAAAATAGCTTAATAAACCCTAGAAACTCTATGAGGATACATGGAGAGTGTCTTCTACCTTTTAGATTTAACCCCATGAAAATAACATGAAAAATATTCAACATATTTTCAACATCCTTCCACTTGTTGAATACTTTTCATAGGGGCCAAAAATTGGCATTGTCAATTATCAAGGGCAACCACACGCATAGACCTTATACACCAAGAATTTTTTTGAGCAAGTACAACCTTTGTTAATGAATCAACAACATTATTATTTGTATCAACTTTCTCCAGTACCACTCGATTCCCTTCAACCATCTCTCTCAAAAATGGTACTTGATATCAATATGTTTTTATTGATCATGAAAACCAAGATTGTTGGTCAAAAATACTACACTATGACTATCATTATCAATTATCACAACCTTCTGCTTAAGACCAAATGTTGAACACAACCTCTGTAGCCACACTGCTTATTTATAGGTATGAGTTGCTGCAATGTACTCTATATTTGTTGTGGATAAAGCAACCAATGGTTGCTTTTTACTCATCCAATTTACTATCCATCCAAATAGTTTGAATACATAAGCACTTGTGGATATTCTATTGTCCAAATATCTAGCCCATTCAACATACACAAAACCTTGTAAATTTACAATATTACTATCTCCAAATTATCCTAGGTAATAAATAACATAGTCTGAAGTTCCATGCAAGTATCTGAAGATCCTATTCATGGCAATCCAATGTTAATTTCTTGGATTGGACATAAAACTACAAACAACACTAGCATAAAACTACCAACAACACTAGCATAAGGAACATGATGCATTTATTCAATTTCCTCATTTATTTTAGGACATTGTTCAACAAATAAATTTTGACCAACAAGATATAGAGTACATACTGGTTTACAATCATGCATCCTAAACCTCTATAGTATAAAATCAACATATTCCTTTTATTTAACCACAAATTTATATTTGCATGATCCCTTATTATTTCCATATCCAAAATAAATTTTGTAGCACCCAAATCCTTCATGTCAAATTCAAAATATAATTGAGATTTTAGTAACTTTATCATCTTCTTATTGTTACCAATTAATAGCATGTCATCCACATACAAAATAATGATAACAAAAATTTCACCTTCTTATTTAAAATACACACACGGATTTGCTTTACTTTTTCCAAGCCCAAGTGTCAAAACAAACCTATCAAATTTTTGGTTCCACATTCTTGGAGATTGTTTCAAGTCATAAAGAGATTTTTTTCAAGTTGCATACCAAGTCCTCCTTACATTTCACCCTAAAGCATTCTTGTTGTGACATATATATCTTCATCACCATATTTACATCCATATATTCTATTTTAAGATCAAAAGAATCAAAAATAGCCAACATGAATCTAATTGAAGTTAGTTTAGCCATAGGAGAAAAAATCTCACCAAAGTCAATTCCCTCAACTTGAGAAAATCCTTTTGCTACCAGGTGAGCCTTGTACTTCTCCAAATTTCCTTATATATTGTACTTCTTCTTGAATATTCATTTACAACCAACCAACTTTCTTCCAGAGGGTAATTTCACCAAGTCCCACATCTTATTTTTATCCAGGGACTCAATTTCTTCTTCCATAGACATTTTTCAAGACTTATTCTCACTTGATTGAAGTACCTCCTTTATAGTCTTGGGTTCTTCATCAGTAACTAATATATTAAATACAAAACAAATATTTGAAGGGCTATACCTTTTTGGGAGTCTTCTCACTCAATCTAATCTCCTCAAACTTGGAGTTCTAGATTATGCATCTTCAACTTCCTCCTCACCTTCTTCCTCTGAATTTTTCTCTTTAGACTCTCTTTGTAGTTCATCTTCTTATGTAGCACTAGGTTCTACCACAAGTTCTTCCTCTTGTTCCAATTTTACTTGAACTATTTTAGGTTCTTTGCTTGGTTGCATTTCCTATTTCATAACCCCTTTTGTTTATCTAAAGACCACATTATGACTGTAAACAATCTTATGTGTTTCTAGGTTCCACAACTCATATATTTTAACACCAATACTATAACCCACAAATATATATTTTTTAGTTTTATAGTATAGCTTAGTCCTTTTCACTTTTAGAACATACATATAAGCATTGCAACTAAAAACCCTTATATGACTAAGAGAGGGTTTCTTACCAGTCCACACTTCCTATGAAGTCTTATCCATCAAAGCTAAGGTAGGAGATCTATTGATGAGGTAACAAGTAGTTAACACATCTTCTACCTAGAATTTTATTTCTAACCCTGCACAACTTAACATTCTTTTGGTCTTATCCATCAATGTTTTGTTCATTTGTTCTGCAACTCCATTTTGTTGTGAAGTTTACAAAGTTTTTTTTTGCCTTTATATTCCATAGTCCTTGTAAAATTGCTCAAATTCATTAGAGCAATACTCACCACCATTGTCACTTCTCAAAAACTTTATCTTTTTCTCTATTTGATTTTCTACAAGAGCCTTAAACTCTTCAAATTTATTTAAAACATCAGATTTATTCCGTAAAAAATATACCCAGATATTTATTGAAAAGTCATCTATAAATATAACAAAATAAATAGATTTAGTTAACGATGGTACTTTTGTAGGTCCAAACACATCACTATGAACTAGATGCAAAATTCCTTCAGATATTGTAGCACTACTAGGAAACTTGACTTGGGTTTGCTTTCCAAAAACACAATGCTCACAAAAATTAAAATTTAATGGGCAATCAAAAATTCCTTCAACCATACCTTTCATTTTTAATGTTCGAAGGCCTTTCTCACCAATATGCCCCATGCGTTGATTCCATAATATTATATTCACTACAAGAATACTCAAAGCCACTTATATCGTATTATTCTCCTCTAAAATTGAAGAGTTATAGCAATCAATACTTATAGTGCTAGCCTCAAGTTTGAACAGAGTTCTTATACGGACTCCCCTTGTCAACACCAAGACTCCACAAACCATCTTGAAGCTATCCTTATTGAGTACCATAGTAACACCTGCATCATTTATTTGACTCACAAATATTGAATTCCTTGTCAAACCGACAATATGTAAAACACCAGGAAGATTTTTAATTCTTTCATATTTTAACCTCAACTTGACTCTTTCTCGACCTATTATTTTATATGTTGAATTGTCTCCCAAGAAGACTTCACCTCCATTTATCTTTTCATATTCACATAACCCCTCCTTATGAGGAGTCATATGAAAGGAAGCACCTGATTCAATCATCCATGAGTCATGGCATTCACTTGAGCATGTTGTAGCTAAGAATAAGTCCCTTGAATATTCATTTGTGGTATTTATTTCTGCAGAAGTTCCTCCATTAGATTATCGACTATTATCAACCTTTTTAAATCTAAAGTCTCCTTTATAATACCTTATGTGAATACAAAAATCAAGCAACACCAAACATAAACTATGAAATAAATGAATAAGTAAAGTAACACAAATGATTGCACAAAGAAATGAACTCTTTTATTATTGTCGGTGGATCTCCTGTGTTACAATCAATTTACCCCAAATGGGGGGTTTACAATGCTTATTATTTTTGATACAATTGTTACAAAGCACTAGGGTTCTCTAAAACCCTAGTTAGACATAAATGGTGGTGTCTTCACGCTTGATTCGATCCCAACAGAGTGGTGAGTGGGCTTTGGTATCCTATGCAGGGCCACCCGAGCTTCAACAACTTCCAAAGAATGTAGTCTTTACACCTGCACACAACAAACAATATCAAGGATCAGTAATATATGTGAGGGCTCCACTGCATGAGACCCTCAAATGGAATAAAATCACTAAACCCTAATATTGCAATGAAAACTATGAACAAAAGCATAAAAACATAAATGAAATACAATGAAATTTTACCTTGTTGAATAACATTGTTTTTCTTTGTCGCTGATGTAGGGAGTGATTACGTAGATGCCCTAACGATCACCCAAAGGTACTTTGGAGACTTTAGTGGGTGCTCGAGAAGCTCTGGGAGATGTTCGACGGTTGAGGAGAAAGTTGCAAAACAAGATCTGGTTCACGCGGGATGAGCAATGGCGGATGCAAACGATGGCGAGGGGATGCAAGGATGGGTATGATGGAGATAGGGTTTGAACTCCAAAAATATCTCAAAGAACTTAGGGAATTCAAAAACTTAGGGGTTGAGTCATCAAAATGACTCCTCTTTATAATATTTCCTTAGACATGTTAGGGTTTCAACGACACAAAATGTGTGGCTGAGATTAGAACATGAGGAAGGGTGGAGATTAAAGCGGGGTAAGTGGCATGGATTAAGGCGGATGGATGGCTAAGATTAAAACATGATGGATGGATGGGATTAATTCATATAAATATATATACATTTATTAAATATATATAAATATAATATATAAAATATTATTATTTAAATATATATTAAACAAATATATATAAATAATGGATAAAGTGTGGTGGAGAGCTATGGATGGAGGACAAGTGGCTAGATTTTGGTGTCTATAGATGCCCCTTTTTGTACCATGTTGCGTGAAACACAATGTGGTGCAAAAATACGAGACACCTGGTTTGGCCTGATGAAGACACAACTTTATTTCATTGGGATGCGAAAATTATCTTGGAAGACAAAAGAATTTGGAGTGTGTAGCTTACCCCCTCAATTGGCGAATGAGTGAAAAATGAGTCTCATGAGCCAATTGACATAATTGTGGGGTGAAAAATGTGATTGAATTGTGCAAGTGTAGGATGTAAATGCAGATGATATGAATGATGTAAAATGTGATGTCATTTTTACCCCAACGGTGGAAGGGGATTGTTGTAAAATGCAAATGATTGAGTCTATTTTTTCCCTAACAGAGAAAGGGATTTTTGCCAAGTGTATATGTCATGATCATGTAATATGTATCCCATTGTGGGAATTCAAAATCAATTTTTGGTTGCCCCAATTTTGGGGTGATTCCATGTTGTTGAATAAAATACCTTTTGGCATCATTGAAATGCAAAGTGATGAAAATGCAACAAAAGAAAAAGAGTCAACTTTGGAGGGCCTGCTAGTGACTGTCGGATAATTCCCATAATTGGAACCAATCACCCTAGCTAGATCCTGTCTCCGTGATGACTATCAATGTAAAAGGAATGATGAGTTATGATTTTGTTCGTGTTTCAAGCCCCACGAACAAGGCCATCAATGACAATTGTTGAGCAAATTGGTCACAACATAGTTTCACTCAAAAAATGAGGGACCAAAAAATAATTTTTCTTTTGAACAATGAGATATGTAATTATGAAGATGACCAAGTTTCCTTGTGGTGATTTATTCTTCTTACCAAATTGCATGGATGCAAATCGCTGCAATCTCCAAGGAGATAGAATAGACCACTAGATACGAGGTTCACTTGAAATTGTGTATGAACTTGGAAAATGTGAGAAATGCAATGATTGATGAATGGAAATGATGTTGAAATGAAGATGTGATGATGAGAAATGCATTGATGATTGAATTGAATGATTTTGTAAAATTTTGCATTGATTTGGGATATTTTGAAGCAATTTTGGACAATTTTACGCCTTTTGGGCATAAATAAAAGTTAGCCATCCAAATAAATTTATATTATCAAAAAATTGAATGAAATGATGGGATGGTTGATGAGAATTATAAAAAGGGTTGTTTTGTGAAAATTTGGACTGTTTTAAAGCGTTTTGAAAAGTGATAGGCAATTTGCACCTTTTGGGTGCAAACAAAGATTATGCATCCAAATCGGTTTGGAATTTCACAAAACATGATATTATGATGAAATTGATGTATGGATGCAATTTTGAAATATTTTGTGGAGGTAAGCTACCTTTTTTGATCATTTTTTGTCTTTTGTCAATTTTGATGGCAAATGTCGGTGGGCACCTATTGCATGTGTAAACGCCTGCCAGAGTTTGTTGTTCTCCAAACATAGGGATGCATTTCAATGTGCCTGGAAGCACCCATGGGCATTTTAATGCACCTAAAACAACTATAAATAGCATGCAGAAGGGAAATCAGGTTCATTCTTGCATTTGTAAATTTTTGAAGCTGCATCTGAGGGAGTGGAGTGGAGTGGAGTGAGTGGGTGAAGTGTTGCAGAAGCTATGGTGATGGAGGGTGCGGATGAGGCAACAGGAGCAAATGTGCGTTTTGCTAAGGTAAATGTCTTTGAAGCTCTTTTTTTACTTATGTAATTTTTTTGTGACATTAATATTTTACCTTTATGTATTTTGCTGCAGTTGAGTATTTTGGATCCTCGACATCGGTTCTTGCCTCTCATCCTAGGGATGAGGAAGGCGGTGCGGGAGGACTAGTGGGAGTGGCTGGAGGTTGTGGGGCTAGCTAGGGCAGCCCGAATAGATATGGTGAGGGTGGATGAGGGGTATCTCTCTACCTTGGCAGAGAGATGGGATCCATATAGGGGGACATTTCAGCTCCCTACTAGAGAGATGACAGTGACACTTGAGGATGTATATCACATCCTCAAGTTGCCAGTGGAGGGCTTACATGTCGAGGTTGGACATAATAAGGAACATGAGCTAAGCCGCTTGTTCGAATATGGGTGGTGGGATGTGGAGGTGATGGGTGGAGGGATAACATACTTGTCCATGTATACGGACAAGAAGTTGGATGCCCTTCCTGCTTTGGTGATGTTCGTGTTGGCCAACATAGTGGCCCTAAACATCACTGGTTATTGGTTCCCATGGAACCTTATCGGGTTGGTGTACGATATGATAACTACACCTTGGGCATATGCATGGGCTCTTGCATTTTTGGTGTAGTTGTACCAATATTTATATGAGGTGAGGAGGCAGAGGCAAAAGGGACTAGGATGTAGTGTGCTACTACAGTGTTAGGGCTAGAAGCATTTTAGTGTGGCTCAACCATTGGGATTACCTGTTGAGTCATGGGATAGGGAGCAACCCTATGCTATGAGATGGTCGATGGCAGAGGAGGTGCAATTGAGTCATCCTGTTTGAATGAGTCAATGGTACAGGGATATGTGGGTTGGATTGACATCAACTTAGGTGGTATGGAGACCATGGCAAGGTGCCATGTGGACAGGTGATGGGGAGTAGCTGTGGAGATTTTGGTAGTCTAGGTGGGTAGTTGGGAGACACAGGAGTGATATGGAGATGATCTAGTTCTTAAGGGTGCTAAGGTAGGGAATTCTAGAGGCACCAATGCTCTATAGGTATCATCGAGATGAGATGGGTCTTCCTTGTGCTGAGGCATGGAGGATGACCTATGAGGATGATGAGGAGATGGATCTCCTCGATGTGGATGATGCGAGGACTACTATGGAGTATGATGCATGGTTTTCTACACAGCCACCATGGGTACCAATTTTGATAGTATATGGAGGGAATGGGGATGGGGATGAGGTAGAGGTTGAGGAGGCTGATGAGGCTCCTAAATGTCGGAGGTACCTTTCGATCTAGCAGTCGAAGGAGGTAGTATAGGGGTATAACTGAGTAGGTACCTAATATTGGAGGTGATGGAGGTGGCATGGAGGATAGGGAGGAGATTACAGATGGACCTCCTTGTTAGAGTGAGGATTGGATGAGGCTGGAGCAACTGGTGGTAAAGTGAGATGTTATGGTAGTAGCTTGGGATACAAAGATAACTCGACTATGGGATGTAGAGATGGTGGCTCAAGATGCAGAGATAGCTCAACTACGGCAAAGCTAGAGGTATGATTTACTGTAGGTGGAGGTGAGGATAAGACCACGAGGCTCTAGGTATTGGAGGATCGGTTGATGGAGCACAACATTGGGCTTCCAGATCCACCCTCCTCATCCATATCTAGGTCTATTAGGCCTAGTGATTCTAGGCATAGATCTAGGTCTAGGGCTCCATCAGGGTCATAGGGGTCCTCTTATAGGCATTAACTAGTGCTTAGATGCACTTTTTGTATATGAGCCTTGGTTCTCCATTGTATATAGCCTTTGGGAATTCATTGTACATGTGATATTTATATATACATGGATTTTACTTTTGTGTTATGCTTTTGTGTGAATGCATGTGTATATGGATGATTAATGCAATGATAATGTGTATAAATACAAATGTTCTAATTATCATTCATAGTTTAGATTTTTCTTGGCCATGTTTAGCATTGTTGTTTAATCAGGGGCACCATACTGGTGGTATACACATGGAAGACTCATGTAATTATATGGATTTTGATATGGAAGAAGATATGGATGTTGATATGGAAAACTGACTATTTTGTAGAGACTCACATCAATGAAATTAAATACTACCTAATTTCTCTAAAGACCAAATGTATGTGCAATGAATTCATTTATCGAATCATGAGCATGGTAATGACTCGAGGCAATCAAGAACCAATGTGTGTGCAAGTGAGTTCATTAACTCATATTGAGTAAATTGGGTGAAACCTGTTATGGAGAAGACCAAGAAGCTAGCTTGTCCTTATGTGCAATCAGAGGTCTCTTTAAAAGAGAGGTGTCACCATGCTTGAGTGTACTCCACTTCCAGTCAAGCATCTATAGCCCCGATGGAGATTAGCTCCATAGTCCAAGAATTTGATCGCTAAGTTTTGGGGATGACTACCTAACTATCTGACTAGAAATGTAGTACTATCCTTACAACTTGAGGATAAGTGGTGTATGATGTGTAAAAAATTTAGAGTTTTTTTGGGATTTTACCCTACTCTTTCTTTTATTTTGAAACTTGTGATAGTGGTAAAAACCACTATTTTTGTGGATTATGTTGCATGATGGGACAAGCAAGGAATACCCTTTTCACTTCAAGGTACAACCCAAATATGGTGTTATCCCTCTTTGACACAAGATGTTTTTAAGATGTGTAATTGTGTTTGGTTCAAGAATGTTTTGGAGTCAATTCCCAAAACTCAAGATTTTCTTAGTGAAAATGTGTCTTGGTCCTAAAGAAAACTTGACATGTATTTAGAGGTTGCTTAAAACACTAGGAGTGGCTAAGTGACCAAAAAAACCTAGGAATTATGGACATGTGGTTTGCAAATGACAATGTTGACTTTATGAAATAGTGCAATGAAATGGATGATGACTTTGAGGGTGCCCCTGATTAAGGCAACATGACTGTATTGGACCAATTATTATCTAAACTAAATAAATGATCCCTAATATGAAATGTGAAATGTGTGAAAATGATGGTGTGAATGCAATGAATGAAATGTGAGTTGTGAAATGAAATGTATGAAATGTAATTTTATGAAATGAAATGAAATGTGTGTAATGTAATGTGTGAAATGCAAGTTGTTTTTGTGTAATATCCATGTATATATACATATATATATAAATCACATTATGCATAGAATGCTCTCAAGTGTATAACATTAAGTGGTTTAGGCTCTTCAACTCCCTCTAGATTGGTAAGCCTATAAGTTCCTTTACCCACATTTTGAGTAACAATGTATGGACCTAACCAATTAGCCATGAATTTATCATGAAGATGTGGCAAAGCATTGGTATTTTGTTTATTCTCTTTAAGAACAAGATCTCCTACTTGGAATTCATGTAGATGAACTTTGGTGTTGTAAGCACGCTTTAGATGGTCTTGATATACTCATAAATGCTCTAAAGCATTGACTCACCTCTCATCAAGGAGTGTGAGTTGGTCAAGACGTGCTTGTCTAGCAGTATCATCATCTATGAATTCCTGCAATAAAATTTGCAATGAGGGGATCTCAAGCTCAAGAGGTATGATTGCTTTGGCTCCATAGACCAATGAAAATGGTGTTGCCCCAATAGGCGTGCATATGCTTGTTCGATAAGCCCATAATGCCAAGGGAATTTGTGTATGCCAATCTCTATGATTTTATTTAACAAGTTTCTTGAGAATAGAAATTAAGGTCTTATTGGTAGCCTCAACTTGTCCATTTGCTTGTGGGTAATAAGGAGTCAAGAAACTGTGTTGGATATTATATTTCTCACAAAGTGCTTGAACATCCTTGTTCTTGAAATACTTACCATTGTCAGAGATGATTTTTGAGGGAATACCAAAATGACAAATGATATGTTGAAGTATAAAATCCACAATTCTTGGCCCTATCATACTGGTTAGAGGAATTACCTCAAACCACTTTGTGAAGTATTCAGTGGTTGTGATGATGAATGTATGTTATCTCGAGGAAGGAGGTGAGATTTTTCCAATTAAATCAAGATCCCATTGTGAAAAGGGCCAAAGGCTTTGAATAGGTTGTAATGCTTGTTATGGCACATGAGTTAAATTAGCATGCTCTTGACATTGCTTGCAATGCTTGACATATGTACAACAATCACATTCCATGGTGGGCCAATAATAACCCATGCATAAAATACACTTTTTTGCAATGGCCATTCCACTAAAATGACCACCACAAGTACCATCATGAGCTTCAACTATGGCTTTTTGTGCCTCAACAGACTCAAGACAATGAAGGAGAATTTTGTTATAACCACGTCTATACAACACGTCCTCCAAGAGAGTAAACCGAGCTACCTTTTGTTTAAAAGTGTATTTAGCAGTTCGTGAAATATCTGATGGGAGTGTTCCAAACTTGGGAAAGGCTATTATTTGATTTGACCAAGGATCATATCGCTCTGAATGGATAAAGTAAATATCCTTTTCATCCTTATATTCAACATGGATAATTGTAGATTTAGAGATCATTGTGACAATGAGTACCTCTCCTAAGGAGTCCTTTGGAATCAATGATCCAAGATAGGCCATCACATCTACAAATCTATTAGTTGAACATGGTAAATTATCAATTTCATACCAATCAAACTTAGAGAGAAATTTCATTGCTACTTCATGGTAAAGTTTTATGGTAGGTTCTTTACATTGGTATTCTCCATTAATTTGTCTAACAACAAGTTGAGAATCACCAAATATCCTGATACACTTTATGCCCATAGCTATAGCTGCTTGAAGAATTAATATTAAGGCTTCATACTCCGCATTATTATTTGTGCATTGGAAGTCTAGTTTGAATGATAAGGGGATAGGCATCCCATGGGGTGTATGAAACATGATTCCAACACCTTGATATTTTTTGCACGTAGAATCATCAAAGAAAAGTGTGATATCGACGTCTTCCTCTGAAATTACATCTTCTTCTTGTTCAGAGATAGTGAATACCGAATCATCTAAGAGCTCAATAATCAAGGATTGATCACTAGGAAGTGGAGCTTCCGCAAGCTTATAAACTATGACCTGATTTTTAATGCATTTTTGGCTAATGAACTCAAGATCAAATTCAGTGAGAAGCATTATCCATTTAGCGGTGTAGGTGTTATTGTAAGTGCGAGACATCATATAATATAGAGGATTTTCTATAGCTATGACATATGTGGTGTGACTAAGCATGTAATATTTGAGTTTCTTAGTGGCAAAAACCATTGCTAAGCATAATTTTTCCACGTAAGCATATTTGGTTTCATATCTTACCAATGTTCGACTAATGTAATAGAAAACTTGCTCTTGATTATTTTCATTCTTTTGTGCAAGCATTGTCCCTAATGCAAAGTCCGTTGCTGAAACATAAATATGGAAGGGGACCCCTGGATGAGGAGGAGTTAAGACTGGTGGAGAAGCCAGGTATTGCTTAATGTCATCAAAGTCTTTTTGACATTCATCTATCCATGAAAATGTCACCCCCTTTTGTAGTAGGTGATTGAATGGCCTACATTTGTCAAAAATTTGCGCAATGAAATGATGGATTGATTGAATCTTTCCTTGTAAACTATGCAATTTCTTTAAGTTTGTTGGGGGAGGCATCTCCATGATGACCTTGACTTTATTGGGGTCCACCTCAATGCCTATTTTGGAGATAATGAACCCTAGTAGTTTACTAGAGGTAACACCAAAGACATACTTTTGGGGTTCAACCTTACATTATGCTCTAAAAGTTGATCAAAGACTTTTTCCAATACACCAATGTGCTCTTGTCGAGTTTTAGATTTTTCCAAGAGATCATCCACATAATCTGCGATGATATTATGTATGTAATCATGGAAGATGTATGTCGTGATATGTTGATAAGTGGAACCTATATTTTTGAGGCCAAAGGGCATCACCTTGTAACAAAATGTCTCCCAAGGTGTAGTGAATGTTTTTTTGTGTTGGTCATCAAGATTGATTCAAATTTGGTTGTATCCTAAAACCGTCCATTAAGGAAAGCATTTAATGGCCAACACAAGTGTCAACAAGAGTATCAATGTTTGGAAGAGAAAAATCATCCTTAGGACACACTTTGTTAAGATCTCAAAAGTCAGTGCAAATGTGTATCACCCCGTTAGGCTTGCAAATGGGTACCATGTTTGAAAGCCACTCATAATAGTCAATGGGTACAATGAAGTTCACATCTAAAATATTTTGAAGTTCTTCTTTGACTATGAGAACCATGGTAGGATGCATCCTTATCAATTTTTGTTTGATCGCTTAGCATCAGAATGTAAGGTGATATTGTGGACAACCAAGCTAGGGTCTAGGCCAGGTATGTCTTTATAAGACCATGCAAAAATACCCTTCTTCTTGAGGAGAGTAATTGATTGCTCTTCTTCATATATGGATAATATTTTACCAAGTTTGATAATTTGGGGATTTTCTACATCTAAACTAAGGTTCACATCAATAGTATCTTCAATAGACATGTGAGAACCTTCCTCAAGTTGATGGGGTTTTGGGATAAGATGAATGTCATCTATGATATTATCAAATTCTTCTGACTCAACCTCATCTATGTCTACCTAGAAAACCTCAGGATCTAAAGGTGAAGGTGAAGGTGAAGGTGGGGGTGATGGAGGAATGTAGTTGGCTAAAGCCCTTAAAAATTCCTCAAAAAGGACAAACTCAAAAAAGGATGGTGGTGAGGAAATTCGATCCATATCAATAAGGCTCATGTCAATTGGAATTGGCTTTGCCAAATCGTATGGATTACGGAGTGGGGTGAATAAGTCACCAGGATTCATGTTAACTTAAAGTGGAAAATGGATGACAATGGGAAGGATGGGTAGATCCTATTTTCTAGAACCGATATTAGAACACTGGTAAACCTGAACAACAATAAGCAACACAAATAAATGCAATGTACATGTAATGCAAAATATTTTTGTTTTTGTTTTTTTTTTGATTTTGTTTTTTTTAAATTTTAAAATTTGAGTTATTTACATATATTATAAGCAAAATGGTCGATGATGTGGATCAATGGAATAGAGGTGGTGGTTCACTAGTTGGTTCGACTCGCTCTTATGGAAGAAGCAAGTGAATGATGGACTGATGGATGGAGAAAATTTTGAGGTAAAACTCATCCTTTTTAGTGTGTGGAATGATGGGATTTGATTTCTCTTTAGATTCATCAAAAATTATCGACATAAGGTCAAATTCTTCATAAATTTCTTCTTCAGAGTCATCGGGGTGATGGTCATCTTCTTATGAATTCAAATTAAGCCTTTGAAAGGCTTGTTCAAAAAAATAGATGGAAGAAAATGGATGGTAGTCTAGACTTGAATGGTCATGCACTTCTCGATATGGAGTATAAATTAGTTTGTGTACTTCTTGTTCATATCGTCCTAGGCCATTTATTTGCCAATTATATCGATGAAAATAACGAGATGGAAAACTTGATATTTGTTGTATATTGGCAGTTGGTTGCTTGGGTTCATCTGGAGGAGAAGGATTGGACAATGATTCAATTCTCCCATACACAAAATTTATGCTATTTGACAAGGAACCCATATTATACACCGCTCCTATAGATAAGGGTGGGTCACGTGGGTGATCGTAATCCTTGGAAATTTGGATGTTGAGCGGTGTAACTGTAATATCTTGGACCACGTATCACCAATACTAGGATTAGTGAGGTGGACCTCAACTTGGGATGACATAGATGTGGATGTAGAAATTGATGACTCATGATTGGCTCTCACAATCTGTTAACTCAACTTGTGAGATATTGGCAAATGTAGATGGTGGTGGATTTGACTAAGATGATTGTTGAATTGACAATGATGTGGAAGGAATGGTGGATAATTATGCTACTACTGATGATGATGAAACTAATGTAGATTGAGTTTGACCACATGTGCATGTAGTCAAAGGTGATGAAGATGGGGTAATGAATATGGGTACTTGATGTGATGTGGTGATGGAAAGCTCCTCAGGAATAGGAGCTTTAGATGATGATCCAGATTGGGTGATTGATGAGGTGGTTGATGATGTGAGAAATATATGAGTAGAAGGAAGCATGGATTCATAGGGATTGAATATGAAATTGCAATACTTAAATGGTTCAACATCCGTCGATATGAAATGAACTTTTCCTTCATGTAAGTATTTCAAGCATTGATGTAGTATAGAAGAGACACATATCATTTTACTCATCCAAGGTCATCCAAGGAGTACATTATATGCCATGGATACTTCCAAGATGTGGAACATGGTATGCAATATTTTGATCCCCACTTCGATGGGTAAAATGATAGTGCCAACTATGGAGCAAAGAGCATCGTTAAATGCTTTTAGGGTGAAAGTGGATTTGGTGATGTGGGATGGAGAAATATTGAGATGATGAAGAGTAGATGTGGTGATGATGTTAATAGAGGAACTAGTATCAATTAAAAATATTTTGAATGGCTTCCTATCAATTTGAGCCATGATGTGTAATGGAGGGTCCACCGATTCTAATGATATTGGTTTAATCTCAAAATCGTAGAATGTAATAGAAGGCTGCATACATGTTTGAATATTCCCCATAAAATTGTTTAAGGTATTAGCATCTTGATATTGGAATTCAATGGATTTTAGAATATCCATTAATACCTCATGATGTGGGGGAGATTGTTGAATGAGCTCATATATAGATAGTTTAGCCAAAGCCATTTTAAGACTTGTGGTTAACCGGCTACTTAATGAAATGATTGGCCTTGATGGACGATTTATGGGATGAAAGAGAGATTTGGATGACTTGGAATATGGATGGGTTGAGAAGGAGTTAGAAATGTACTTTAATTTAGTTTTTGTTATATTTACTTTATGTAATGTAATAAACAAAATTGTTTTAGATTTATAAAGTTAGTTTAGCAATTTTATGTCAAAATTACTCTAAAATCATAGCTAAGTTACACAATAGATTTTATTATTTAAAATAGGTTTAAACTTATTCTAAAGGTAAACATAGGGGTGTGGATTATATTTATAAAAGGATAACAGTTGTGGGTAGAAAATGAGATTATCCTGAGGGTTGTGGGTAGGCAACCTATACCATGAATGTGGGAAGACATTCATATTTTTCCAGCCTTGGATGAGGAGCGAAGCTCTCAATCCATTTTGGTTAAGTCGAACTACGGATCATGAGGAGAAAATAAATATTTATGATATGGCCATAAATATTTGACTAACCCATATAGAACCTAGGCAAGAAGTTTCATGGGAATCTGTATAATTATATGGGCTTATGCAGAAAAGAGACTTTTGGAGTGTTATCATGGTAAGAGGAACTCATGATGCAATTCAGGGAAGTGAATTGTCATCAGCCCCAACATGCATACGCTAATATCTCATAGTAGATATGGGGAAATTAAGCATTCAAGCTCTAAGTGATATGGGCCCTAGAGTAGGAAAACCCCTGCCAATACTTGGGTACTCGGGTAGGAGTGGAAAGTATGATAAGGCAACTCAAGTTGGGATCTGGCCAATCTCATCTTCATGATTATTTTGGCTATAGTAGAATGGCAATCATGAAATATTAAGCATGTTTATCTAGATGTTAATATTAAATGGCTAGAATGGAAATTAGAATTTTTTTATTTACTCTTATCTCGATACATGAAAACAAGTGGTATAACTTGGGTTATTACACACTGCCTGTTGTTTTTTGTATAACCAAGCAATTGGTGAAGAACCAAGACAAAATACATAGCCAAAATTTGAACATCTGTCTTCTACTAAACCTGCCCAATCAGAATCCGTGTAACCAATGATATCCATGGATTTTCCCTCATATAAGAGCCCAAAGTGAGGAGTTCCTTATAAGTAGCGGAGAATTCTTCTGGTTTATTGCCAATGAATGAAATGAGGTTGATGTGAGAATATTGGATATCAAGCCAACAACATATGAGATATCTAGGTGAGTATGAGTAAGGTATAACAGACTCGCTACAAGCTGATGATATAGATTTGCATCACATAGAGGGGAAATGTAGGAAGTACTTAGAGTGACTCTAGACTAAAAATATGTAGGAGAAGGTTTGCAATTTGTAATCTTAAACCTTTGAAGAAGGTCTAGAGTGTATTTTTGTTGACACAATGAAATTCCTGCATCTGTTTGATTTATTTGAATCCCAAGGAAGGAATGAGCTAAACCCAGATCAGTCATTTCAAATTTTTAGAAAGGCAGTCCTTGATAGTCTGAATGTGAGCGATGTCACTACTAGTGAGTAGTAGGTCATCAAAAAAGAGAACAAGTATGGTGATTTTTTCTTCATATCTCCAAATGTAGACTGTGACATTAGACTCACAATGAGAAAAACCCGAGGAAAGAAGGAAGGAGTCCATTTTTTCATACCAAGCTCTAGGAGCTTGTTTGAGGCCATAGAGAGACTTCCTTAGCCTACAAACAAGGGAGGAGTCTTGAGTGAAACCAATAGGTTGTTCCATGAATATCTATTCCTTTAAGTCCCCATGTAAGAAAGCATTTTTTA
This sequence comes from Wollemia nobilis, assembly GCA_028583015.1. Lineage (NCBI taxonomy): Eukaryota > Viridiplantae > Streptophyta > Pinopsida > Araucariales > Araucariaceae > Wollemia > Wollemia nobilis. The sequence goes on from JAQPPZ010013871.1 coordinate 493,772, forward strand.
CATCCATTTGAAAGATAGACCACTTTTGGGAAGTAGCTAGAGCAAGAACCAGTCTAACAAAATCCATTTTGGCAACTGGTGAAAAAGTTTCAGAATAATCAATCCCTTCAATTTGAGAGAAACCTTTGGCTACCATGCGGGCTTTGTGTTTGTCAATTTCTCCATTAGATCCATATTTTTTTTTGTAAATTCATTTACAACGAACTAATTTCCTTCCTTTATATAGGGGAACTAAATCCTAAATTTTGTTTTTTATTAAGGAAGATAATTCATTCTCCATGGCATCATCCCATTTTTTAATAGCAGTTGCTTCTTTGAATGATTGAGGATTTGTGGAAATGGACTAACAGAAAATACTAGAGCCTACGAAGTTGCCTAATATGGATGATGGAATATTTTGGATGTATGGAGTAGCTTCTTTAACAATGGTGCGGGCCTATTTTGGCATAGTGGAAGGAGTAGTAGGAGTGGAAGGAATTTGAGTTGGAGTTATAGGTTCCTCATCTTCATCATTAATCTCTAAATTAATCTCTAAAGCTGGGATAAAGGATGAGTCACCAATTTCTATGCTACTTGTTGAACTTGAGGAGATTGAAGTGAATGACTTATCTGAGGAAGTCATGTGATGAGTTGCTCCTAAATCTAGAACCCAGTATTTTGAGGAAGTGTTTGTGGTCTTGAATTGAAAATTTAGGGCTTTTCCTATCTGCTTCTTAGTGTCTATATTTTGATCCTTCATTGCTACCTCTAGTTGTTGTAATATTTTCCAACATTTGTTCACAGAATGACCATTCTTTTTACTGTGAGTACAAGTAATGGGACTTTTTTCTTTCTTTTTGAATTTTTCTTTAGTAGAGGTGGATGCTACTAAGGCTCTTGAGGAAGAGATCTCATACTTTGCAAGTTTGGTTTCTTCTCTAGTTAGCCTATCACAAAATTCCTCTAAGGAGGGTATTTTAAAACTTGCACCAAGAGCATCTTTTGTAGATAAAAAAGTGGTTGCAAAAATTTGAAATACACCATTTAATTTAGAAATAATTAGATAGATGCATTATTATTCTATTTTTTTTGCCACTACCTTTGTATTGAGTCTGGAATTCTTTAAATTTGGTGATAAAATCAACAATATTGTTGAAGTCTTTAGGAGATAATGCTGTTAATTCTGCCTCTAGCTGCATTGACCTTATTTGATCTACTTTTCTAAATAAGTTTTTTAGTTTTTTCCAACTTTCAAATGGATTTTTACAATCCGTAATGTGAAAATATAAGCTTTCATTTATATTAATGCTTATAATACCCATTGTTTCATACATATTCCTTTTATGAACAAATATTTCATATTCTTTTTCAAATTCAGGTTGCTTCTCTTCTAGCAGGTGTGTGAGCCCTTATTGAGAAATGAGATTTAATATTTTGGGTTTCCATGTATGATAGTTATGAGGGTTGAGTGGATCAATTGTAATCATTGTATTCATTTTTCCAAAGAAAATTAAAGTGAACCAATAATTCCCCCCTTTAACTTCAAGTATATTATTTAGAGAATGCAATGGATTTTATAAGGAAGGAAACAAAAGCCTATAAGAAATACCAATGTCCTAAAATTACTCGCCCTAAAACTATAAGTAAATGAGGAGTGTTGGTATAATTAAATAGGCTAATGAATCAAGTAAAATTTTCTAGGCCAATATATCTTTTCTTCTCAATTACTCGCCCTTACGTGAGGGGAACTATAAGTAAAGAGAGAATTGATACTGGAACATAGGATTATAATGGATAACTAGCCAGAGCCTAATATTGAATTCTTAATAACCTGCCCTTACGTGAGGGAAACTGTAAGTTATTAGAAATCCAATACTTGGAACATAGGTGATTTAAAAAAAAATTAATGTTCTTTTTATACGTTTAAATAAATATCTTAATAAAATTTGAAAATTTTTATGAAGAAATTTAATTTTAGTTTTTTTAAAAGAAATATCCTTAGAGTTTACCTTAAGTTGTTTAAAATAAATATCCTTTTTTTCTATAAAAATATTATTTTAGATTATTTTAATAAAGATCTTAGTAAAAAGGAATTAGATCAAAGGTAAGGAGACAAAAATAAAAGAGGCAATGACCAAAACAACAATAACCCCCCCTTGAAGCTCTTAGAATAGGTGCAAAAATGGCACCTTAAAAACCCCCCAAAAAAGGTTTGAGGTGTAGAAAAATTGGTTCCCCCAAACCCCAAGGGGGGGGGGGGGGGCCCACGTCCCACGCCCCGGCCCCCCCCCGCCCGCCCTTCTCCCTCTCCGGGTTGCCGTCATTTTATATTTTTTTGAGGGTGGGGGGGGGGGGGGGGGGGGGGGGGCGCGGCGGGGGGGGTGGGGGGGGGGGCGGGCCAAACAAAAAAAAAACCCCGCCACGCCACCAAGCCCGCCCCCCCCCCCCCAAGGCGGGCGGCGCCCGGCTCCCACAAAAAAAAAAAAAAAAAAAAAAAAAAAAAACACCCCCAAAAAAATAATTTTTATTGAGATTACAACTTTATCCTTTTGATATCTTGTAGTGGCCAAGGAAGGGCACTAAAAGAAAAGGATAGAATATTTTAGAGGGGTACAATTTAATACAATGAGCAGATCTATTATCTCTTACTCGAAAAAAAGATAATGAAACTTATGATGTGAAATTTAAATTTATAACAATCATTCTACCATGGTTGAATTTAAGAGACGTCACGAGAGAAGACAAGAGGCAGCGAGGAAGAAGCTTTGAATGCCTTTAATGCTACTTCTATCAATGAACAACTGAGATGCTTCACAAGAGACATCAAGGGGCAGCGAGGAAGGATATCGAAAGCCTTTAAAGGCTACGAATATCGCTGCACTGAGGAATGATTAGTTCTAAAAAAAATAGAAAAAAAATATTAAAATATACCTGATTGCACGAGCGTGGAATGGAAAGGAGCATTCAAAAAATGTGAAAGGGCACAAATATCCTGGATATCGCACATAGGAAGGGCTTCTATAGGCCTTGGATACTGCAAAAGATAACAGGGAAGGCTCACACTTAGAGAGGCTCTTGAAAACATTTTGCCTAGGTAAGTTAGGCTAGACATCGTGAAAAAGGGAAGGCTCACACTTAGAGAGGCTCTTGAAAACATTTTGCCTAGGTAAGTTAGGCCAGTGAAGGCGCCACTTTGAGAGGCGTTGAAAGCCTTTCTACTATGGGAGACGTCAGGGATGGCGCACATGTAGAGAGGCTTTCGAAAATGTATTTCGCTGAGAAGATTTGAAGATGTCAGCGAAGGCACCATGCAGAGAGGCTCATAAAAACCATAAGACATTAGCAAAGGCACCACACAAATAAAAAAACCATAAATATATAATGCTTTATAATGAAGAAACACCATGCAAATCAAGAGACAACATAGATAAAAAAATAGATCTCAAGTATTCACAGAGAATAATATTTCAAGCATTCACTAAGATGGATATATTTATAAAAAAAAATCAAAGTTCTTATTGGACCGCCGAAGGACAAAAAAAGGAGAAGCTCGAGATAACTAAAGATGGGAAATCTGAAGATATTTGAATGTTTGAGAATTAACTATGAAAATACCCATTGAGAAGACAATAGTCTTTATTGTCCCATGCCAATTAAAATGCTGACAAATGTGCCACACTTTATAAAAAATTAATGGACTTTGGTGTTATTTAAATATAGACCAAATGTCCACTTAACTTTGACGTGAGAAACGTTGCATAATTATAGTTAAAGATCTCACGAAGAAAAAAATTCCAAATTTCAATTAAAAAAAATCACGATTTTAATTGCCCACCAAAAAGATATGCCTACGAAACTTAGTCTCCACTTAGAATGATACGCAATGATGGCTACAATGGAGCCAAGGCAAGCATGCATTCATGAAATAACGTTACGCAACGATGGCTATATGGAGCCAATGCAAGCATGCATTCATCAAGAGAGATGGAGATTTTTTTTTTTTTTTGAAATAGGCATACGATTAGAACAAAAAAAATTGCAGGAAAATTTTTCAAAATCTATATAGTTGCAGTGTAAGAACAACAATTTCAATATGTTTTGAAAAAAAAGAGGAGAATATTTGCATAATATGGTAAAACAAAATCTAGTTAAACTATTTAGATATTACCATAAACAAATTTCTCAAAAAAAATTGTAGATATAAAATAAGCAATCTACAATAGATATAAAAACCTCTTTTATTTTATTTTTAAAATAAAAGATAAGAGATTATGATCTAGTTCGTGAAACTGCCTTCAAGAGAGAATGCCTAGCAAAATTTATCCTACTTTGGTACCATGTTACAATTTCGAAGAGTAGAACTACACAACATTACAAGATTTGAAGAAACAAAATAGAACTGATTGATTTATTCCATGGATCAACTTTGTATAAATAGCAAAGTTGATCATTGAGAGCCGTTGGATTACAAAAACTCATCAAATATGATCTAGACTATACTGAGAGTTCACCTAACTCATGGAGGAGTGGAAACTCAAGCATTTCTATCCTAGTAAAACTTAAGAGAATAATTACTTATTCTAATATTTCCTATCACCAAGTCCATACTTTTTCATTTCTTTCCTCAGAGATAGGTATTGAGTTCTAAGGTGCCCCTGTTTTTGGCATTCAATAAAAAATGTTGGTTTATTCTCATACTCCATTACTTGTCACTTGTGATAGGACTGTGAAGTGAGATCAACGTAGATGGGGAGCTTTGAGTCCACACATATGTGGGCATAAATTAGTTGGGTTCTTGCTTTAGTAGTCAAATCTATGGCAACCAGTTCTCCAATGGTTTGAGCTATGCCTTTAAGAATCCCAATGTGCCAAAATTGAGTCGGTAGACCAGGAATTCTGATCCAAATTGGTGTCATATTTATGCTTTGAGTCTTAGGGTCAAAATCCTCTTCCCACCTTCTCAAGAAGAGACTTCTTTGATCAAAGAACTAGGGTCCGCTAGTGAGGATTTGACTTGTATCCTAAGGGTTATTTAAACTAATAATAAAAAACCTCTAGGAAGGGCAACCAAATCTAGATTACCATTGGGCTGCTATTTTCTTAAAGCCTATTTTTGAACAAACTCAATGTTTGTACGTTCACCAAAAAACTTCCCAACAAAAGATAGGGATTCTTAAAAAATCAAAGGTGTCATTACCTTAGGTGGAATGATGACCTCTCTGCTAGAAATTGTGAGAGGTATTGAGTCTTGATTGATGGTATGGATGACCCTGAATCAAATCAGACTATATCTACAAAAGAACTAGAAGAAGAATTACAAGGAGGGTTTGGCGGGGGTTTCCTCCCAACCTCGAAGGTTTCCAAGTCCCCATCCAGATTTTTAGCATCTTCTTCATCGTTGAGATCCTCATCATTGATTAAAGGTCTGCCATGGTTCTCAGATCCTCCAAATTGCCCACCTGGTAGTCTACATGATTTCCAACCCTTAAGAAATTCAAATTTTGGAGAGTCCCCTGCTCCTAGAGAACCACTCGACATGCTCCTTCCTTTGCATTTATTTTATTATTAAGATCATCCTTTCATGTATGTCCAATCCTCTAACTAATAAATTACCACATCTCTCTCCATACTTAGAGGCTTACCATGATAAGCACCATACTTATATATTTTGTAAGAGAGGCACAAATACAAACCCAAATATGAGTATGATATTGAGATATATTTTTGAGAAATTGGGTACTAATATTTTAAATACTTTTAAAGATAATATTTTTAATATATATTGTTTTTTTTAATTTACATGGTGGAATCGGTAGCTGCCATGAATTCAGGTAGGTTGTTCATCTTTTATAGCCACCATAGTATTCTATGTTATCCGCCCTGGAAGCCGTAATACAGATCTTTGCATAGTCCGCCCCTATAACCACCATGTCGCAATCATTTTTAACCTTTTACGCTGCTAAAAGCACTAGGAAAGGGACAAGCGTTTAGTTCAGTGAGGTCCGAGATTTGAACCTTGGACCTCCACCCCCTTATGGGGTTTGGTTGATACTTATATATTGTTAATTTTAATATATTGTTGCATGATACTTATTATGATATTTTTGTGTTAATGCACTTTGATTTACCTTGATTTAATACACTTTTCAACACATTTTCTAATTTAAACAAAATGCCTTATAATTGTTTCACATAATCCTTATTTCAAAATACTTTTCATACTAATTTATGTAAAGCATATTCAAATGATCTTTATGAAACAATACAATTTAGGATTAGATGGAAAAAGTATTATAAATATTTTTTATTATTGATAAAAGGGGTTTTTGAAAGGATCCCCAAACCTTTTACAAAATAAGAGACAAAAGGAGGAATCCAAATATAGGAAAACCTCAATAGAAGGAGAGAACAAAAGGATAAAAAAGTAACCAAGAGAATGGAGGACCATCAACCCAAATACGGATAAAAATTAAGAAATAAAGTTGCAAGAAGGTCCTACACCTAAATTATTCAAAAGTAGTAGGATGGTCCTACTCCCCACCAATGATATTCTGGATATTATTCGTTGCCTAGATGACCACATTTTGGTTTCTAATCCTATTGATTAGCTTCACTTCTTGGAGGAGCAATGTCGATGCCAAGTTGACAAGATAATCCAAGTTGATGATCGAGTCAAAATCATCATAAAAGTGCAATTGAGTAGTAGTCCTACCAAGGGAAAGGTCATCCTTTAGGAGGAGCACACAGGCAAGAGCAACTTCTAGTTTTTGCTTCTTATGATTCAAAGGAGATGTTCCAGTAATTGCATTGTCCCGGTCTAGGACAATTACACTTTTGTATTTATCACCAAAGGATTTACTTCTGGTCAAACAATGAAAAGGGGAGGGTGTGGACTCGAAAGTGCTGAAGATGAGTTTTTTATTGCCTGCTTTGCCTAAAGCTGTAGTTTCAACCTTTGCCTCAAAGTTGCTCTCGTCTTCCTCCTAAGGTGACCCCTAGCTAAGGGTTGAAGTAGAAGGTTGATATTCGGGTCTACCCACAATGGATAGTGTAGGTCCTTGAGCCTAGAGTTATATTATGTGCTTGTAGATTATCATGTAAAACCCTTGGTACTTTGAATGAGAAGACTTTCCCTCTCTAACACTAAAAACATAGAGTTACATACGAAACAAATACTCGAGAATTTTGATCACCTTGACATCCCTCAGGTGGTTGAGGAAAGCCAAGTGGAAGCTTCTAAGAGGTAAGATTGGTTTGCGAGATTGTCATAGTTTATTTTTTAAATCTTTACGATAAGATTACTAACTATTAAATTTAATTTTAAATTTTTTGAGCAATCATTTTACTCCCCACTTAGTTAAAATTTAAAAATAATTTATTTTCCCCTTTAAAAATAATGAAACATTATTTTTTAAGAATACTAATTTATATTTTATCTAGATAAAAAGAAATTATGTTAATTTTTTAAAAATAATTTAAGTATTTTATTCTATAAATTATATCTTGAAGTTCATAGAGATCATCCTATCTATATCACATATGTTGAAAAGAATTCAACATATTAAATGGAATATAAAATATTGGTAATGTTTTAATAATATTAAGAAGCATTTGATAAAGGATTTAATCCAAATCATTATAGATTAAGAAAAAAAATCCAATATTTATTTTCTTAAATAAAAATGAGGATGAGTATAAGAATCCCAAGTATTTTGACTTAAATATTTAAAGGATTAGTGATATATAAAATGGTTAATTCTCTAAAATATTTAAGGTTATTTAAGAAATATTTGCTTATGTTTAAGATCCTCTCGTTAGAAACTCATGTATTTGTAAAAGGGTTTAGGAGATACTAGTGGATTACCTAAACTAAACAATTTGATTTGGTACTTTATCCTACCAACTTAATGAAGGGATAAGGCTTAACAAAATATTGAATAAGGTATAACATAGAAATAGATCCTTTAGAGTACATAATGATTGTAGTTGAATATCTTTTAAATAGTCAAACACTACAAGAATATGATCTTATTATCTTTAAAATTTATAAATAACTCCCCACATTTGAAAATATTGAAGACACATAATTGGAAACAACCAAATATTAGAGTGTTACAAAACCGCACAATTATTTTAATATCCATAGCAACACTTTAATATTGAATTATTATTAACAACATGAAACAATAATAATTTCATTCAAATACCATGAACAATATGCAAATATCAAATCCAATCTAGACAACAAGAAAATAGTAAATCCAATCAAATCAATGCCACAACAAATCCACAACCACTCGGAGAGGGCAAAGTCTCATAGCCACTTTGAGAGGGTAAAGTCTGTTATGCGTAGCCTATGCAAATTAATTTCAATTCTTCGATGATCCCAAACTAATAAAATATTATTCCTATTTATAAATGAAATCAATAATAACCTAACCCTAATTATCAAGGGTCAACTAACTAAATCAAAGGCCCAAGATAAAAATAATTAGCTAACATGGCTATATTGGGATTGTTACATGGCTCGCTCCCTCAAAAAATTGTCCTCAAAGCAGGATAATATTGGAAAATATTCTCAAGCTCCCACATAGTGTCTTGTTTTGGAAGGTCCTACCACTTGATGAGAAACTCCTAAATTTGTCAAGATTGAAGATGACACATTTTGGACCATATTATGGCTTTAGGTTGAAGAGTTATTTGACCATCTTTATCAAGTAATGGAAGCTCTATCTAGGACTGCACCTTTTGACCAATAACTTGTTTGAGACAAGATACATGAAAAACTAGATGGATGAGGGAAGACGGTGGAAGCTTCAATTGATATGCTACTTCACCAATGCAACGAAACACCTTATAGGGCCCATAAAAATGAGAAGCCAACTTTTGATTAGACTTGATCTTCAAGGATAATTTATTATAAGGTTGTATGCACAAAAAAACATATCTCCAACATTGAATTGTCACAACAGTGTGAATATTATTGTTGCTTCATATGGTTCTTGGTCAAGGTTGAATTATCTTTAAGAAGTTGAAGCACAAGTTGATGTTGTTGTAAAAAATAATCTACCTAGAACATAGTCTATAATTGATCGAGGCTTTTGACCATACAAAGCTTCAAATGGAGACATGTTAAAGGAAAAATGATAGGAAGTATTATACCACCATTATGCTAATGAAAGCCATTGAACCTAATGATATTGCTTGTGTTGAGAAAAAAAAGGAAGGTAAGTACCCAAACATTTATTAACGATCTCTATTTGACCATTAGACTAGGGGTGATATGAGTAAGACATACTCAACTTGGTATCATTATGATAAAATAATTCTTTCCAAAAGTTGCTAGTGAAAATAGGGTTACTGTCACTCACAATGGTTTTAGGTATACCATGTAACTTAAAAACAGAATCAAGAAATACCTTTTCCACCTTACTTTCTTATAGGGATGTTGTAGTGCATAGAAATGAGCATACTTCCACCAAATGATAGGACTTCCACAAAAAACTGAAAATACTTGATACTTCCTTCTTCGATTTTTTTTTCTCTTTTTAAAGTTTATTTAAATAATTTTATTAATTAAGGAGAAAAGGTTTAAAAATGAGAAAGAGTGTGAGCAATTGGGGTTGGGTAAGCAATTTTAATTATCAAAAAAATGACAAGGGGTGTTCAATATAAAATAAAAATGAAATGTTAAAACAAGGTGTTTAATAATATAAATAAATAAATGTGAAATCGTTGATATATGGGAAGAAGAATGGAAAGACAAATGACAAGGGGTGTTCAATAATTTAAAAAAAAAAATGTGAAAGTGGAGGGTTTAATAATAATTAAATAAAATGTGAAGGTTTGGGGGGTGTTTAAAAATAAATGTGAAGTGAAAGCGAGGGTAGATGTTTATTAATTTAAAAAGAAAAAAATGTGAAAGCTAGGGTGGATGTTTAATAATTCAATATAATGAAATTTGAGATCGTGGAGATGAGAAGAAAATGAAGACACAAAAAAAAGACAATGGAGATGATTGCTCTCTCCATTAATAATTAAATTAATAATATAAATTAGAGAGTTGTGCCAATTAATTATATAAAAAAAAAAACTTTATTAATTCTGAAATATGGAGAAGAACAAAAAGACAAATGAAAAGGAGTGTTTGCTCTCTCTATTAATAATTAAATTAAATTTTATTTAATTTAATTATTAATATAAAGTAGGGAGGGACGGTTGAGCCGAATAATTAAAAAAAAATATTTAATTTCAAAAAATCAAACTTACATTTTCTTTTGCCAAAAGTTGGAAGCTTTATTTTAAGGGTACCAAATATCTTTGTTAATTTCCATTGTTCCAAAATCATGCTCTGATACCACTTCTTGTGAAACTGCACAATTATTTTAATATCCACAACAACACTTCAATATTAAATTATTATTAACAACATGCAACAATAATAATTCCATTCAAATACCGCAAACAATATGCAAATATCAAATCCAATCCAAACAACAAACAAATAGTAAATCCGATCAAATCAATGCCACAACAAATCCACAACCACTTGGAGAGGGTAAATTCTCATAGCCACTTTGAGAGGGTGAAGTCTCTTATGCATAGAATATACAAATTAAATTCCAATTCTTCGATGATCCAAACTAATAAAATATTCTTCCTATTTATAAATGAAATCAATAATAACCTAACCCTAATTCTCAAGGGTCAACTAACTAAATCAAAGGCCCAAGATAAAAATAATTAGCCAACATAGCTATATTGGGACCATTATGGAGAGCCAATAGTGAATTGTATTAGAGAAATCTTAATACAGTTTTGTTGTAGTGCCTAACCAAGGAGGAGTTTTACCATTCTAAAACAATCCTTTTATATTATTTTTTTTGGAGGTAATTTTAGATATATATACTAACTTTAAGATCCTTTAGTCTTCGTTGGATTATTTGAATTTATTTTTTGATATCCATAGATATGTATTCTTTTGTGAAGTCTACTATATTTACTAGGAAGTAAAGGTTAGTATTTATTCCTTTAAATTTATGTTTGTAGAAATTTTATTTCAATCATCAATCCTTAACAATTTTACAAAAATAAAAACATACTCTAGTATTGGATGTAGACGTTTTCTTTCCTATGCAAATTATTTTACTAGGTGGACAAAGGGTATTATTGCTAAAAACTTGACAAAATCTATAATTAAAAATTTTCTTTGGATATTATCATTGCAAAGAATTGTTAATATCTATCAATATTGTATTTGACAACACATTTTCAATAAGCTATTTTTTTCTTATATTAGGTCCAGTGCCAAAAAAACACTAAAATATAAAATTTTCTATAAAGTCAACTATAACATATCTAGTTTATCTTTCTATCAAAAATACTATTTACCTTCATCAAGGTCTAACATTTTCTTTATCAACTCTTTGATATCATTTTCATTAAGATAGAATTTTCCTCAATCAATTACCTTCTAAAATTCAAAGTTCATCAATATGAGATCAATGCTATGATTGGATAAAATATTTACTTACCTATTTTCTCTCTATAGATATGTTGATATTTTTAATATATTGCCTCCATAAATAACTTATAGATATGAATTAGCAACATATTTTAATAACATTTATGCTTAACTAATTATAGTTGCCCCTAAAACTGATTCGATATTTACTTTAATTGCATCTATATCTCCTCTAGAACCATTTGGAGATAAAATATTGCTTTCTAGGTTGTTACCATATATTTTGTGTATCCCTTCCAGAGGGAGTTATTTGATCTATTGTTGAGGTGAAGAGTGAATTGGTATCTTTCACACTTGTGCCTTGGAATAGATCAACCTTTTACAAACAAGTCACATTGATTACCACTTAGTTAAAATTTGAAATCCTATCATGTTTCTATTTTTACTAGCCTCCTTTTTTACCATCTATTCCATCTCTTCCTTACTAGTATGTAATGGTACTAGTATAGCTTATATTTTCTAAGCATTCCAATTTTTTTTTCTAAATATGATAGGTTTGATTGGTAAGAGATCCTAGACAACTTCTTTACTCTTGGATCTAGAGACTTCAACACTAGAATTGGCTTGTATAAAAATTTGTAAAATTTTGGGGTTGTTTATCTTTCAATTTTATAACTATATGTTTAATAAAATCTACTAATATACATATAAGGGTATTTTTGGAGTATATAATATCATTTCATCTTACACTAAAATTTCATATAGATCTCTTAGAAGATCATTTTCATGATTTTTTATCTTCTTCTCTTCCAGTTTAGAGATCTTACTTGAGCAATATGGTATGGCATCATTAGACTACATGTCTACTTTAGCTTTCTTTTCCTTTATGAATTTTTCTATTTGTTCAGGTGTAATAAGTCTTTGATTGGAGAATAACTTGGGAAATCCATCATCTAGTAGTTATTATATCTCTTTCTTCATATCGTCTACTGGTATTTTAAAGATATCATTGACAACATTGCATTCTTCCAACTTCCTTTATTTATTAGGTATACTCTTTACTTATATGGTCATCTTTCTCTTATCAACTATACATCGTTGCTTCATCTATTAATTATATTCTTTATATATTTATAGAAGTACCTTAGCATATCTTGCTTTGGATGCCAATTTACTCTACTTGCAATATTATCAATGAGGTCTATTCAAGCAAGATTTCATAATCATTGAGATATGTGAAATATCTTTTGGTGTGTGAAATCTCAATATGTATATGATCCCAAAAGGACTTGACTTGATTTATCATTGAAAGTTTAACCTCTATGTTTTTTAATTTTCTTGTTGAGCTCTTCATTCACCTTGTTCACATTAGTTGTCTCTTCATATTTGCTCTTTTGAGTACCATAATATTATTAGTAACTACTTCTCAAGGAGACCTATATATAGTAATAATTTCCTTCAAGAGATATATTACTATTTCCTGTTTGGCTATATTAATTGATATTGCTTTCATCCATCAAGTGAAGAAGCCACTTGTTCATAGAATTCATTCGTAACCTATATTGGATAATGGGTTAATGTTTCCAATGAATTCTAACCCCATTGTTGGAATGGTTTGACCATAATTATAGACTGCAATGACACTAATATCCTTTTTCTTTACCCCATAAACATGTAGAACAATTTGTTATTTTTTACTCATGGGAAAGAAAATAAGTATATCGTTGGATAGTAGTATCCCCCTCTCATATGTTTGTATTATTATATGGGATAGATAGTGATCACATTCACTATGATATTCCCATAATAGATCTTATACTCTTGCCTTCTCAACATATCAAGCCATTGATGGATTGAATTAATAACTTGTAATTTTCAATTTTCAATTTGTAGTGTATTGGAAAAAAATTGATGATTTTTCAAAATACATAGTATCCTAAATCATCCTTAATTAATTTTGGGTTATGAACAACAAATAATTATAATAAATACTAATGATTTTGCATGATCAACCTTACTTATTGTAAGTTTTCTTTATTAAATAAAGAATCTGATAGTCTTGTTTCTAATATGGATAGTGTCTATTCTTAGTTAGCAACTCTTTTAGTATGACAAAATATTATATATAATATATACAACTAGCTTGATGAAATATTTGGGTAAAATGTTTTCTTTTTTGCCTTTCAAAAATATATTTAGAAGTTATATGTTGTTATTAGGTCAATTAGCTCATATCTATATTTTTTTATCAAAAATATTCTCCATCTCTTTAACCACTAATTTTCCTTTGTGAATATGGTTGCATTTCCAAAATAATTCTTCTATAAATAATTGATGGACTTCTAAATTAATGCTATTGTAGATTCAATACTTGCATCTTTTCTTGACTAGTATTGAAGTTTAGTATGATTCTCTAGCCTTTGGGTAGTTATTAAATTTTTGTTAATTTTGAAATCATTATCCAAAAAAAAAATACCACCTTTGTCATATTTCTAGGGTTTCCATTAGAAGCACCATCAAAATTAATTCTGATGATTCTAGCTTCTAGACATTTATTTTACCATGAGTCAACCTGGATTCTTTGCATTAATTTTATTATTATGATCACTTTTACATGTATTTCTAAATTCTTTAACTAATTGATTAGCATATAAATTTCCACACTTGATACTTCCCATGATGAACACCATGCCTATAAACATTTTATAAGAGAGGCAAAAATACAAATCCAAATTTGAGTATGATTTTGAGATTTATTTTTGAATAATTAGGTACAAAATTTTTAAAACCTTTTTAAACATAACATTTTAATAGGTTTTGTTCCATGATTCTTACCATGATATTTCTATAATCCCTTTAACAAATTTCCTATCCTTCTCATAATATTGATGTTCCATGCAATTCTAAGTAGGTTTTGAGAATTTTGCATTGATTATCCCAAAAAAAATACCACCTTTGTTGCCTTTCAAGGGATTCCTTTCAAAGATCCATTAAAACCAATTTTGATGAATCTAAATTTTGGACATTTCTATTTTACCTTATGCCAATGTAAACTCTTTGCATTAATTTTATTATTAAGATAACTCTTTCATGTATTTCCAAGTCCTCTAACTAATCAATTACCACATTTTTTTCCATACTTAAAAGGCTTACCATGATAATCACCATTCCTATAAATATTTTATAAGAGAGGCAAGAATACTAACCCAAATATGGGTATGATATTGTGATTTATTTTTGAGTAATTGGGTACAAACATTTCAACTCTTTTCTAAATATAACATTTTTTATGTATTATTGCATGATTATTATTTTGATATTTATTTAATAATTATTTTTTCTAATGCATATTGATCTACCTAAAGTTAATACATGTTCAACACATTTTCTAAATTAAACAAAATTATTTATAATTTTTCACATTATTCTTATTTCAAGATAATTTTCATACTATTTTTTTTTTTTGGTATTATTACGAAAGGAGGGTTTTGAAAGGAATCCCTCAACATTTTACATCAACTCCCCCATGGGAGACAAACCATAAAACATAGTTGTGCAAAACAGACACCCTAGCTCAAAAAAAAGGACACAAAAGATAAACATAAACACCACATGCAAACATTGCCAACACCAAAAATAAGAAGGTGGATCCACAAACCAAATAGTCAAAGCAGAGGACGAGATGAACATCGCAATCATAGGGTGTGACATTCCAACAATTCAAATTACCATAAGTGCCAACACTTTCAAAATAAAGGTAATGTAACATACTAAAATGTCATTGATTGGATTCCTGATAGACTTGAAGAGAGTTCTACATTAAGAAGATTTACGAGATATGTCGAGAAGTCATTTCTCGACACTGTAAATCTAGGAAGGCTGGCTCTAAGATTGGCCAAATGGTCAGCAAGCGAATTAACCTCCCTCAAAATATGTGACACTTTGAATTAATTTAAACCTTGGAGGTACCTGCTTGACTCCCACATCATATTTGCAACATTCCAACTCAGATCAATAGTGGAATTAAGAATATTAATCACATTCTTTGAGTCCCCTTCAATATTAGCATTCAGATATCCCAAATCAGCTAGAAGTTTAATGCCTTGGAAATAAGATTAGGCCTCTACAAAGTGGGGAGTTTGGGATGATAAATGCTCATAATATGCTACAATAACTTTATTCATGTTGTTCCTAATGATGCCAACTACCCCAAAAATCTCGGGATTGTTTTTTGATACCTCATAGAAGTTTAATTTGATCCAACCAATGGGGGTGACCATCTCACATTATTCCTTGGATTCGACATAGGAGGCCTAGGGTCAAACCTCAAAAATCCTAGGTTAGCTTCCAATATCTCTTAAAAAAGAGAACTCTTCAGGTAATTTATCCCAATATTAGATGCATTGGTAACATTCTCAATTGAACTCCACAAGATTTTAAGACCTATTCTAAGAGCATCTCTTTTGTAGTTTTTAAAATACCTAGAATTTCGTTCTTTCCAAACACCCCAAAAATTATGTGGTAGAAGGAAGCTCCACAACCACTTGAGATGAGGGGTATTAAAGGAGGAGGTTCATTGTAGAATAAAGTTTTCCAAGGAATTAGGAAACACCCACTACACCCCAACTTATCCAGAATGCAGACAAAAAAATCATGAAAGAAGGGACATAAGAGCAACAAATGAGCAGATGAATCCTAATCAGCTACACACAAGTAGCATCTATTAAAAATTTATATACCTCTCTTACGTAGATTCTCAATGGAAAGAATATTATTAAATCTAGATAACTAGAAAAAAGGTTGTTTTTAGGATTTAGTCCTTTTGGCCACATTCTCCTTACCAAAAACAAACATGAAGCATCAGGATCAAGCAAATTATATGCCACTTTGATAGTGTAGCCTCCATAATTATCACCAACCTAAATTATCCTATATTTGACATATTTAGAGTGAAGAACTTGAAACTATCCTTAGAAAAAAAGATCAAGCCTTTTGGATATCCAAATATCCAATCATCACTGGGTGTTGAAACCAAGATTTATGACCATGCTCATGAATAATGAAATTAGCAACTTTAAAATGACCCAAGGCACGAGTGACTAGCTCAAGAATACGAAATATCTAGTCAAAATAAAGGGGATTTTCTCCCAACCATGAATCATTCCAAAAGTCCACAAAATTTTTGTTACCAATAATCCACCTGCTACTACTGTGTAGGAAGACTCTGGATTTTAAAAGGCTTTGCTAGAATGGAGAACCTCCTTCAAGAAGTGGGTCTGAGATAAAATTGATAAAATTATATTTCACTTTGAGGATCTTCACCCACTCCATCGCTTCATTAGATGTGACTTTCCACCCCAACTTAGCAACTAAGGCCTTATTCATCTACTTGTATATTTTTAAACCCAGACCATTGTACTTATTATGGTGATAGACCTACTCCCATGAAGCTAAATGGAACTTACCTTTCATCTCCAAACCAACCCATAAGAAGGATTTGAAGATACTTTCAAATTTGACAATGATCTTTCCAAGAAGGCTAAAGAGCAACATGAAATAAATCAAGATGCTTTGGAGAGTGCTCTGCACAAGAATAACTTTCCTAGCCTGACTCAGCAATGCTACCTTCCAAGTTGCTAATTTTTGTTTCAGTATTTCAATGACGAGAGACCAAAGAGAATCATGAACCCTACCAGTAAACAGTGGGAGGCCAAGACATACTGCAAAAAAGGAAAAAATACGATAACCCAAGATATTAGCTATTTTTAGGTGGTACTCAATTGAAGTATTCAAAAAATATAAGCTACTCTTAATAAAATTGATTTACTGACCCACAACTCTCTCATAGCACACCAAAAGATCTTTAATTTATCTCACCTGGAGCATAGAGGTCAAACAGGAAAGCAGGGTATCATCTACAAACTATTGATGGAAAATTGATCTACAAGATAAAGCAGGAGTCAAACCTTCTATCATCAGGTTCAAATATAGGGACCTTCCCTGGGCTTCCACCATGATTATAAAAATGAACAAGGAAAGAGGATCCCCTTGGTGAATACCACGATGAGATTGAAAAAATTGATAGGAGAGCCATTGACAAGCATAAAAAACCAAGTAGTGGAAACATAGGCTTCAATCAACTCAATCCACTTGGAACCAAAGCTAAAATTTTGAAGAACTTTGAACAAGAAGGGCCAAGACACACGATCATAGGCCTTGTTCATATCAAGCTTAAGGAAGAATTCCAATCTCCCACTTTTATGAATTGAGTGAATTAATTCATCAGCAATAATAGCCCTATTAAGAATATACCTCCCAATCACAAATTTACTTTGGATGCTGTCAATGAGAGTCGATAAGAGGGGTTTGATTCTGTTAGCCAAAACCTTTATTAGAATATTATAAACTGTATTGCACAAAATGATCAACCTAAAATCATTAAAGGATATGACATTATAATATTTAGGGACCAATACCAAAAATGTGGAATTGAGGTCTGCAAAACTATCACTAATTATTGCACTAACCTCAAGGCATTGTAGACGTCCTTCCCATAGATGTTCCAATATTTCTAGAAAAAAAGTGGGGGAAAACCATCTAGTCTCGAAGCTTTTAATGTACCCATAGCATCCAAAACTTCTTTTATTTATTAAATTGAAAACACTGCTTCTAGGGTTGAGTTCATTTCTTGAGTGACCAGGATAGGAATTGAGACAAGAAGAGAATCTTCCACCTGAATGTCTCTCAAAGTGGTTGAACCCAGCGTGGAGTCAAAATGAGCAACGACCTCCATTATGATTTTATCGATATTATTGAAAATTGATCCATATGATTTGGTAATTTCCTTGATCTTGTTATGGCTTCTATGGTGAAGGGTTGGGGCATGAATAATTTAGAGTTTTTCTCACCTTATTTTAGCCATAAAACCCATGAATTCTACTTTCAAAATAGCTCCTCGTCAGCCAACTTGTTTTCCAGGGAAATAAGGATGTTTTTATCCTTTTTAGCAGACTCTATGGAAAGGCCTTCTTCTTCCAAAATTCTCCTTTTTATAAAATACTTTCAAATGATTTATAAGAAACAACTAGAATTTGAAATTGGATAGAAAAATTATTATATAGTGACTTTTACTGGATTGTCATATTTTCTTTTTAAAATCTTTACAACAAGATTACTATTTACTACATTTTAATTTGATTTTATTCAGTGATCATTTTGTTTCCCTAATTAATTAAAATTTAAGAATGATATATTTATTCTTACAAAAATAATGAAAATATTTTTTTAAGAATACTAATTTATATTTTTTCTAAATTTAAAAATCTAGTTAAATTTATTTTTAATAATTTAAGTATTTTTTTTATTAGATAGTAAGAGGTTTTTGAAAGGGACCCCAAACCTTGACACAAAAAGGATCAGTAGGAGCTCAAGACCACACCATAAGCTCAAACAAATACAACAAGCTAGAACTAGCATCCATACAATGCAAAAAGAGCAAACACAAGAGATATTAAGAATCGAAAAACAAATCGATTTTTTTTTGGAAAAGATAGATGAGACGTTTTTCGTAGGACTGCCCAAACTTCCGAACTCGTTTCGGCCATATCTCACTCATCCGGACTCGGATTGAGCTGAAATTTTGAGGGTAGATGCCTGAAAAACCCTAGAACGTCTCCACCAATTTTCATATCATTTGGAGCAACACAGATCCTAGCGCATCCCTATGTGTGAACGACATATTTGGCAAGCGGCTATGCGAGGGTTTCATCTGGGTTGAGTGCAAGCAGCTCTAGAGGTTGGTTTTTAGGGCCTTCGGGCCCTAGCGGCCAATATTTTTGTGGTTTATGCTCAATATTTTAGCAGGAAATGTTGTAGGGGATACAAGATGGGTTAGAAATTTGTCTTTCAATAGATCATACTATGAACTTGAGTGACAACGGCTTCCAATTTGCTGCACAAAAGAAAAGTGAAAACCATACCTTTCCACGACGTCTAGGGCAAGGATTAAAGAGATCACGAAACAAGTTTCAAGCAGTTGATCAAAAAATGGCTCATATCTCAAGTGAATCTGGTGCTAAGGTGCACCCACAAAATAATTCTATTGTGAAAACCCCTATCAAGGGTAAGAATTTCGAAGACTCGGTCCCAAAAATGAATTTTAGGGATGCCCTTCATGGTGGACAGCCTCGGCCCAATGCTAATATCAATATTAGGGCTTCCCATAAACCTCTAAGAATGCCTAAGATTGATCCCAGGAAAATGGAGTCGGGATGTCTTAAAGCAGCTGATGGAACTCCTATTGTTAAGCTTGATATGGGTAACATTCGGACTGGCATTGAAGATTTGGAAAAAAGAGGACTAATTTGTCGGTTCGTGGGTTTTCGTCCGAGTCTATCTGCTTTCAAAGTCTGGGCTGCAAAAAGCTGGAAAACTAAAGGTGAGTTACAAATCTCTATTTATCCAAATGGTTATTTTCTTGTTTTATTTGCTAATAATGAAGATAGAGAGAAAACTTTTCAAGGGGGTCCTTGGTTTTTGGAAGGGCGGGGCTTTTCATGAAGCCCTGGCATACTAAATTTAAAGCCGAAGAAGAGATGCCTTCTATAGCTCCCGTGTGGGTTAGACTCTTTGGCCTCCCTATTGAATTTTGGAATCCTACTATTTTTTCTTCAATTGGAAACTCTTTAGGAACTTTTATGATGATTCGTTGATTGTACTCAAAATTTTGAACATATTATTTATGCTCGGATTTGTGTTTTAATGGATTTTGACAAACCCCTACCTAAAAATATCACATTACAATTTGGGGAAGACACTTGGGAGCAAGTAGTGGACTATGAGAACATTCCTTTTCGTTGTAGAATTTGCCATGAATATGGTCATTTGGCCAGTGCTTGCCCAAATAAAATTCTTGATCAAAAGAAAGAAGATATAAACTCAGTAGGTTTCCAAATACCTAAGAAGAAGAACACTCAGAAAAAACCAGTTATGAAGGATCAATCAAAGTCATCTGCTAATATGTTTGAAATCCTTTCCACAAATGATGTCCCAAGTGAGGAAGAGGAAATAATGGAAACTGAAATCTTAGAAACACAATTTAAATATGAAGGGAAGAACTCGAGAGACAAACCAACAAATCAAAGGTTTTCAACGAGAAAAAAAGGAGAAAATTTACACAAGAAAAACAATATTTCAAATGTCAAAACTTCAAATAATGCAGGTCCCAATATAGACTCCGTTGAACCATCTAGTAAAATTTTGGTTGTGTACGAGCATTCTTCAAGGTTAGAAGCCATCTCGGATTCAATTGGAATAAGTCAAGAAATAGGGAAAAAAAATTGAAGATGGATTCTAATCAAAAAGTAGGTCGCAAGACCAATCAATATCATATGGTAAAAGAAGGTGAAAAGCTTGTAGAGGAAGGTAAGATTAATGCCCTTCCCAAATTTTTTAGCCCTGGTATTAATGAAGATCATCACTTGGAATATTAGAGGACTCAAAGGGAGTCTTTCAAAACAAAATGAAATTAGAAGAATGATTCAGGTAAATCATCCACATCTTGTTTTCCTTCAAGAAACAAAGATGTCAATGGAGGATATGGACTTAATTGCCGGTAAAATTTGGCCAGCTGGAAAAGTGGTTTCCCTCGGTTCCCAAGGGACTTCAGGTGGCATTGCTTGTCTTTGGGATCCAAAAGAGGTAGTTATTCACCATATGGTTGGCGAGTTGGGGTTTGTTGGCTATAGCTATTCAAAGTAGACATTCCAACCAGATTATGCTCTGCATTACTGTTTATGCTCCGACTTCTTTGGAGGAAAAAAGAAGACAGGTGGAAGGATATTACTCATATTATCTCTCATTTTCCTAAATCTTGGATCTTGATCGGAGGAGATTTCAATACCATCCTCTCTCTGGATGAGAAAATGGGGGAAATAGAAATTTGGACAAAAGCAATGACCTCATGAGCGAATATATTGCAAACCTCCATCTTGTGGATATCCAACCAGATAATGGCCTTATGACTTGGTCTAACAGAAGGCAAGGCTTAGCTTGTATAATGGAGAGATTGGATAGGTTTTTGCTCTCTAAAAATTTCTTAATCCATGGTCACATTCCTAAAGTGAAGACTCTTAATAATGTTGGTTCGGATCATTGGCCAGTCATGGTGGAAATGTGGAAAACCAATGTGAGTTTCTCTCCTTTTCATTTTCAATTAATGTGGCTTAGAGACATTTCCTTCAGACCTCATGTGCAACAATGGTGGAAGGAAGGTAAACCTAGGCATGGGACTAAGATGTTCTATTTTGCCAAAAGACTGCAATACATTAAATCCAAAATCAAGACTTGGAGCTCGGAAAGAGTTTGGGGATGTTCATAAAAAAAAACATGAAGTTATTGCTCATATTGAAAATTTGAATAAGAAAATCTGTTTAGATGGCCTCACAGAGAAGAGAAGTGCAGATGAAATTAAACTCACAACTCAGTTAGAGGAATGGGAAAAAAGAGAAGAAATCTTATGGAAGCAAAAATCTAGAATTCAATGGCTCAAAGAAGGAGATCGAAACACAAATTTCTTCCACAAATCTCTTCTAGCTCGAAGATCTCACAACTTTATTTCTTCCTTAAAATCAGATTTTGGAGATGTTGTTTATACTTGGGATGGCATGAACTCTATTGTTGTTGATTACTTTTCCAATATTTTTTTTGCTACTCCCCTTGACTCAGCTTCACAATATAATGTTCTTCAAGCAATCCCTTCTCTTATCACTTCTGAGGAGAACTCTATTTTGACTTGCTCTGTTACTATCAATGAGCTTCAACAAGTAGTTTTTAAAATGCAAAAAGGGAAAACCCCAGGTCCTGATGGTTTTCCTATTGAGTTCTACCAAGAGTTCTGGGATATCCTTCATGTTGATTTATTAGAGGTGGTGGAAGAAGCCAGGAAAGCCAAAGAAATTTTGAAGGTTATCAATAAAACTTATATTACTCTTGTTCCAAAAGCTCAAGAGGTTGATCATATCTCAGCTTTTAGACCTATTGCTTTATGTAATGTTCTTCTCAAAATCATTACTAAAATCATGGCAGAAAGGTTGAAGCCTCTTTTGCATAAGATTATTTCCCCAGAGCAAGGGGGTTATGTGGAAGGACGTCAAATAGTAGATGAGATAGTTCTTGCTCGGGAAGCCATCCATTCCATGGATATGCAAAATTCTCCTTCCATGTTCATTCGGTTAGACTTATCCAAAGCTTATGACAGAGTGGATTGGCACTTCCTTATCAAAGTTTTGAGGCAATTTGGTTTCTCTAAGGATTGGATGGATTGGATTATGGGATGTATCTCTTCAGTTTCCTACTTAGTTCTTATCAATGGTAGGCCTTCTCAGTCTTTCCCAGCTTCCAGAGGTATTAGGCAAGGTGACCCGCTATCCCCTTATTTATTCATCATTCTTGTTGAATGCTTGGGTAGGACTATAACCAAAAAGAGGGAAAACAAAACCCTTGAGGGAGTTACCATTGCTCATGGAGCTAGACCTATCTCTCATCTTCAATTTGTGGATGACTCTACTCTTTTAGGTAAAGCTACGGTTAAGGAAGCTTCTAATATTAAGCAAATCATTAGCTATTTTTCTAAGGCTCTTGGGCGGTTGATCAATGAAGACAAATCTAAAGTTATTTTCTTTCATCTGCTCTGCTAGACAGGAATCCATGGTCTTGGATAAACTAAGATATAAGAAGACCTCTCTTCCAATCACTTATTTAGGTATTCCCATAAATATTCAAAGGCAGAAAAATAAATATTGGAATTGGTTGTTGGACAAAGTCAAGAAGAAAATTGGAAAGTGGACCAACAAGTGGCTTTCTTAAGGGGTAGAATCACCTTGGTAAAATCAGTCCTTCAAGCTATTCCTATTTATGTTTCTTCCATTTTGAATATCCCAAAGGCTGTTCTTCGAGAATTGGATCAAATCAGTCATCGTTTCCTTTGGAGTGGTACTAAGGAGAAAAGAAAATGGGCCTTGGTGAAATGGGATACTTTATGTCTTCCTAAGAGTGAAGGGGGGTTAGGATTACGGTCTTCAATTAATAACAACAAAGCTTTAGCTGCTAAATTATATTGGAGGATGTTGCATAACCCCAATGCTCTTTGGGCCAATAATCTTCGTGCTAAATATGCTTGAGAACAAAAGTCCTGAAGACCTTGTTCGCTATCAACTTCCTACCAAAGGTTCTCCCATTTTAGCGAGTTCTTAAGACTGGTGAGGATTTGATAAAGAAAAAATTATTTTGGATCATTCATAATGGTCAACATGCAAATTTTTGGACAGATTCTTGGGATGGTCACAAGCCTTTGATAACTCGGTTTCCCGATTGGAGGCCTTGGATGGAGGAGCTTCACCGAGCTAATTGGATAAAGGTGGCTAATTATTGTCGGTACCATATTGGTAATTCAAAGGTTGGTAGATATTGGATCCCTATTGAGGACTGGCCTATTCAAATCCTAGAAAGGCAAAGACAAGATATCCAAGGCATCCTTCATATGAGATCCCTCTCTTGGTCCCATGAAAAAGATTGTTTTGGATGGAACAACACTACTAAGGGTGAGTATTCGGTTGCTCAAGGTTATTTGACCTTATGCCATAATAATCCCAACCATTCTTCGACATATTTTCTCGATTGTGGGCTCAAAAGCTCTGGCCTAAGGTGAGGTTCTTTAATTGGCTTTTATTGCATCGTAGGGTGCTTACTTGGTGAGCAACTTATGAAGCGTGGTTTTCATGGCCCTTTTAGATGTGAAATGTGTGAAGAGAATGTAGAAAATATCAACCATATTTTTATTGAGTGTACTTTAGCCTCTGAGCTGTGGAGGAGAATGGCCACTTTACTTGGCTTACAGTGGTCCAATTTTTTTACTTTTGAACAACTTTGGAGGGATTGGCCTAATCAAGAGGGTGTTGATCATTTTATTAGGCAATTAGTTTGGATGGGTTCTACCATTCTTCTTTGGAATATTTGGAATGAAAGGAACAACCAAATTTTTAATCAAGATAGGAAGGATATTCACTATATTTGGCAAAAGACCATAGCCAACTTAGTTGAATCGAGTCCATCATCTCCTTAATCACCCCCAAAACTCCCACCAAAGATGGGATCAAGTGATGCAAAGATTGAAGATTAAACCTTCTAAGGGCAACCAACTTAAAGGGAATGTGAGTATTAGTAAGATGGATAGGAATAGAAATTGGCAACCTCCTCCTAAGGATTTTGGAAAAGTCAATACTGATGGAGCCTCTAGAGGGAACCCTGGAAAAGCCAGTGTGGGAGGAATTGGTAGACTTTCAGATGGCTCCCTGGTTTTTACTTTTGCTTGAGAATTTGGGTATTCTTTCCAATAACCTTGTTGAGGGGTATGGTATCCTCGGAGGCCTTCAGGAGGCTACTAAGGTTGGATGGGAAAAGGTGTTAGTTGAGTCGACTCTCAACTTATGATTAATCTCTTGAAGAATCCTTCTAAGAATCATAAGGTGGATTGGAGAATAAAAAGAATTATTGAGAAGATTCGGTTAATCCAGGATGGGATTTTTGAAAGTTGATTACAATCATGTGGTCGAGAGATCAAAACAAGAGTGTTGATGCTTTAGCTAATTGGGCTTTGGACAAAGGTGATCTTACTTGTTATGGCCACCCTCCTATATGGTGGGCTTCTCAAATTAGGGAAGCTCTTCTTTCTATCATTTCTTTGGATGGCTCCAATTCTGAAGGTACCTAGTTTCTTCTTGTTTTTTTTTTTTGCTTCTCTTTGGTTCATTCAGTTTTTTTAGTTCCCTAGCTCATTCTATTCTTTATTTTGTTTCCTCTGTTGATTCTTGCCTTAATAGTCTTATGGTCTAGATAGGTCATTGTTTTGTTCATTTTTTATTTCTTTTTTTTTTTTTTTTTTTTGTTTAGTTTTTTAAGGTGGGTGGGTTTTTTTATTTTGTTTTGTTTTTGTGTTCTTTGTGTTGTTTTTTGTTGTTCTTGTGTTTTTGTTGTTTTGTTTTTTTTTTATGTTTTTTGTTATTGTTCTTGTGTTTTTTTCGTTCTTGTTCTTGGGTTTCTCTTTGTTTGTGTTATTTCGTGTTTTTATGTGTGAGTGTTTTCTATGTTTTTTGTTTTTGTTTATTGTCTATTGTTGGTTGTTTTTTATTTTTATTTTATTTTTTAATTTTTTTATTTTTTAGGTTTTGGTTGTGTTTATTTTTCATGTTTTTTTGGGTTATGTCTTTGTAGTGTTATGTTGTTTTTGTCTTGTTTGTGTTTTGTTATGTGGTTCTTGTGTTTTTCTATGTGGTTTGTGTTGTGGTTTCTTTTATCTTATTGTGCGTGTTTGGTTGTGCTTTTGTTTTTGACACACTCAAGGAGCATGTTTTTTATTTTATTTTATTATTTTTGTTGTTATTTACTTATTTTTAAATTGGTTTTGTGTGTTTGTTTGCTCCTTGAGTATGTCAAAGGTGGTAGGCCAGGTTCGAGTCCTGGGCATTTTTGGTGGAATGGATACCCATGCCTCCTTGGGTCTTACCCGAAAGTGGCATCCCTTTTGGGATGTTTTCCACAAAAAAAAAAGAAGAGCAAACACAAGAAATCAATACAACAACAATTTAATATAGAGAAGAATACATATCACAGTAGAAAATATATCCAAAGTAAAAAACTTACACAAAAAAACTAGATAATAATCCATAAAAATAAAGGACACGAATCCCTAAATGCACAATCAACATAATTCTACTTGGGGCCTACATTTTGCATAGGTGGGTGAGATGATCCATAGATGTCTTGAATGTAAGCCATTGCCACCTGAAGTACATTGAGGAAGACCTAATGCTTATCCTCATGAGAAAACCAGGTTGGTAGAACATTAGGAGGATCTGAGTCCAAAGGAGGAGATGATTCATTGGTTCCTTTTGAGGAAACATAAAACTTAGTTTTTTTGCTGCAAGGAGGCTATCCTTTGAGTTCGTCATCTTTTTTTTTGGAAAGTAAATTTCTTCATTAATTATCGAGTTTTATAGGTTGACCCAAAACCTATTACAAAAGTCAGCCTTATGTTGATGTTGTGGATCCTATTCATGTTAAGGACTTTATGTCCTTTACTATTGCTGACCTTCCTAACACACCTTACTAGACAGACGTAACAGACATAAACAAAAACTTGAGATATTTCAAACACAACTAGGCATATTCCTTGAAAACCTTGACAAAAAAGAGAAAAAAGGCATGAGCCAAGAAAGGGTTGCATCCTTTGTACAATACGTAAACAAAAATAACCCCCAAGGCCAGAGGATCCACAGGCTTCATCTTCAGTGTCTTCCTCAAGATCCTCGTCCTTGTCATCATCTTCGTCCTCATCATCGTCCTTGACTCCCACTTTTGACATGTACCCCTCATTGAAGAAAACCTGAGTCAAAGCTTCGTGGGCCTCCTGCATCTGTTGAATTATGCCAGCATAGGATTTCAGGATGAAACGTTTGAGGACCATGATGGTTGGTCCCTCTTCGTCCATATCACTGGCACTTGTTTTGAAATTTCTTGTATCTATTTATTCTTCAGCCTTAAGGAGGATCTCGTAGGGGTTTCCTCAATCCTTAGTCTCTTTTTTGTCATCCCACCTCTGCTAACAGGTTCCCCCACATGATTCTTCACTGGAGATGCAAAGGTCAGCTTGTTAAAACCTGGGATAGATCTTACTTCTGAACTTTCTCCATGGTGGCTGGGTGGTATCTCCTGAATGACTGGGGGATCACGGTTTGGGGCCATGGCCAACACCCATTTGTATATAACCTTAAAAAATCCTTGGTGTAGTGGCATAGCAAACCCCCTCTTACTACGACAAGCGTTGATAGTATAATTCATCGAGTTCATGAGGAACTGAGGGATACTTATTAGGTTGACATCCTGAAAGAAGTTCACGAAAGTATAATGAAATTTTAACAGTGTCTTGTTGGGATATTCCATCATGATAAATTCTATTACATTCTTCATCAACCCATTCCATGAAGTGGGCAGGTCCATTCTTGTTAGCCCATTCTTAGCTTTCTTAAAAATTTTAGGGTTGTCGTAGAATTCCTTCAATTCCACCTCCTAGTGGTGTTTTTGACGGTGGATGGACCGTCCTCTTACAGTTTTCCCTATCACTGTAGTAAGAAGGTTCATGTCGATGATGAATTCTCTTCCCCATATCTCCACTTTTCTATATTCCCAAGTGTCCATCATTGTCTGGGTGATATCCTCCTCTGCCCTAGAGAAAAGGTCGAAGAATTGAGTGAACCTTCACTCAGTAAGGATGGCCTAAGCAACATGTTCCATAATTACCATACAGGGTTCCACGAATGTCATCTTGTTGCTTACACTTATCCTCCTCGTATATTTCTCAAAATAGTTCTATCTTGTGCTCCATGAAATTCCTCTATAGTTATAGCTGGGAAGGTGGTAGGATTTAAACTTTTTCTTGGATGTAATGAAACCTGACTTAATTATCATGCCAACTTTGGAGGTCCAGTCATCGTTATCCACAAGGATCTTGTGCCATATGGCCTTAGCCTCCCTCCAATTGACACTCTTCTGCCTCATCCTTGTTGCCCATGTATCAACACATGCCTCAGAAGGAGTGTCGTGCATTGGAAAAAACTAGCCCTCTGCTTCCACCTATGATTTCTACCCCTTCACATTATCTGTCAGCCTCATAAACATTCCAACCACCTTATCGGATCCTCCTTGAGTGAAGTCATTTCCCATATGTCAGCACCATCATAGACATGCGTGCCTTGCATGTGGGAAATCCAATTGTCAACCTCCACTTGGACCTTACTTCGGGTTGCCTTATTGGTTGAACTTGTCAACCTTCTCTTAATTCACATCTCCTTATGAATTAAATCCTTTGTTTTACTAGTATGGTTGGCACGATTTGAATTCACCACCATGGGAATCTGGGCTCTAATGACCTCCTTGTTATCACATGAAATCTGATCAATGATCATTGTCCTCTCACCACTGGCCCATCTATGGAAATTAGTGTTTTGGCTTGGGATGCTTGCCATTCCACTTCTCAAAATATTATCCTGATGTTTCCAACAGTTAATATTTTATGATATATTAGTCATCAATATCCACGGGCTCACCCCTATCTAATTAGGATCTCTTGACAAGGAAGCCTCGTGGTGGTATTGGGCCACGTGGGACTTGAACATCCTCCCACTACCCACTTTAGGTAATAGATTGCCTATCATTGTGGAGGATCTCCTCAACTTCACGTGGCACTCCTCATGTCCATGTTGTCAAACGACTAGCCTCAACTCCTACATTGGCTAGTTTTTTAGCTAGTCTATTGACTTCACGGAAGACATGGCGTGCCCATTTATCTTGTCTACCTTAGAAAAGGATCCTCACCTCAAGGATGGTAGCTTCAATCCTCCATGGGGGTTTTTTACCATTGGTTAGGAGGTTAATGATGATTTTAGAATCTCCTTAGACCATTATATTGCCTTGGATATCTTGTTCCACCTGAAGCCCCCTCTAAAGCGCTCTTGCTTCTACCTCATTATTGGTTTTGGTTCCTAGAGGTTCCGCAAAGGAATCCTTGATGATCCCTGATTACTACTTTAGCTCCCACCCTCCCAGGATTATCCTTAGCCGCACCATCAAAATTCAGCTTCAACCAGTTCCTAGGGGGAGGCTTCTAGGTGATCCCATTCTTAGGATTAGACCTTGGAGCAGCCACTGTATGATTGGGAAGGACACCTAAGGACAAGGCAATCTAACTTTCCCCAGGAGGAATTTTTTGATTGTCTGTAGATAGGATACTCATATTTTCTATCGCAAAGGTAAGAATTATATTTAGGATGGTTTTAGGGTTGTGCTTGGACTCATTAAAGGCTCTATGGTTCCTTTCTAGCCAAATTTGCCAAAGAAAGTGGTGCCAATAGATCCTCTAGAGGAACTTGAGTTTTGGGCTAACAAATGGAAGGGTCCATTGTTGGAAAACTTCTATTATTGAGGTAGGTTTAACCTAGGAAATGATAAAGGCTTGGAAAAGACCATCCAGGATGGAAGTTGCCACTAGGTACTCTAAAAAAAGGTGTTGGGTTGATTCCTAGCCTACCCTACACAAGTAACATCGGTTAGCAATAATCATTCATTTTTTCAACATGTTATCAATGGTGAGGATCCTTCCTTTTTTCAAACCCTTAATCCAGACCAGCTGCGACTAAAACTGGTGGTCATTAGGATTGAGGAGTAAATTGTAGGCAGATTTAACTATAAACTCTCTGCTCTCCATTTTTGCCCATGCTAGATGGTCTTCAACATTACCTGTGGGTATGACCTATTGCCCTTAGATGAACTGAAGTTGTTCAGACTTAGCTTCAAACCCCTGGATCCTGATCAATTACCAACTAAGGATGTTCCTATCCTGCCTTATGTAATTTACCACTTTCAACCCTATGGATCATTCCAAGTGATATTTGAATCTAGCCAAAAGGGGGTTATGTGATAAGGCCTCAGAATTAGCCCACCTATCTTCCCAAAATTTTATTATTTGTCCATTCCATAACATCCATTTGAGCCCTTTCTTGACCAAATATCTACATGTAAGGATTGCTTTCCAAAAGGTTGATCCCTTGTTTAACATATTTCCATTGAGGAAGTCTATTCTTTGAAGGTATTTTCTCCTGACTATTGCTATCCACTCATTATCGATATTTGTCAGCAATCGCCATGCTTGTTTGGCTAGTAGCACCATGTTGAGAAGGGACACTCTTGTTAGGCCTAACCCTCCATTAGCTCTAGGTTTACATACCTTGCTTCATACTACTAAATGAATCCTTTTTTTCTCTTCTGTCCCTGACCAGAGGAAATTTTTTTGAAGTTGCTCAATATTTTGGTATACTTTGCAAGGAGCTCTGAACACAGATAAGAAATAAAATAGAATTCTCTAAAGAGAGGCCATAGTCAAGGTTGCTTTGCTTGCATGAGATATAAGATGTCCTTTCCAACCCAACAACTTTTTTTGGATCCTTTCCAACACGTTATTCCACATGGATCCTTCTTGGGTTCCAAAAAAGAGAGGCAGGCCTAGGTAGGATGTGGGAAGAGTCGCTATTTGACATTCCAAAATCCTTGTAATGCTAGTTTGTTTGGGGAAAGGAGTGTTAAGGAAGTACAATTTGCTTTTATTGAAATTCACTCCCTAACCAGCAACTTCCTCATACATCTTTAAAATGTATTTAATTCTTCTAGCCTCAACCACTGAAGCTAAGGTTAGTATCAAAGTGTCATCCATGAATTGTTGATGGGTGACAGGGTTAGTTAAGGAAGTCGCCTTTATACCTAAAATGAGTCCTGCTACGAAAGCAGATTTAATAGTCCTTCCTAAAGCCTTTGCCACTATGATGAAAATCATGGGGCTTATAGGATATCCTTGAATTAATCCTCTTCTATTTTGAAAGTATCCAACTGTTGACCCATTCACAAAAATAGAAAACCATGGTTTCATGATACACCCTCTGATGAGTTTGACCCATTGAGGATGAAATCTAAATTTTAGTAATATTGCATCCAATAAATACCAATTAATCATATCAAAAGCTTTGTTCATGTCCAATTTTGGGGCCATATTTGCTTTCTTAATCTGGGCAATCGTATGAAGAGCCTCATGAATAGTGATTACTCCATCTAAAATTGACCTTCCTTGAACCGAGCTACCCTAAATATGATCAATTATTACGGGTAACACTTCCTTTAATCTGTTGGCAATGAATTTGGTAAGGATTTTATAGGACACATTACATAAGTTGACTAGCCTAAAATCTACCATGGTCTTAGGGTTTGGTCCTTTAGGTATCAGGGCTATAAATGTGGAGTTAAAACCTTTGGGAATGTGAGTATATGTTTGGGATTCCCTAATGGTAGCCATGACCTCAACACTAATAATATCCCAAAAAACTTGGTAAAATCGAGATGGAAAACCATCCGGGCCAGGAGCCATATCAGGTTGCATTCTGAACAAGGTAATTTTGATCTCCTCATCAGTGAAAGGTGCTATGAGAGAATCATTCGTGGTCTCGTCAATGAGTTGGGGGATGAACTAAAGGAGAGACTCTTTAGCTTCAACATGACAAATATGTTCTTCACCCAGTAGGGACTTAAAATAAGCAACTACCTCCTCTATGATATCCTGAATGTTCTGATTTGAGGATCCATCCACCCTGGTTAGATTGCTGATTTTGTTATTGCTCCTATTCCTTAATGTAGAAACATGAAAAAAAATTGAATTTGAATTACCCTCCTTAAGCCACAGAGCTCTAGATTTTTACCTCCAGTAAATATCTTCACAAGCCAGAATATTGTGGAACTCACAAAGGTTGTCCCTATATTATGATCTGGTTGCTTCATCATAAGTGCCATTTTGAATTTTGCTTTTTATCAATTTTAGTTTCTCAACCACAGCTTTCTTATTCTCAAAGATATTGCCAAACACTTATTTATTATATATTTTGAGGTTGTCTTTAAATTTTTTTAATTTTTGAGCTAATTTGAATAAAAAACTTCCCTGGCAAGGTAACTGCCACCACTTTCTGACTTGTTCCCTTAGATACTCATGTTTAGTCCACATCGATTGAAACCTAAACGGTTTTTTGAAATGATTGGCTTGAAAGACCTCAAATAAAATAGGACTGTGGTCTGAAGCACTTTTGGGAAAGGCCTGTAGAATGGAATCACCAAAAGTTGTGATGGCTTCCTTAGAAAGGAAGAATCTATCCAATATTTCCTGAGTTCGTCATCTTAATTGACATAGGAGAGGTAGCAATATTTCTTGTCATTTATGAAATCCACTTCGAACAATGTGAATGATCAACCTTGGTGGCACTAGGGATATCATTTGGACTTCACTTGGAAATTGAATTTCCTTTCTCAGAGGAAAAAGGGGAGTTCCATAGAAATCTAGAATTCTAGATTGTCATTCTTAACCCACATATTTCTCCATGAGTGTGCTAAGGTCCTGGAAAGCCCCCTATTGTAGTTGTGAAAAGCCAAAAGGCAATTCAATAGACCTCATTTACAAATGATATTTTCTACCTCATAATCGATCTCCATAACACTCGACTCAAGGTGTACCTTGAAGACCTTATGTGCAGATATCTAACCCATGAAAACCCACTAAAGAATAGAGGCAGAAGATACAAAATACGACCCCAAAAAGCACACCAAACCCAAGAGCCAAACCAATATTAAAAACTAGGTCTCAAAATATCTTTGGCAACAAAATCAATGAGAGGTTGATGAAATTACCATGGAATGCAAACCCATAGAAAATTATGAGCTCTTGTAGGATTACAATGTGTATCATGCCTAGAAGCAATATCTCTTATCATCCCAAGGCACATGACCTTATCATCAAGAGATGAAGAGCATGCATGGAAAAGGGGTCCTTTCCATAAAATATGCCATTGAGAAAAGGGTAGTATCCAAGCCAACCATGGGTGGCAAAGTTATCACCGAGCCATCTAGGTAAGAGCATCCTTAAAAAATTGTAGGAAGTATCCCACCTCACCACATGAAGAATAAGGTTGATCATGTGATCCTAAAAATTGTACAAATATGGTCTTCCAAAAATAGGAATGATTAAGATTATCCCTATGGAAAAGGGTAAGGTGAGGCCACCACTAAGAGAGATGATCAGTAAAATCCATAAAGAAGAGTAAGTGTTATGGCATCACCTTAAGACAATACAATAAGGGGGCATAATGCACCGCTTAAAAAAAACCAGAGAGGACTTAATGTATTTGATTTGGCACCAGCGAGGCCAAAATAAAATTTGAAAAGATAGTCTTCTCTAGAACACCAACCTAGACCTCCACAACATCCATCACTCCTTTCAAATAATCAAAAAATTGGGTACTTTCATAGTCATTACTGACAAGATTCTGGAGGTTTTGAGGGAATTTTAAATTATAGACATTAAGATTTTGCTGGGAGAGACCCATGTTGACCATTAAGTCTTCCACTTGATTCCCTTCTCTTAGAAGATGCTAGAAGTGCACTTTTTATCTAGAATTAATAATATGGAGACTCTCATTAAACATGTTAGAAATGATCCAACTTGGAGGGCTAGAGAAAGTGTATAGATTGATCAAATTAAGTGAATATCCTTCTACAATGAGCTTTTAGAAACCCAAGGAGTTGATTAACGTCAGGCCTTGGAATAAGGCCCTATCCTATGCAAAGTGGGATGTTTGGGTGAATAAGAACTCTGCATGAGAAGTAATTAATCCTCCTCTATCATTACTAATCACACCATCAACACCAACCAGCCCTAGGTTTCCTTTTGAGGCACCATAAAAATTGAGCTTAACCCAACCATAAGGGGGTGGGTCCCATATTATAGAATCCCTAATAATAGTATTATGG
This sequence comes from Wollemia nobilis, assembly GCA_028583015.1. Lineage (NCBI taxonomy): Eukaryota > Viridiplantae > Streptophyta > Pinopsida > Araucariales > Araucariaceae > Wollemia > Wollemia nobilis. The sequence continues at coordinate 527,661 of JAQPPZ010013871.1, forward strand.
GATCTTGAAATCCTTGGCTTTGATGGGAACCTAATACAAAGTTCCAGTATTTATTCCACCTCCTACCACCATCCAAATCAGGCAAGCAATAATTAACATTTTCAATTGCACTTTCAAGAATTTTCATTTTGAGACTAAAATCAGTTATCTTTTAGAGTTTTTGAAGGCCCTTTGATTACGTTCCAACCAGATGTCCCAAAATGCATGAGGAAGTAATAATAACCAAAGCCAATAATGCCACTAAGAATTGAAGGGAGGGACCCATTGCATACACAAGTCCAATATTAAGAAATAAAAGATCCATTGGACCCCTAAAGAAATTTTTAATGTATATTTGTAGACACCAAATCCTAGCCATTCATTGTCCACCCATCATCATCAAATCACAACCATCCATAATTAGTTATATATATTTATATAAAAAATATAACTATAAATAAATAAATATATATATATATATATATATATATATATATATATATATATATATATATATATAAATCTAAGCCATCCATAAAAACTCCATCCTAGCAGGCCATGTGGCAATCTTTGCCGCTCATTAAATGCAATCCGTGTCACTTACCAAGTTGCAATCTCAATCGCTCATCATGTCTTAATCCTAGTCGCTTGTTGGAGTCATCACAACCCTAACATGAATGAGGGAAAATCATAAATGGTAATTCACTTTTAATGAATAGAGATAAAAAAAATTGCAAAGAAACATCATTCATGCTTTTGCCAAACCCTAGTAACCACCATCATCGTTAAATTATTGTTGTACCTACAAATCAGATTCGAACTCTATCAAGCATTTTCCATAGTTTACAGATGGCTCATGGCATCTCTTGAACATTGTAGAGTATCTCCCAGATGCCTTAGAAAATTTACCATATTTGAGAGGGCATCTAGCCAACCCTCAAATGCTATCTAACATTCGTGCAACACCGTTTTGAACCCTTGAACGCACTGATCACAAATTAGGTAATTTAACAAGGTAGTTGATTTTATTATTTAAATTATATTTTTCTTGTGTTCTATTTTATATATTCTAAAAATATTCAATTAGGGTTAGTAGATTTATATGTTGTATTGAAGAGGGTCTCACACAGTGGAGCCCTCACATGTGCTGTTGATCCTATTGTATGCTTATTTGTATGCAAGTGCTAGAAATATTGTTATTGATAGTTGTTGTAACTAGAGTGGCCCCACAAAGGATATTCAAGAAGCCCACTCAACCTCTTGTTTGGAGTAAAGAAGATCTGAAGACACTACATTCTATTGATCAAGGGTTTTATTACCCCTTTTGTAATCATTGTATCAAAACAAGCAATATTTTGTAACCCCCATGATTTGGGGTATATCAATGTTGTAATAGTGGAGATCCAGGCTCCCTAAATCAATATAATATCATTCTTTCATTGTGTATATTGCTTGTTTTTTATCTGTTATTATTATTCTGGTGTTGATATTTTTTGTTCACAAAATGGCGATCATGGTGGGACCCCCAAAGGGTTTCATATTTTGATTTGCCTTGTCATATCTTGATTTTTGATCTACATTTTCTATTTTTGTTGCAAGTTTTTATAAGCCCTATTGCATAGAAGTTGCAAAATTCAAACTCAGGGTTTTTAGAACCTGATAGGGTTTAATATATGCTTATGTTATACTACATTTGGAGGATGCCACACTGTATTTGGGAGACACCACACTGTATTTGGGAGATTCAGCACCACATTTGGGAGATTCGACATCGCGTCTACGAAGCTAGGGGAAAAATACGTAAACTCTTGGGTAAGTCATTTTTAGAAACCCTAGCTATATTTTTGCTTTTAAAAAGGAATAAGAAAAGGAAATATTCATATTTTTATGTTTTAAAAAGCAATACATTAAGCATTCTTAGGCATCTTAGACATCTTAGGCATTTAAAAAAAAAGTGCATTTTAGGATAGTGATTTATCTGTTTATGAAAAGTCATATAGACTACATTTAGGGGTAGATATGCACTTGCAAATACATTTTTAGTTGCATTAGGGTTTCAAATTCATCTTATTCTATTTTTGAATCTGTATGTCAAAAATATTTTAAGGTTTATTTGGAATTCACTTACTGCATTTGGCTCAGGTTTTCTACTAGTTTTTGAAGTTCTATTTTCTATTTTGTGTGCTTTATATATTTTTTTAGGCAATAAACTGAAATTGCATATTAGTTGCACTATAAGATAGTTTTATTTTGCACTTTATTGTTTAATAAAACACCATAGAAAACAAAAACTTAAAAGGAATCACACACTACATGGTCCACATTAAACATCAATGAGTTGGATTTCATCACCAACCATTGATCGAGACCAACGATGGTGGGCTTCATCTCCATCCATTGGCTCACCCCCTAGAAATCGTAGTAGCCCATAACGAGTGGCTTTCTAGATTTCATCACCAAAAATTCCCCTAATTTTGGGTGCACCTAGAGTAGGAAGGATTAGTAATGCCATTTTACCATGGGGCTCAATAATAAGTGGAACGCAACTATCATTCTTGTTCGAGCATGCCCAAGTGTGAAGCAAAAGCTCGATTGGGCAAGTAGTAGGACTCATATAGTGCAACCTCCCTTGAGGGGTAATTGTGATTCCTTAGGTTTACCTTGAGCCAATCATACCCTAGGAAGCCATTTTTAGTCATTCGTGATTCATCCTTCGTCATAGGGGTGGGTTCAAACACACCTTCTTAGTTGCATCCATCATTCACCTTGCATAGTTTTTCTAGGCTTAGGAGTTCCAACACCAAAACACACAAAATTCAAAAAAAATCAAATTAAAAAAGAAGCAGAAAACAAAAACAATTTTTTCAAAGACATAGAGAACATTTGTTTGTTTGAGTGATCTGCATGTTGTTTGTTTTTACTGTTGCATCACAATTTTACACACATACCCACACATTCATCACCCTAGCTTACCTTTTAGCTTATGGTATTGACCAAAAATCAAGCCAGAGCTATGAGTCAACCACTCACCAACCAACCATTTCCATCTATGGAGTGCTCCACTCCTTTCCTAGCCACTTTTGTGGCTAACCCAACCTGTGTGGCATAGATAAGACATCTTGACTTATCTGTTGGACCCTCTCATATGACATCCACTTTGGATGTAGATATAATGCAGAGGGTAATCCACACTTCCATCCTTGAAACTAAACCATCCACACCAACCGACCATCGCATCACTTACATAGATTTTAATAAAGTTAGAGCCTATTTAAGACCAACCAATCTGGTTCTAGAACAACTTAACATCCCACCCAGACATGTTCCTTCCTCTCAATAGAAACTCACTCACTCATACCCCAATAGTTTTAACCAAGTCATCACCAACCCTCTTTTTGAGGCCACATCTACACCCCCACACCAAACTCTTCCACAACCATTTAGCCAAAGCACCTCCATTATGCCTACCTATACTACTACCCACTCCAACCCACTCTACAAAGCACAAGTTAATGTTGCTTCACAGATTCCATCCACCATTCCATTAACATCATTTGGGTCTACCATCCCTCATTCAGTTGTGATTCCTTTTGCAACTTACCCTCCATTAACCTCAACCAATATTGCCAACACTTACACCATGCCAACATCAGCTCCCAATACAACCACACAATCTACATCTAAAATTTCCATACAACAAGCATGGAAACATCTAAACCAACTACTTATGGGTAATCAAAATGCTCATTCTTACCCACAACAATAGTCACAGGTAGTAGATTTCAACCATCCACTCACATCCACACAAAATACCTTTTTCACCCCTAACCAATATTGGGTATCGTGACCACCCATGGTCACTATACCTACCCATCCACTCCACCACATCCATGCCATATCAACCACTCAAAACACCACCATCCCTCAAAATTCACATCATCAATCTCCACCTCATCAACACCAAACATTCCACAATCAATTTCAATAAAATATTCAACACCACCACATACCCACCAACATCAACCCATTAGCCAATCAAAACCTCATTTCATTGCAATAGTTTATCACTCAACATACACCACCCACATACACTCACCATGCAAACCAAGGCTTCCAAACACCAATGGAAGATCCTAAAATTTAGTCTATGCAAAAGCAGATTGATAGCTTGATGTTGCACATGCCGAGTATGGCATATCAAAAACCCACATTAAGATAGCTGATCAATCATCCCATTCATCCTTTGGTACCATCACCACCATATCCTGTAGATTTCACATTACCAAAGTTTGATAAATTCAAAGGGGCTGAGGACCCTAGAGAGCACATAAGTGCATTCATCTACTCATGTTTCAGAATTCAAGAGAATGATGCTCTAATGCTCTGCATATTTCCTCAAACACTTGGGGGGATGCCTTAGAATGGTACAACCACTTGCCACATCACAATATTTATACATTCGAATAGTTGGCAGACCAATTCTTAGAAAGGTTCTCCCTCAATGTTAAGAAGAAAACCACACTAACCAACTTATATAATTTACGACAATTTGAAGAAGAGTCGGTTTATGATTTTGGAAAAAAGAGAATGAAGCGGGGAGAAACGAAGAGACAGGGAGAGGCATGAGCAGTAAGAGAATATAATAAAAAAGAGGGGAGTGGGGGAGGGAAAGAATAGAAAATGAGTAATAGGAGGTAATGTGATAATGTAAAATAGAGTCATGTTTAGCAGGGAATTATGTAGGATTTGGAAATTAAATTGGATGTTATTATAGAAGATACAAAGGCAATGAGTTTGTGGGAAAGGGTATGTGTCATATTTGGTGGGAGATTAGTGGTTTAAAAGTTATGAGTGGTAGAGGTAGATAACAATTTGGGGAGGGGGAATGGTGTAAAGAGGGTATAGGAACTGAGGGCATGGAGACACTGAAGAGAGGAAGAACGGGAGGATGAGAAAAAAGAAAAGAAAATCAAAACCTTACCAAATAGAAATGCATAATTTATTAAAAACATAATAATTCAAAAACACTCATAAATGGGAACCATGGTATTATAAAAAAAGAGAATCTCACATTGATTTCAAAAACCATTGGAGGGCAGTCATTACCAAATTTCCATTCTCCCTCCCAATGGAAGAACTAACATGAATGTTCACAAGGAGTTGTCTAAAACCTATCTCCTTGTTACTTCAACTACAACAATACAGAACATTCGAAGAGGCTCTTGCCCAAGCCTGGGTCATTGAAGAAATCAAGATCCAGGAGGGTGAGATCAAGCCCAAGAAGAAATAATGGTAGAATAAGGGCCAAAGTAAAGGGAATTATAATGGCCAAACAAAAATTGGTTAGGTGAACCAGGTGGTCTTGACTCAACCTACCATGCAAAATCAACAATCTCAAGTCCACATTCAACAATCACAACCACAACCACAATAGATAACATATCAAGCGGTTCCACCCCACAAAAAGTGCAAAATCTAGTGCCAACTATAGACAACAATCAATATCGACAACCCGTTTGACAAACTTGCAATTACACACCATTACCCGAATCATATACCTCCATATTTTGAAGGTTGTATGACACACATGCAATTACCTTACTAGAAGTTAAACTAGAAGACCAAACTAAATGAGGCAAGGGCTTTAGGGAACACTTGTTTTACCCCTTTCATCGATAGAAAGGCCATGACATCAACAATTGCTTTACATTCAAGGATATCATGCAAGATTTGTTAGACTTGGGGGCCATTAAGTTGGATAACCCCTTGGCACAACAGAACCAAAATCTTGGTATTTTTTAGACACCACTTCCTCATCAAGAGGAAGCACAACAAATGGTGGAGGCATCAACTACTAGGACTCCTCCTAACCAAGTTAACCATGTGCAACAACACCAAGGTTTTGTAGGGGCTATCCATGTGGTAACCCAAGGACAAAGAAGCATGAACCACCAACAACAATTGGATGAGCAACCTCAAGTGACACCACCAACAAATGTGTGTCCACAATCAAACCCCATCAATCCATATCAACCCATTCATCTCCCAAGCCATCCACATCAACCCATCCACCTTCCAAGCTACCCTCCATGACCAATCATTACACTAAGCAATCAGTTGACAAATAGTCTAAAAATAGCTTCAACTAAATTATCAATTTATGAGCTCATACAAGAATCCCATCCACATTGTGAGGCATTGATGGAGATCTTGAAATCCATTGAACTCCAAACTCAAGACTCTAATGCCTTCAACAATTTTATGGGGAATATCCAAACATGCATGGAGCCTTCAATCATATTCTATGATTTTGAAATTAAAACAATATCATCAGAATCATCGGATCCTCCACTACATATTATGGCTTAGGTTGACCAGAAGCATTTCAAATGAGTACTAATTGACATTAGCTCATCAATCAACATCATCACCACTTCCACACTCCACCACCTCAATCTTCCATCCTCTCATATCACCAAATCCACCTTTACATTATGAGCATTTAATGATGTGTTATGCTCCATAGTTGGCACTATTGTCTTACCCATAAAAGTGGGGGTTAAGACATTACATACAATGTTTCATATCCTAGAAGGGGATATGGCTTACAATGTACTCCTTGGGCATCCCTGGATTAGGGAGATGAAATGTGTTCCCTCTACACTACATCAATGCTTGAAATATGTCCATGAGGGAAAGATACATTGTATACCAGTAGACATTGAACCATTCAAGTACTACAACTTCATCTCCAATCCTTATGATCCATCATTACCATCCACCCATCTATCCTTAATTCCATCATCCACACAATCCACTCCATAATAAAATCATTCATCCAAAGCCCCCATTCTAGAAGAACTCCCCATCATCGATCCTAATCAGGCTTCCACCTCCACATCCCATCACACTACTTCCACATCCCAATATTCATCTCAACTAATACCATGTACATGTGGTCAGGCACAATCATCCACATCATCTATCATCAGTCATTCATCACAACCCACACAATCAACTCCACTAGCACCTACCATCACCTCATCCAAGCCTGATTCACCTCCACCCCAATCAACCAACATCTCACAAGTTGATTTGTTAGATCGTGAGATGCCACCTCAACATACACCTTTTTTGAAGCCACAGGATACTCATGTACCCCACACTTCCATACCCAATCCATCCACATCATCCCCTACACAAGTTGTAGTACATCTCGCTAGTCCTAGCATTGGTGAGTATGTGGTTCAAAATATTGCCATTACATCGCTATCCATTGAAACTATAAGGGATTACGATCACCCACATGACCCACCCTTAGCCATAGGAGTAATTTACAATATGGGTTCCTTACCAAATAGGATTAACTTTATATATGGGGGGTTGATTCATCATCTAATCCACTCCCTCTAGATGAACCTAAGAAGCCATTCATTGCCAATATTGAGCACATGTCTAACCCTAATTTCCCATCATGATATTTTTATTGGGTTAATTGGTAAGGATATGGGCTAGGATGACATGAATAGGGCATGCGTGACATTGTCGAACCTCAATATCGAGAAGCGCATGACCATTCTAGCATAGGATATAGTCCACAATCTTCCTCTTCTTCTTTAGAATAAGCTTTTCAATGACTTACTTTAGACCTTGAAGAAGAAGAGGATAATGATAATGATGATTCTAAGGATGAATCATATGAGGAATACGACATCATGTCAATAGCCTCAGATGAATCTAAAGAAGAATCAATCCTAATCACTCCATTCACCGAACAATATGAGTACTATCTCAGAATATTTCCCATCCATCAACCCATATTTTATTTGCTCCTCCCAAGGGAGCGAGCTGAGCCAACTAGTGAACCACCACCACCACCTTGACCACCTCATTGAAAACATGATGTAAATATGTAAAAAATCATCATTAGCATAACATTACATTTTTGCATTTGCATATCCCGATCATTTGCATTTATACATGTTACTTGCTGCTATCTAGGTTCTCAAGGTTCATTCATTGATTTCAAGGGGTAAGAAAAACCACCCTTCACATCACAAACCATTCCCCCACCAAGTCAACATGAATACTATTGACTTATTCACACCACTCTATAATCCATACAATTTGACAAAACCAATTCCTATTGACATAAGCCTCATCGATATGGAATAGATTTCATCACCCCCATCCATTTTTAAATTCATCCTTTTAGAGGAATTTTTAATAGCTTCTACCACTTACATTCCTTTGTAAACTTCACCTTTGCCTTCACCTTCACCCTTAACTTCTATTTTTTTCTAGGAAGAAATGGAAGAGATTATGCCAGAAGAGTTTGACAACATCACTGATGATATTCATTTGATTCCAATACCCCATCAACTTGAGGAAGGTTCACACATGGCCATTGAAGAAACTATAGATGTGAACCTAAGCATAGATCTAGATAATCCATAAATTGTGAAACTTGGAAAAAATTTATCCACTGATGAACAAGAGCAATTCATAGATCTCCTCAAGAGAAAGAAGGACATATTTGCATGGTCTTATAAAGACATGCCTGGCCTTGACCCTAACTTGGTCATTCACAATCTCACCTTGCATCCTGATGCTAAGCTAGTTAAACAAAAACTAAGAAAGTTACATCCTACCATTGCCCTCATGGTCAAAGAAGAACTTCAAAAATTGTTAGACGTGGGTTTCATTCAACCCATTGACTACCCTAAGTGGCTTTCAAATATGGTACCCATTCGCAAGTCTAATGGGGTGATTCACATTTGCACTAAATTTCGAGATCTTAACAAAGCGTGTCCTAAGGATGACTTTCCTCTACCAAACATCGATACTCTTGTAGACACTTGTGCTGGCCATGAAATGCTATCTTTAATGGATAATTTTTTAGGATATAACTAGATTTGAATTAATCCTGATGACCAACACAAAACAACATTCACAACACCTTGGGGGACTTTTTGTTACAAGGTAATGCCATTTGGCCTTAAAAATGTGGGTGCTACCTATCAACGTGCCATGACATACATCTTCCATGATTACATGCATAAGATCATTGAAGACTATGTGGATGATCTATTGGCCAAATCTAAAACACATCAAGAGCACATCGATATCTTGGAAAAAGTTTTTGACCAACTTCTCGAGCATAACGTAAGGTTGAATCCCAAGAAATGTGTCTTTGGAGTCACATCAGGAAAACTCCTAGGGTTCATCGTGTCCAAGCATGGCATTGAAGTGGATCCAAACAAGGTCAAGGCCATTATGGAAATGCCTCCCCCAACAAACTTGAAAGAGTTGCATAGCTTACAAGGAAAGATCCAATCGATCCATCGCTTCATTGCATAACTCTCAGACAAATGCAGACCATTCAATCACCTACTACAAAAGGGGGTGACATTTTCATGGATAAATGAATGTCAAAAATATTTTGATGATATCAAGCAATACTTAGCCTCTTTGCCAATCTTAACTCCACCTCACTCAGGGGTCCCCTTCCATATTTATGTTTCAGCAATGGATTTTGCATTAGGGACAATGCTTGCACAAAAGAATGAAAACAATCGAGAGCAAGCAGTCTATTACATTAGTCAAACATTGGTAAGCTATGAAACCAGATACGCTTATGTGGAAAAATTGTGCCTAGCAGTGGTTTTTGCCACTAAGAAACTCATATATTACATGCTAAGTCACACCACTTATGTCATAGCTCAAGAAAACCCTTTGCATTATATGATGTCTCACACATACAACAATACCCATACCACAAAATAGATAATGCTTCTAACATAATTTGACCTTGAATTCATCAACCAAAAATCCATTAAAGGTCAGGTAATAGTTGATCAACTTGTAGAAGCTCCACTTCCTAATGATCAACCTTTGGTTATTGAGCTTCCAGATGATTCGATATTTAATGTCACTAAACAGGAGGAAGATGTTATTCCTAAAGAGGATGTGGATATCACCCTATTCTTTGATGGTTCCAAGTGTAAAAAAGGACAAGGTGTAGGAGTCATATTTCATACACCACAAGGGATACCTATTCCCTTATCATTTAAACTTGACTTCCCATGCACAAACAATAATGCAGAGTATGAAGCCCTAATTCTAGGACTTCAAGCAACTATAGCTATGGGCATAAAGTGTATAAGAATATTTGGTGATTCCCAACTTATCATTCATCAAGTAAATGGATCATACCAATGCAAAGAACCAATCTTAAAACTTTACCATGAAGTAGCAATGAAATTGCTCATAAAATTTGACTGGTATGAGATTGATAGCTTACCTCATTCGACTAATAGATATTTGGATGTGATGGCCTCTCTAGGATCATTGATTCCAAAGAACTCTATAGGAGAGGTTCAATCGCTGATCATCACAACAATTTCTAAATCTACAATTTCACGAGTTGAATCTAAAGATGAGAAGGATGTTTGCTTTATTCATGCAGAACCATACGAGCCTTGGCTTAATCAAGTAAAAGAATTTCTCAAGTTTAGAATGCTCCCATTAGATATATCACAAACTTCCAAATGAAATTTCAAACAAAAGGTAGCTTGTTTCACTCTCTTGGGGGACGTGTTGTATAGACATGGTTATGATGGAGTTCTCCTTCATTATCTCGAGCCTATAGAGGCACAACGAGCCATATCAGAAGCTCATGATGGTACTTGTGGTGGTCACTTTAGTGGAATGGCCATCATAAAGTGTATCTTATGCATGGGTTACTATTGGCCCACCATGGAACACGACTATTGCACTTATGTCAAGAAGTGTCAAAAATATCAACAACATGCTAATTTAACTCATGTGCCATCACAAGAATTACAGCCCATTCAAAGTCTTTGGCCCTTTTCACAATGGGGTTTTGACTTGATTGGTAAAATATCACCTCCTTCCTTAGGACAACACACATTCATCATCACTACCATTGAGTACTTCATGAAGTGGGTCAAAGCAATTCCTCTAACCAACATGATAGGACCTCAAATTGTGGAGTTTATACTCCAACATATCATCTGTCACTTTGGTATTCCCTCAAAAATAATATTTGACAATGGCAAGTCTTTCAAAAACAAGGATGTTCAAGAACTTTGTGAAAAATATAATATCCAACATAGTTTCTCGACTCCTTACTACCCACAAAAAAATGGACAAGCTGAGGCAACTAATAAGACATTGATCGCTATTCTAAATAAATTAGTCAAAGAAAATCATCGAGATTGGCATACTCAAATTCCCTTGGAATTATGGGCTTATCGAATGAGCATTCACACGCCTACCAGGGCAATGCCATTCTCATTGGTCTATGGTGCCAAAGTAATCATACCTCTTGAGCTCGAGATTCCCTCACTGTGCATTTCATTGTAGGAATTCATAGATGATGATACCGCTAGAAAAGCACATCTTGACCAACTCATGCTCCTTTATGAAAGGTGAATCAATGCCTTGGAGCACTTACGAGTATATCAAGACCATCTAAAGTATGCTTACAATGCCAAAGTTCATCTATGTGAATTCCAAGTAGGAGATCTCATCCTTAAAGAAAATCAACAAAACACCAATGCATTACCACATCTTCGTGATAAATTCATGGCTAATTGGTTAGGTCCATACATTGTCAAACAAAAAGTGGGTCAAGGAACATATAGGCTTGCCAGTCTAGAGGGAGTAGAAGAGCCCGAGCCATTGAACATTATCCACTTGAGAGCATTCTATGCTTAATGTGATTTATATATACATATATACATGGCTAAAAAAAATATAAAAGCACAATTCATACTTCATTCCATACATCCATTTTGCATAATCACATTCATGTCATCTTAGTGCATTTCATCCACCATTGTATCGCTCCAAATTTTTTGCATCCTTACCTTCAGGCTATAGGATCCACGCCCGAAAGGGGGATGCGAGAAGGATGGGACAATACCTCGGACTGAGAGGCCCTTTGAAGGTCGCGCCTCTCTGGGGAGGGGTATAAGGGTGAATTTTTGATGGATGGTGGGGTTCACCAGGAAACTTTGAGTGGCAGTTTCCACGCCTAGGTTGAGAATGGGTTTGATGTGTTCATTTTTTATATTCAATCATTCATATCCTAGGTTTGGCCAAGATGAATCTAAGCTATTCTATATGCCGATGCTGATTTATATGGATACAAAAAACATGAATAAGTGCTAAACACAGAAAGTGTGCTAAATAAAATAGAATGTACCTGATTCTGGATGTCTGATGAAGATTCTGAGGTTTGTAGAAGTCCAGATCATCTCAAATATTACATAATCATCTGAAATTGCACAGAATCATCTCAGATCATAGTTGATCATCTGAGATCAGACGAGATCGTCATCGACCTGACGAATTTGTCAGATGAATTCATCAAAAACCTGCAATCACAGAAACAGATACCAAAAACCAAAAATACAACTGCAAAAACAAGGGGAAATGATAGAAATGACAATAAACTTGCCTAAATGATAAATCCAGATAACAATTAAAGGAAATGCATTAATTTGATAATTTATTTTAACTTTATCATGCACCTATGCTAAATGAGGTGAACTCCAGAATGCAGAAATAGAATAAACTAAGTCAATGCATAAAGAAATGAAGATAGAAGATAAAGAAATGCAAACTTTGGGCTCTGATTGCCCCCAATCTGGACTACAGTCGAGATCACCTCCAATCATACGAGATCATCGTCGATCTATGACAGGATCATCCAAAATCATCTAGAATCATCAGCGATGATCCGAGCTTGCTCCAACTAAAAAATAGTAAAATTCCTACAAGAAAAACTTGAAATACACAATGCGACAATGGTATGAAGGTGTTTTAATGCACAAGAAACTAAGGTTGCAGGGAAATCAGCCAGCCAAGGGGATAAACTGAGAAAATCCCAGTTTATATAGGATTAGGGGGAGGTTAGGAGGTTGGAGATCATCCCAATTTGGGAGATCTCCAACGGGGAGACTCTAACCATGCAGACACGCTTTCTGCCCAAGTTAGAGAAGCTGTTGAAATAGAAGCTAATTATGAAAATTTAGTTTTGGGATGAAATCGTCTGGACATTCTGTTCCAGATGAATTCGTCAGATCTGGGATGATTTCATCTGATCGTCGATGATATCGTCCAACGGTCAAAACAAATCCTAAAAATGGCATGAAAAATAAGGGGAGCGGGTAACGGTGGTTAACGGCGGTTTGGGGTTAAAATTCAAATTTTTATCTTTTTACTAAGGGTTTAACTGTGCCAATTTTAGGGTGCTACATTTTGCCCCCTCTTTAGCAAATTTTCCAAAGAAAATGCGTTAAAGACGAGTTCTTCCCGTTTTATGAGAAAGCAAAAATTTACTCAATTTTCTAGACGACGATTCTAGGTCGAATCGTACGACTGCTGACTATGGTGCCCCCTCCGTGTTTTTACCCAAATCGAATGTTTGAGGTAAAAGCACGGAAAAGAAAAATTAAAAATGTTGTTTTTAAATAAAATTAAGAAAAATAGGGTAAAACCCTAATTCATTTTTACTGTTTTTAGAGCTCTGCAGACAAAAATGGTTGAAACAGCGCACCGATCGACAGAGGTCCGATGCGGGCTACGGGTAAGGATCTAAACCTAGTGAATTATGTTTTAATTTGATTTGTGTAATTTTTTGATTTAAATTTTGATTATTTTGGGGCATCGCGGCCATTTTTAGGCCGTCGACGATGTCGGGATGAAATCGTCCCAATTTCATCGAAATCGTCCCTAGATCACCGATTTCATCTAGGGCGAAATCGGCGAAATAGGGGCGATCCCGTCCAACAAGGGGCGATCCCCAAGTTGAGAAATCGGAGACGATTTCATCCTACTAAGGATGATTTTACCCAATTTAGGACGATATCATCCAATGGTGGACGATATCATCATTTTTATGAAATTAAGCTTGTTTGAATTGTATTTAATTGATTTTAATGATTGATTTATTAATGAATTTTATTGTTTTATTGTTTATTTTGTAGAGGGGATTACTAAAGAGTCGAGAGTGGAAATACGGGGGGCTGAGGGATGACGTAGCCACGCTCGACTAGGCGGAGCGAGACCGACTAGCAGAGGTCGGACTACAACATGTGGCAGAGATGCCACAAGTATCGATAGACATGGGGCTACTGACAGCCCTAGTAGAGAGATGGTATCCAGGGTCATCCTGCTTCTAGTTACCGATAGGGGAGATGGCTCCCACACTAGAGGATGTATGGAGGATCTTGAGGATCCCCATACAGGGACGATTGATGACTCCTACGGCCAATCAGGGCCAGGCTATGATGAGGCTGAGCGGAGACCCGAGCTTCACCCTGGAGAAGGGCAGAGTGAACATCGAGTCTTTGAGGTAGATGCCTGGGGCATCTAGGTTGACTCGAGTTTTGGCAGGGATAGTGGGTGGCCTACTGCTGTGCCACCAGAGTGGGTGCAGATTACCCTGGCTCCTTTTAGATGTGGTCTGTGACATGAGAGACCATGGGTATAGATTTGCATGGGGCAGCTTTGTACTATGTCGCTTGTATAGGATCCTGCACGGGGTCGTATACAAGGGAGGCCGATGTCTGGTTTTGACATCACTACTACAGGTTTGGTGTTGGGAGCACATCACGGTGCGGAGGCCGATAGGACTCCCACTGATAGGGGTTGATCGAGAGAGACCCCGAGTTTTCTATTGGTGGCTCCAAAGAGGGTCACAATGGCGGATAGATCTGTCGATGTCACGAAGGTTGCTAGATGACCTCATCCCAGACCAGATCACCTAGAGGCCATGGAGAGAGCATCCAAGGTGGGTAGAGGATGGGTAGGAGTTGGCTCGCATTAGGTGAGTCTTCTGGCTGAGGATGGAGTAGGGAGAGGTAGAGCTCCACCGCTACGACCGATTTTTGCGGTAGTTCGGTCTACAATAGGGGATCCCTTCTCTTAGGGATTATGAGTACTCTCAAACTATCTAGGATAGTACCACACTGAGCGGGGCTCCGGATATGCAATGATTCTGGAGCCAGGATGTGGATGATGCCCCCATCCAGCCAGTGGATGGGGATGATGCTAGGGTCGTTGATGGATATGATGCCTGGTACGTAGGCATCCACCCTCCTCGGATGATGAGGGCATAGGGTCCGATGCATGTCATTGTGCAATGGATGGGGAGGTGGTGCCAGGCAGCCATTGAGGCAGTGCGGGGTCACGAAGGGAGAGAGCAATGATGGTCTCCACAGGAGAGATGCCAGAGGATGGCTTAGGCTCCACAGAGGCCATAGTAGATAGGGAGGAGGGAGGAGGGATTCCCTTCTCAGCAGGGGGAGAGGCCACCATCGCCCGATAAGGGCAAGGGTGTCGAGGTGGGGGAGAGCAATGAGATGGTGGCTCTCCGGGCTGAGAATGCCCACCTCTAGGCTCAGGTGCAGACACTACAGGATGAGGCTACACGGCTCAGGGCTCAGAGCGGAGGGGCGAGCATGCAGGAGTTGGCATGGTCTATGGCTCAGACCGTGTTCTACCAGGGAGTATACTACCAGCTGGTTCTAGAGGGCCAGAGGATACAGTTGCCAGCCGGCATTGCGGAGCTGATCAGGATGGGATCATCGAGGACATCCTCATGATCGACGGTGAGGACCCGAGACACAGCACGAACCTCTATGGGACCACCTCCTCCATGCCAGGGTGGGAGAGGAGATGAGGCTGAGAGCTCGAGGGCTTCTCGAGACTAGCTGCTATAGACTAGATTGCATACATTTTTTATTATTATTTTTTGAGAGGATTGAGTATGCCAGGGTATAGATTGTGGCATACCAATCCAGTTTTGATATGATGTACATATATTTGTTGATATATATATATGGTCTTTTTGATGATATGACTTGTGTATATGTTGTATGATGCTTTAATTTTGGATTTGTTGATTGATTATTCATGTAATTATGTCATTGGAAATAAATTATAATTTTATGTCATGCCATAAAATTTAAATGAAATAATCTGATGTGAACAAATTGGTTGTTTTGGTGGTGTGATTTGATGAAAAATAAAAGGGACTTCTAACAATAATTTCAAAGGACATTGTCGTTGTTATATGACCATTTCATGGAGTCGCCGCTCGCTAGGTCATCAAGCTAATCCCAGTATGAGAGAAATATTGCTAAAAGTAAAAGGGTGCTTAAGAGACTGTCTTA
This sequence comes from Wollemia nobilis, assembly GCA_028583015.1. NCBI lineage: Eukaryota > Viridiplantae > Streptophyta > Pinopsida > Araucariales > Araucariaceae > Wollemia > Wollemia nobilis. Next base: position 543,848 of record JAQPPZ010013871.1, read on the forward strand.
AGACTTTGTGTTGTGATGATGAAAAATGATGATGGTGATGATTTGTTTTCAGATTTTCATAAAAATATTATGCATGAAATATTAAAAATATGATTTTTTCTAGGCATAAAATTCCTAAGTGTGATAAAATTTTGAATAATTCCCTAGGAATTATACCATCATTGCAAAATTGAATGTTGACATAATGAAATGAAATAGAAAAATTTGCGTTCTTTTTAAAGCACAATTGTGTAACATAATGATGTAAGCCATATGTTTTTATGAATTAAAATGAATGGGAAAATAAAATTAGAACAATGGTTTGCGCTAGGCATAGAATTATAGGTATAGACTTATACCATCATCGCGAAATCCAAAAAAGAAATTGATATAATAGTTTTATTGCATGATTGATTTTTGATTTTGAGATAAACAGAAAATAATAATATATAAACGTGACTTTATTTACTAGGTTTTTGAAGATGTGAAAGAAAATTTTGGTTTTTGGAAAGAAATGTATTTAATTGTTTTTATGCTAAGCAAATGTTCTCAAATAAGAAGATGAAATTATTCCAAAATATTTGCATAAATATTTTAAATTATCTCAAAGACAAAATGTAGATTTATAAGGAACCCTCATGTGCAAATGTGAGTTCATTACCGATCTTGATTTATCATAATGATACAAAATCTCTCAAATACAAATGTGTGTGCAATTGTATTGTTCATTCACCAATTTTGAGCAAGATAATTTGATACAAGTAATTTGAATTAACCAAATGAGTGTTCGTTGACCATGATTTATATGCATGTAACCATACCAGACTACTATGTAAGTCGGGTCATCAAGAGCTAGCTGATCCATAAGCCGACATAGGTCTGTACAAAAGAAGGTCGCTAATGTGACAGACATATCACCATGCTAGGGATTACCCAAGGCCAAGCGGGTTGGGCACAAACCACCTGTTATGGGGCTTACCTCACAGTTTTCGAATAATTGAGAATTCTAGGGATTCAAGCTCATTCACCCTTCTTTTCTTTTCAAAGGGTAGGGAAAAGGGATTTTATTGCTGTTTGCTTTTGCTTTTTCTTTTTTTTTTCTCTTTCTTTTTTTTTTTTTGTATTTTTGCTTGGAACTGAGATAATGCTGAAATATTGCTGCGATGGTACAAAATAATATTTTTCTTTTTCTCATTTTCTTTGACTTTTCTTTTTCTTCCTATACTAGGGATACTTGCTCGGATTGGCTGTAGAGCAAGGGATTTTTATTCGGGTAGGGGTGAGCTTGTCCTTTTGTCAATTCTCAAAGATTCTAGACCATGTGCATGATAGGATAGCAGGGGAAACTTTTCGCTCAAGAAACCATTTCTACTATGTAGCATCATATCGAATTTGCAATGAAATCATTTTAATGTGAAAAGATATGCTTGGTTCAAGTAAATAACAAGATCAATTCTCTATGCTCAAAACTTTATTTAATTCAACTGTGGACTTTGATATAAGAGAGATTAATAATCATACCAAATAAAATCAAGATATTTATTCATGTGAGAGTGAAAGTGTGGGATTCCAAATAAATGCTAATTTATCCAAAATAATTGAAAATATAACTGCAATACTTCAAGAATTGACAGGTGCAAAAATAAAAGATGTTTTTTGAAGATTTTGATGATTTTGAAGTTTTTATATTTTGATTTTAATTTATGAATTGAAAAGATACACAATGTGATTGTTTTTGAAATTTTTTATATGGATGACTAAAATGAGACAAGATGTACAATATATACAATGATGAAATTACCAAAATTATGCATAATAGCGCTTAAGATGCATAATGTTCATAGGTTCTTTAAGATCTTTACCATCTAAGGTAGCTAATCGGTATGCTCCCGATCCAAATTTAGCAGTGATGATATATGGTCCAAGCCAGTTGGGCTCAAATTTACCTTTAAGGTCTTTAGTTGCATTAGTATTTTTTTTATTTTCTTTTAAGACAAGGTCGTCGATCTCAAAGGATCGATGATGAACTTTCTTGAGGTATGCTCGCTTGAGCTTGTTTTGGTAGGCACGAAGATGCTCCAAAGCATTGATGTGCTTCTCATCTAGGAGTTCCAGCTGACTAAATCTGCCAGCATGATATTCATCTCCTACTTCAGTATCTTGAAGTAGTAGAGCCAAAGAAGGAACTTCTAATTCAAAGGGAAAAACTACTTCAGCGCCATAAACCAAAACAAAAGGTGAAGTGCCCGTGGGAGTACGAATGCTAGTTCGATAAGCCCACAAAGTAGGATATAATTGGATGTGCCAATCTCGGCCAAATTTATTGACCAGTCTTTTGAGGATTTTAATTAATGTTTTATTAGATGCTTTTGATTGGCCATTACCCTGAGGATAATAGGGAGTGGACCAACGATGTTGAATTTTATATTTTTGACATAATTTCTTGACATATTTATTTTTGAAACAAGTTCCATTATCCGAGATGAGATTTGCAGGAATTCCGAACCTACAAATAATTTGATTAAAAATAAATTTGGAAACTTGGGTTCCAGTGCAAGAAGCTAAGGGCATAGCTTCAACCCACTTCATAAAATACTCGATGGCGGTTATGATGAATTTGTGTCCATCAGATGACACAGGATTGATTTTTCCGATGATGTCTAAGCCCCATTTTGAAAAGGGCCAAGGAGATGAAATAGCCTGCAGTTCTTGTGCAGGTGCATGGACAAGGTCAACGTGTTTCTGGCACTTTTCGCAATGGCACACATAATCATGTGCATCATTCTCCATGGTAGGCCAAAAATATCCTATCCTAAGGAGTTTCTTAGCAATGGCGCTACCACTAAAATGTCCCCCACAAGATCCATCGTGGGCTTCACTCAAAGCTGATCTAGATTCTTCTAGATTCAAACATCTCAATAGGATACCTTCAAAAGATCTCCTATACAACGTATTGCCAATTATTACGAAGCGACTTGCTCGTCTACGTAATAACCGATGCTGGTTTCTATTAAAACCTTCAGGGAAGGTCCCATTTTGAAGAAAATTGAGGATATCAGTGTACCAAAGTTTAGGAGTAGTTTCATTGATTAGAAACACATCCAAAGGTTCCAAGCATGATTTATTTGAAGCGGGTTCCTAGAGTCGACAAATAATGATGGTAGCATATTCGTCATCTAACTCCAAGGGTAAAAGAGATGCAACTGTAGCCATAGCGTCAACCGCACGATTGCTAGTTCGAGGAATAGCTTCCAAGGTAACTTGATCAAATAAAGATATTAATTGTAATACATATGCTTTATATGGGCGCAATTTATCATCTCTAGTCTGATAAAAATCATTAATTTGATTTATAACAAGTTGAGAATCACCAAAAACCAATAGATTTTTAATTTTTAGTGCCAAGGCAGCTCGTAATCCAAGGATTAGAGCCTCATATTCAGTAGTGTTATTAGTACAAGCAAACATTAATTTAAAGGACAGAGGTATGAGATGTTTCTATGGAGATATTAAAATAATACCTGCACCAGCCCCACTCATGCATCGGGATCTCAAAGTAAGGACCTTTTATGGTCCCCCGGGAACTCAAGGGGGGGGGGGGGGGTGACTGGTCGTTAGTCTTACAATGACACCGAGAGGGGGGGTGAATCAGGTGTAGCTCTTTAAACTTGAATTTACAGACTCTTAATACAGTAGCAATTAAAACTAATTACTAGATACAACAAGTATAACACAAGAGCATCACACAACACAAGATTTAACGAGGTTCACCAATGTGGCTACTCCTCAAAAATGACTGCTTGGACTACCATCCAAATCTAGCCTTTGCAAAGCACCAACTTTACAATCAATTTACCAGCACCCACTGGAAGGAGCACCAACCCCTTATTTATCTGCACCAACAGAAAGGAGCACCAACCCCTGATTTACCAGCACCTCTCTGGAAGGAGCACCAACCCTTGATGCCAAGCTGCAACCTGGACTTCAATTTTGAATCTATAAGATTGACAGAAAGATACCTTTGTTTTTGCAAGATCCTGACTGGTCTTTCTTCACCTTTATGCTCTCTGTGCACTCTGCTTTCTCTGTGCAATCACTTCGCACACTTTGCTTCATTATAGTCGACCTTCACGATCATCTTCTCCCTTTCGCGCACTCTGCTCTCTTCGCACTTCGACCGAACTTCGCACACTTCGACAACAACTCAAATCTCCAAACAACCCTCCTTTTATAACAGAATTCTGGTGATGAAAACCCTAATCTTAGTCGTTGTAAACCCTAATCTTAGTCGGCTTTCATGACAACTATAAACCCTAATTTTAGTCGGTTGTTCATCGATCTTTGTTGGCTTCAACTCAACCATGAAAATACAACATGTCATGATATCGTGACACTTTTGCCTCCTTGCTTCTTTTCTTGGCTTGTACCCATGAAAACACAACATGTCACGATATCGCGACACTTTCGCCTCCATACTCTTCCTTTTTACTTTTGTCACGATATCGTGACACTTTCGCCTTCTTACTTTCTCTCTCCTCCTTTAGTCACGAAAATACGACATGTCGCGATATCGTGACACTTTTTCTCCTTTGCTCTTTCTCTTGCCTTCGGTCACAAAACGTGACATGTCGCGATATCATGACACTTTTTCTCTTGACTCTCTCTCTTACAATATGTCATCGAAATCTGACACTTTTTCTTTCTATAATCTCTCTTGCAATATGTCATGAAATCGTGACACTTTTTCTTTCGAACTCTCTCTCTTGCAATATGTCACGAAATCGTGACACTTTTTCTTTCGTACAATCTCTCTTGCAATATGTCACGAAATCATGACACTTTTTCTCTTGGACTCTCTCTCTTGCAATATGTCATGAAATCGTGACACTTTTTCTTCTGTACTATCTTTCTTGCAATATGTCACGAAATCGTGACACTTTTTCTACTTTCCTTTTTCTCTTCCAACATGTCGTGAAATCGTGACACTTTTTCAACTTGCCTTTTCTCTTCCAACATGTCACGAAATCGCGACATTTTCACTTGCCTTTTTCTCTTCCAACATGTCGCGAAATCGCGACACTTTTCCACTTGCCTTTTTCTCTTCCAACATGTCATGAAATCATGACACTTTTTCCACTTGCCTTTTTCTCTTCCAACATGTCGCGAAATCGTGACACTTTTTCCACTTGCCTTTTTCTCTTCCAACATGTCACGAAATCATGACAGTTTTTCCACTTGCCTTTTTCTCTTCCAACATGTCACGAAATCGTGACAGTTTTTCCACTTGCCTTTTTCTCTTCCAACATGTCACGAAATCATGATAGTTTTTCTTGCTTTTTCTCTCTTCCAACATGTCACAAAATCATGACATTTTTTCTTGCTTTTTCTCTCTCTTCCAACATGTCACGAAATCGTGACAATTTTTCTTGCCTATTGTATATGTCGCGATATCGTGACACTTTTCTTACTTGTCTTTTTCTTTGATCTTTTGCATATGGGCCACTTTGGTCTTCTTGGAAAAACACTGTACATACTTTGAGTAACCTTTGAACTCCTGTCTTCTGCATCTGAAAAGCTTTTGAACTTCCTATCCACTGCATCAATAGATCTATCTGATTGTGTTGACAACAATGACAATACTGTTGCTGCACCTTGCTCAACAATCTCCCCCTTTGGAATTGTTGGCAACACATGTGCAATTTCCTATAACTCTTCTCCCCCTTTGACAATAATACCAAAGGGCTACTGCAGACTCCCCATGAGTCCATGCACAACATTCTCAGGCATAATTTATTACACTTAGCAAAAATCATGACCACTCCCCCTGAGAATGTGATCCCTGTAGCTAGTCAATTCTTGGGAAGTGTGACCACTCCCAATTTATTGCGAAGGTACTCAAAAACTTCCTTGGGCAATGGTTTTGTGAAGATATCTGCTACTTGCTCTGTAGTTGGAACAAAATCCAACTTAACCTCACCTTTCGCAACTTTCTCCTTCAAAAAGTGATATCTGATAGCAATGTGTTTTGTGCGTGAATGCATAACTGGATTCTTGGAGATGTTAATGGCACTGGTGTTATCACACTTAACTGATATTGGCTCACTGAAGCTAATACCAAGATCTTTCAGGGTTTGTTTCATCCATAATACCTGCGTACAACATGTTGTCGCTGCAATATATTCTGCCTCTATTGTCGATAAAGAAACTGACTCTTGTTTCTTATTGTGCCATGCGACCAATCTGTCTCCAAGATAGAATGCACCTCCACTTGTACTCTTTCTGTCATCTACACATCCTGCCCAATCTGCATCTGAATACGAAATAAGGGTGAAGTCTTTACCTTTTGGATACCATAACCCATACTCCATAGTACCCTTGAGGTACCGAAGAATCCTCTTCATTGCTGTCACATGAGTCTCCTTGGGATTAGCCTGAAATCGTGCTACCATGCATACTGCCTGTAAAATATCTGGTCTGGTAGCTGTCAGGTACAATAAGCTTCCAATCATAGATCTGTACATGGTTTGATCAATAGGTGGAGATTTGTCATCCTTGCTCAACTTGCAGCCTGTCGTCATGGGAGTGCTAACTGGCTTACAATCCTCCATTGTGAACTTTTTTAACATCTCTTTTACATATTTAACTTGAGAAATAAATATGCCCTTCTTACTTTGATTAACTTGCAACCCGAGGAAATACGACAGTTCACCAATCATTGACATTTCAAATTCTTTCTGCATCTTATTTGCTAAATCTTTGCATGACTCATCTTTGTTGCTGCCAAATATGATATCATCTACGTATACAACAAGAACAATAAGATGCCCATTTTCTGTTTTGACATACAAATTACTATCCACCATACCTTTCTTAAACCTTTGTTGAGTGAGATAGTTGTCTAGCCTTGCATACCATGCTCGGGGTGCCTGTTTTAAGCCATATAATGCTTTCTTCAACTTGCAAACCAAGTTTGGATCATCACCAAGTTGGAAACCATCTGGTTGCTCAATATAAACCTCTTCTTCAAGTTTCCCATTCAAAAATGCTGATTTCACATCCATTTGATAAACTTTGAAATTCTTGTAGACTGCTAAAGCCAGAAACATTCTAATTGCCTCTAGTCTAGCTACTGGTGCAAAATTTTCCTCAAAGTCAATGCCTTCAACTTGTGCATAACCCTTACATACCAATCTTGCTTTATTTCTGACTACCTGTCCAGCTTCATTCAATTTGTTTCGAAAAATCCATTTAGTCCCGATTATATTTTTATTTGCAGGTCTAGGTACTAACTCCCAAGTTTCATTTTTCTCGATCTGATCTAATTCTTCATTTATTGCCTTCATCCAACTTTCATCTTTGCTTGCGTCAGTAACATTTTTGGGCTCAATGCTGGATAATAGAGAGTAGTTACTTACTACTCTTCTTCTTGTCTGAACACCAACTTTGGGGTCTCCAATTATTTGCTCTCTAGGATGATTTTTCTGCCAGTTTCCTGTTTTGAATTTCTTATTTTCTTCCACTTCGAATCACAACTTAAGTCATCTGAGTCAATTTTTTGTATCTTTTCCATTTCGTTTTCCTCATCTCCTTCAATAACCTCTTCATAAATTGGGTAGTTCGTTTCATAGCTAATTACTCGTTCTCTACCTTCATCAAATTTAACATCGACACTTGTCCACAATTTTCTTTAGCCTCTTGTTGTAGCATTTGTAAGCTTTGCTTTTTGATGAATAACCAACAAAAATACCTTCATCTGCTCTATCTTCAAACTTACCAAGATTATCTTTAGTTCTTTTGATATAGCACTTGCTGCCAAAAACTTTGAGGTATTTTGTTGTTGCCCTTTTACCGAACCACAATTCATAAGGAGTTTTGCTTTCATGTGTTCTCAGCATGTACCTATTTTGGATATACACCATAGTATGGACTGCTTCTTTCCAAAATCTATCTGCTACTCTACTTTCAACCAACATAGTCCGTGCCATTTCCTGCACTATCCTGTTCTTTCTTTCTACCACTCCATTTTGCTGAGGTGTCTTGGCTGCTGAGAACTGTCTCCTAATACCGTATTTTTCATAGTACTCTACAAACTCCTCTGAAATGAATTCTCCTCCTCTATCTGATCTTAAGCATTTGATCCTCTTTCCTGTTTCATTCTCAACCTGGTTTTTGAAAATCTTGAACATATCAAAAGCTTCTGATTTATGCTTCAAGAAAAATATCCATGTCATTCTGGAATAGTCATCAATGCACAACATAAAATATTTGTCACCATTTATGCTTTGTGTTCTCATGGGTCCACATAAATCGGTGTGTATTAGTTCCAAAGGTTTGCTTGTGTAGTATTCTTTTGTTTTGAATGTGACTCTAGTTTGTTTCCCCTTTTGGCATGAAGCACAAATGTTGTTTGCAGGTTTGCTGATGGTGGGAATATCTCTCACTGCCCTTTTTGAGATGATTTTTACTAGATTATCAAAACTGATATGCCCTAGTCTCTTGTGCCACAACCAGTTTTCTTCTTCCTGTCCAATAAAACAAGCTCCTTTTGAATCTTCTGAGAGCGTGTACAGGTTGCCAGATGTCCTTGATCCAGTTGCTATCAATTTTCCACTATTTGTTTTTCTGACTTCACAACCCTGCTTCATAAAAACTACTTCATGACCTTTATCACAAATCTGACTTACGCTCAACAAGTTATGTTTCAAACCATCCACAAACAAGACTTCTTCGACTTAATTTTTTCGTCACTAATTTTTACTGAACCTTTGCCAACTATCTTAGCTCCATCATTATTTCCAAACTTTACTGAACCTCCTTCATATTTCTGTAACTTCTCAAATTTTTGTTTGTCACCTGTCATATGACTGGAGCATCCACTATCAAGTATCCATGGTACATATTTATTCTGTGCTTTGAATGTTGTTTGTACGATTAAGGATTCCTTTTCTTCCTTAAGTCGCTCTTTTCCTTTCCACTCCGTTTTGATAGTAGTTTTGGGCTCTTGTTTTGCCTTTCCCTTATCAGTAGTTTGTGCATGTTTTTCGGGAAGCTTTCTATTTTGTCTCATCCTATTTGGTTGAAATTTTCTTCCCTGAAACTGATTTGATGTAAATGTACTTCTACAGTTTCTTGCAATGTGCCCAAAATTATGACAGTTATAACATTCTACTTGTATAATTCATCAGAGGAGAAAAAACATTTCTATTGGTGAAATTCCTTGGTCTTACATTATATTTGCAGTCTGAGATTTTATGTCCATAGCCATTGCATTTAAAACAGAAACCAGAAAAGGGATAATTGAACCTGGGTGATGGTCTTTGCCATGTTGTCGTAGGAGCCATAGGTCTTCTTCTTCTTTGATGTGTGACATTGGTGAATCCATCATTGTCAATTCTCCTTTCATGCCTGGCATTATTGCTTTCTTTTGCATGAGACATTTTTCCTTGATCAACTTGTTTCTTATCTTCATTCTTTATGGATTCTACATTTCTGGCCTTTGATCCACTTGATGATTCTCCTTCGATGAAACCCGGACCAAATTTGATGCCTGCAGGCCTTTGGTCATTTATGATCTTATCCAACTTCATAGAACTTTCTTCACGTTTGTGATAACAACTAATTTTCTTATTCATCTCTTCTAGCTGCATTCTTAAACCAACAATCTCTTCTTCTAGCTTGTTGCAATAATCTATTTTCATGGTTATTTGCACTTCGAGATCTTCGAAGATTTTCTTGGATTCTTCTATCTGTACTTTCAAACTGGTTATGATTTCATTTGCATCCTCAAGCTTTCTTGAAAGTTTCTTATTCTTTTTCTTTTCTATCTTCCACTCTTCAAGTGCAGAGATCAACTCACCTTCTAGATCTACTTCAGCCTCAAGGTTTTCACCACATACTTCAGAGTTCACTCCTTCTTCCTTTTTTGATTTTACTTCTTCAAATGCCATGAAAAGAGCTTCACCTTTTTCTTCTTCAGACTCTTCATCGGAGCTGTTTTTTGATGAACTGACATTCTTGGAGATGAAACTTTTCTTCTTGAAGTTGCCTTTTCTGAAATTCGTTTTCTTCATCCAGTCACTTCTTTCTTGGTGCGATCCTTCATCATTTTTGTTCTTCTCTTTAAGTGGACATTTAGTCGCAAAATGCCCAACGCCTCCACGGTTGAAACATTTAAATGGTAGCTTCCCTCTGTATTTTCCTTTTCCCTTTTTTAGTTTTCTAACAAAGTTTGCTTCCATTTCATCTGATGTCTCTTCTTCCTCGGACTCTTGTTTTGTGTTTTTATTTTTAAGGGCTTTAAAAGCCGCTTCTCTGTATGTGGGTTTAGATCTTCCTATCCTCATCTCATATGCAGTCAAAGAACCATACATCTCATCTATACTGAAATAATTTAGATTTTTAGCTTCTTCTATCGCTGAGACTTTGGAATCAAACCTTTGAGGAAGAGATCTTAGTACCTTTTTCATGATGGCAGAGTCTCCAATATCCTCGTCGAGCCCTCTGATCGCATTAATGATTCCATTAACTCTCAGCATATATGCCTCAATGTTTTCATCGTCATTCATTTTCAATGCTTCGAACTGAGCTCGATGTGTCTGTAACTTGGCCTCCTTGATCTTATCATCTCCTTCATGAATACTCCTCAGTTTGTCCCATATCTCTTTTGTCGTATTACAGCTCATGATCTTTACTAGTTCACTGTCTGCTAATCCGCACATGATAGCATTCTTTGCTTTTGAGTTACTTTCAAACAGTTTCTTTTCGTCAGCCTCTTTTGGAGGAGTGATGGGTATTGTGTATCCACTAACTACTGAATCCCAGATGTCGTATCCCAAAGCACAGAGATATGTCTGCATCCTGATTCTCCAGAATGCGTAATTAGATCCGTCAAACAATGGTGCTTTGTTTGATGAGAAACCTTCACCACCTGCCATTGTGTTACTTCCAAGATCACCCTAGCCGGTTAGGCTTGTACAGGAACCTAGCTCTGATACCAATTGTTAGTCTTACAATGACACTGAGAGGGGGGGGTGAATCAGTGTAGCTCTTTAAACTTGAATTTACAGATCTTAATACAGTAGCAATTAAAACTAATTACTAGATACAACAAGTATAACACAAGAGCATCACACAACACAAGATTTAACGAGGTTCACCAATGTGGCTACTCCTCAAAAATGACTGCTTGGACTACCATCCAAATCCAGCCTTTGCAAAGCACCAACTTTACAATCAATTTACCAGCACCTACTGGAAGGAGCACCAACCCCTTATTTATCTACACCAACAGAAAGGAGCACCAACCCCTGATTTACCAGCACCTACTGGAAGGAGCACCAACCCCTGATGCCAAGCTGCAACCTGGACTTCAATTTTGAATCTATAAGATTGATAGAAAGATACCTTTGTTTTTGCAAGATCCTGACTGGTCTTTCTTCACCTTTGCACTCTCTGCACACTCTGCTTTCTCTGTGCAATCACTTCGCACACTCTGCTTCATTACAGTCGACCTTCACGATCATCTTCTCCCTTTCGCGCACTCTGCTCTCTTCGCACTACGACCGAACTTCGCACACTTCGACAACACCTCAAATCTCCAAACAACCCTCCTTTTATAACAAAATTTTTGTGATGAAAACCCTAATCTTAGTTGGCTTTCATGACAACTGTAAACCCTAATTTTAGTCGATTGTTCATCGATCTTTGTCAACTTCAACTCAACCATGAAAATACAACATGTCACGATATCATGACACTTTCACCTCCTTGCTTCTTTTCTTGGCTTGTACCCATGAAAACACAACATGTCACGATATCGTGACACTTTCGCCTCCTTACTCTTCCTTTTTACTTTTGTCGCGATATCGCGACACTTCTGCCTTCTTACTTTCTCTCTCCTCCTTTAGTCACGAAAATGCGACATGTCATGATATCGTGACACTTTTTCTCCTTTGCTCTTTCTCTTGCCTTCGGGTCACAAAAACGCGACATGTCATGATATCGTGACACTTTTTCTCTTGACTCTCTTTCTTGCAATATGTCGCAAAATCATGACACTTTTTCTTTCGTACAATCTCTCTTGTAATATGTCATGAAATCGTGACACTTTTTCTTTCGAACTCTCTCTTTTGCAATATGTCACGAAATCGTGACACTTTTTCTTTCGTACAATCTCTCTTGCAATATGTCATGAAATCGTGACACTTTTTCTCTCGGGCTCTCTCTTGCAATATGTCATGAAATCATGACACTTTTTCTTCCGTACTATCTTTCTTGCAATATGTCACGAAATCGTGACACTTTTTCTACTTGCCTTTTTCTCTTCCAACATGTCACGAAATCGTGACAGTTTTTCAACTTGCCTTTTTCTCTTCCAACATGTCGCGAAATCGCGATACTTTTTCCACTTGCTTTTTCTCTTCCAACATGTCGTGAAATCATGACACTTTTCCACTTGCCTTTTTCTCTTCCAACATGTCACGAAATCATGACAGTTTTTCCACTTGCCTTTTTCTCTTCCAACATGTCACGAAATCGTGACAGTTTTTCCACTTGCTTTTTCTCTTCCAACATGTCACGAAATCGCGACAGTTTTTCCACTTGCCTTTTTCTCTTCCAACATGTCACGAAATCATGACAGTTTTTCCACTTGCCTTTTCTCTCTTCCAACATGTCACGAAATCGCGCATTTTTCTTGCTTTTTCTCTCTTCCAATATGTCGCAATCCCCATTTTCTTTCCTCTCTTCCAACATGTCACGAAATCGCGACAATTTTTCTTGCCTATTGTATATGTCGCGATATCGTGACACTTTTCTTACTTGTCTTTTTCTTTGATCTTTTGCATATGGGCCACTTTGGTCTTCTTGGAAAAACACCTGTACATACTCTGAGTAACCTTTGAACTCCTATCTTCTGCATCTGAAAAGCTTTTGAACTTCCTGTCCATTGCATCAACAGATCTATCTGACTGTGTTGACAACAATGACAATACTGTTGTTGCACCTTGCTCAACACACTCATGCATAGGGCTCCGTCAAAGTATAAGGACCATTGCTCTAGATGGTCTACCTCTAGTTTAAGGCATTCATCAGGAAACTCAATGATGAGGGGATGGGTAGACTCTAAGGGTGCAAATGTTAATTGATCTACTATGATTTGACCCTTAACAAACTTCTGTCCTATAAACATGAGTTCAAACTTGCTTAGCGCAAGAACCCACTTTGCTGTGCGACCAGATAAGTAAGGTCGACTCATGAGATACCGTAAAGGATCGAATTTAGCAATAACATATGTTTTCTTACTGAGCATATAATGGCATAATTTATTTGTAGAAAATATGATTGCTAGACATAGTTTCTCTAATGTTGTGTAGTGGGTTTCATAACTGATTAAGGTTCGACTAATGTAATAATTAGCACGTTCTCTTTTCTCATCATCAAGTTGAGCTAGCATAGCTCCTAAAGCAAAATCTGAAGCATAAATATACAAGATAAATGGGCGATCAGTTCTAGGTGGTGAAAGCATAGGTGGGTTAAGAAGATATTGTTTGAGGAGTTCAAATGCTTCTTGACATTCGTCGTCCCAATGAAAAGAGACATCTTTCTTAAGAAGCTTAAGAAAGGGTCCTATTTTTTTTGCCAACTTATCGATGAAGCGACGAATAGCTTGAAGCTTACCTTGTAGACTTCATAATTTAGATATATTTGTAGGTGCGGGCATATCAGTGATAGTCATAATCTTGAGAGGGTCAATTTCGATGCCACATAAAGAAACTATAACCCCCAATAATTTATCGGACTTAACTTCGAATATACATTTGGCTGGATTCAATCGGATAAGATATTCCCTTAACCGATCAAATACTTTTCTCAAGTCATCTAAATGATCATCTTCTTTGATAGAACGAGCTATAATGTCGTCTACATAATCATGTAGTATATCATGCATCATATCATGAAAGATATAAGTCATGGCTCATTGATAGGTTGCACCTGCATTCTTCAAACCGAATGGCATCACTTTCCAACAAAAGGTTCCCCAAGGGGTAATAAAGGTTGTTTTAGCCTGATCTTTAGGAGCTATCCTAATCTGATTATAACCATAAAATCCATCCATTAAGGATATCATTCCACTCCCAATAGTAAAATCAATGATCTGATCCATATTGGGAAGGGGAAAATTGTCTTTAGGGCATGCAACATTAATATCTCTAAAGTCTGTACAAACCCTAACCTTAGTAGATTCTTTCTTAGTTACTGGAACTACATTCGAGATCCATTCAGCATAATCAATGGCTTGTATAAAAATAACATTCAGGAGTTTTTCTAACTCCCCTTTGACTAGTAAGGCCACTTTAGGATGCATTTTTCTAAGTTTCTTTTTAACAGGTTTAGCATCCGGATGCACTACTAGGTGATGCATAACTACAGAAGGGTCTAATCATGGCATATCCTCATATGTCCAAGCAAAGACATCTTCATATTCTTTAAGAAATGCAATGTATTTATCCTATTTTTCTTGACTCAATTTTGATCCAATGTTGATTATGTGAGGGTTACCCTCAGTTCCAATGTTAATTTTTCTGACATTTTCTACTTCCATGTGTAGATCTCTCTAAAAATTAGGTGGGGCGGGTGAAACACCCAATTCTTGTAATTCTTCCAAGGTTAGCTTGGATAATTCGTCTTGAGGAGTCATGGCCTCAAGCTGGGCTATACTAGGTATAGAGCCATCAAAATAAAATCCATTATGTAATAATTCCTCAACGGAGACATCATGGAAGATATCTCCCTCCAACTCATCGTCGGATTCAACAATCATCTCAGGGTAAGCTATAGATAGCATATTACATGTAAATGGCTTATTCATTAAATGGAAGGCATCATGTTTATCCAAATAATCTTGGTAAGATATGAGATGGTCATCATCCTCAAATGGGAAGGGCTGACCTTTACTAGGAAATAGGCCCACACCACATCGGGCGGGCCATGGATCTACCTCAAAAGGTTCTTTCATACCATTCTAGAAAGGTCCCAAACCTTTCCCTTTATATCCCAATTTAAGCATTATAGGCTTAGCTTTAATATACTCATTAGCAAAATAACATCGAGCATATCCATCATAATGAGTCTTGATGTTTCTAGGTATTCTTCCCTAGTCATATCCCTTATAAATAAAAGCATAGCTCCCGACTTGGTAAATACTTCCCATAGGCTGTGGGAGGCCCAAGGTACGAGGAGAGGGTGGTAAATTATTTAAAATAAGGGAATCTTGCATAGCAGCGTTTTTTTTTTATGATATAAGAATTTTAGATAAATCGGGTAAGAGCTCATCAGTAAGAGCATAAGAGGTAGAAGGAATGTTTCCTATATTTTTGGATGCGAAAAACATGCCTCTGGTAGGTGTAGATTTTGTAGAGATGTCTATGGATGGATCTATAGGTATGGAATTTATAGGAGTAAAACAAGTATTGGTTGTGGGTTTAGGATATTTTTGAGGTCCTAATGTGGCTTGTTCGAAATATGGTTGAACTATATGTAGAGGTGTAGTTGATGGAGAAAAAGTAGATGATGTTATGGGTGTGTGTTTCACATGTTTAAACGGATAATGAGAATTAGGATGTGTGGATGACAGATCAGGGCAAAATTGAACTCCAATAGGTTCTGCCAAAGCACACATATCAAAGGGTCTAGGATCACCATGAATGGTAACCAACTGATTCTTAAATTCAAACTTAACACATTGATGTAAATTTGAGGGAATAGCTTGCATCGCATTGATCCAAGGGTGACCCAAGAGTATATTGTACGATGCAAGGCAATGTACAATAAACACGGTCGTATCTAAGGTTTTTGGACCAACCTGCAATGGGATGGTAATAACTCCACATGTTTCTTGTGTTTCGTCATTGAAGGATTTTATGATCATATCAGTTCTTTTCTTTTTGTCACTTCTATACCCAAATCTTTGGTAGAAGTCAAAAGTGCAAATGTTTAAAGATGAACCATTATCAATCAAGACTCGTTTAACTACTACATCTCCAATTAGAGTAGTAATATATAAGGGGTTATCCTTATGTAAACTATGTTGCAGTATATCTTTATCCCAGAAGTCAATACAATTGACTTCTTGAGTTATGATAGTATTGGCCATGGCTTCAGGTTGAATATTTTGTGGTACCATAATTTGGCTTAAGGTGAGCATTAATTCACCCCTATGTGTAGGAGAAGATTTTAAAAGGTCCAAAAGGGAAATTCTAGCTATAGTATTTGATAATTTTTCATTAATATTATAAGGAGGTTTAGGTTGAACATTAGGTGCATGATTCCCTTTATTAGGAACCTTCAAAACAAATGGAGTTGATCCACCGTTCTGAGTTTGATCTTGTTGAGAATTTTGAGCCTGTTGTCTAGTAACAACTCCGATGGTACCTACAATATTATTTTGCGGATGATGAATGGGTCTTGGTCTAGCGTTTATGTCTTGTTCATTAGAAAGTAATTGGTGAGAATATGGTATAGTAGTGACTCTTCTTGGAAATGGTTCTTTCAAAAATATAGAATTCGTGATAGGTTGAACAGCATCTGATTCATATTCAAAACTATTCGATTGATTTGAGGTGATTTCCATGGCACTTTTAGTCTCGTATTTTGTATCACTAAGATCAGGTTTCCGAATATTATATAGAGGTCTGGTCGTAACCATGGATAAATTTGTGTCAAAGATTTGCAGATCATGAGCAGGTAAATGCCCACTAATAGTCCCTACATATCGGGTAGGAGGGGGAACATTATGATGCTCAATTTGATTAGCCACCTCCTTACCATGTTTTGGTAAAGGATGTTGAAATATGTCTAATGATTGATTGGCATTTTGATTCTAATTTTGGGGGATGTTCTTTTGAGCATTATTAGGAGGATTTTGTTTAGGTTGAAAGGCTTGCACCTCCATCTCATTGTTATCAATCAAGTCTTGTATTTTATGTTTTAATATTTTACAAGAGTTGGTAGCGTGTCCAAGTCCTCTATGGAAATCATAGTGCAAATCAGCTCTATATCCAGGTATAGTTGGATCAGGTTCTTGGATATTTGGTAATTGGATCAAACCTCGTTCTAATAATTGCAGGAGAATGGTTGATAAAGGTTGATTTAACCTAGTAAATTCTCGAGGTGGTTTATTAGGAGGTTTTGGTATAAACTTCTCCGTTGTCTTCGCAACATTAACAGTAACAATATTTTTGCTACTCCATGACCCATAACTTGTTTATTTTTATATTGATTTCTGGATGTTTTCTCATCATCTTTCTTTTTAAGCTGACCTCTCCTAATGAGAGCATCTTCCACTCTTCGGGCTAAGTCTATCGCTTGATCAAAGGTGTTCAAGGTAGCAATTGATAACTCATAGGATAGTTGTTCTTGTAAATTATTGATAAAGAT
The DNA here is from genome assembly GCA_028583015.1 of Wollemia nobilis. Taxonomy (NCBI): domain Eukaryota; kingdom Viridiplantae; phylum Streptophyta; class Pinopsida; order Araucariales; family Araucariaceae; genus Wollemia; species Wollemia nobilis. The sequence continues at coordinate 561,263 of JAQPPZ010013871.1, forward strand.
ATCCAAAATTTCCCGATAAGGTAACACAAAGTGAAATTTTCCTATCAACTGTCTCCATCGAGCTATGAAATCAGCAAAACATTCATCTTTGTCTTGTTTTAAATTGTACAAATATTTAATGGTTACATGCATTTCAATGTAGGCACTAAATTGATGAACAAAAGACTCAACTGTTTCTTCGAAATTCCTCAAATAATGAGTGGGTAATTGATAATACCACTCTAATGCCATTCCTCCTAAAATTTTCGAGAACATTTTTAGTAATAACAAGTCATCATGTGATATATCATGACATGCTATCCTAAACATACGAAGATGCTCTATGGGATCTTCGGTTCCTTAGCATATAGGTAGGACAGGCATAGGAAAGTGTTTAGGATATGGTTGTGCTACAACTATAGGATCTAAAGGCTGACTACACATCTATCAATAGTTGTACGAGGGACGGTAGGGATCTATCTGGTCCATGCGGGAGACTAACTGTTTCACCATGGCTTCCAGATTACTAGTTTGTCCACCATATTGGTTCGATGGCACATGAGTATGGTATTTGTGAGCGTATTATGGCGTGACATAAGGATTAGATGCTATATTGCTATTATGCAAATGGTTGGTAGGGAGAGTATTATGAAGAAGATTTGTAGTAGCATTATGTTGTATCCCAAATTGTTGGAAATTGGTGTTTGGTTTTGTTTTGGGATTTTGTTTATTTGAGGTATATTGATCAATAACTTGGCAAAATAGAGTAGTGAATGAGGGTTTCTTTTGTGCAGGAATAACTCTAGGCTTGGTAACAGGCACTCTAGGGGGTTGGGTAACCTGTTGTTGTTGCATGTTCTAGATTATAGCGGCCATATCCAAATTGGATGGTCCAGCTTGATCACTCTCTTGATCAACGAAGGACAAGGGATTAGTGCGTGTGTGATATATGTCTTCTAGGGTTGCTTGAGTGTCACTAATTTGATCCCTGTCCATATGGGCTGCTCTATTAAGAGTACCAATATTAGTGTTGAGGAACTTCCGAAATGTTCCATGTTATCAAAAGTAATAGCTCCTCCTGGAGACATTTTAGGGGATGAGGATCCTTCCTCTCTAATAGTTTCTCTTTGTTCATTTCCTTCAGCAAACTCTTCTTCTTGTTGGTCTAGTGTTCCTTCTTCCTGAATTGGGTCTTCATGAAGGACATCTGGTTTATTTACTAGTTTTCCTAACCAATCTTCTTCTACTTCAGTCTGTTTTCCATTCCTAAGTCTAGTCATAATTCTTAAACTTAGATTTTAGAAAATATATATTGATATATATATTTGCAACAAGTTTGGGAGGTATATATTTTAATTATATACCTACTATAATACTTAAAAGAAAACGTTTTAATTTTTGTTATATTTTTGTTTTGTTTTTTTTTAGTTTTTCTAATAATATTATAAAGACAACAAACATCATACTAAATGCAAGAAAAAATAAAAGAATGGCTTAGTTTTCTATAAATAGCTTATGGATATCGTTAATAGGATCAAGTTCATCAGGAGTCATGAAATGCTTCTCTTCAAATTGGAAATGGTTTTTCAGGAATTTGACAAATTGTGCTATGGTGATATTATCTATTTTAGACTGATCTGTAGAAATAAAGTTCATGGCAATACTCTCGATATAACACAACTCTAGGAAATCTATTTCATCTCTTTCTATTCGTAAGAACAACCTCTTGATCCTCTATACGAGATAGAAATTTATGTACTACAACTGTGTTGTCGAGGTATCCCTCAAAGGTGTACAACTCGAAAGACACAAGTGCTCTTTTATCAGCTAACCACCTAGGGCAAGCTCTATGAAGTTCATGGTACAAAGTTACCTAATCAAGATCCAGGATTCTATCTAGGAAAAACCTCTTAATTTGTCTAAGTTCTATTGACCTAGATGAAATAATACCCAATCTCCTATTAAGTTTGTCCCATAAAGGTGGAACTCTATATGTTTGAGATACTCTAAGCAAAGAAGTAATCTCTATGGCTGCTAATTGATTTTCAAAATTTATGGTGACAACTCATATTTTATTATAATCTACCATCTAAATATGATATGCAATCTTAATTGTTTGTTTGATGATTCTAAATGCATTTTTTTTGGATTATTTTCAAAAGGTTTTAGTTTTCATGTCGGGTTCACCAAAATGTATCGCTCCAAATTTTTTGCATCCTTACCTTCAGGCTATAGGATGCGTGCCCAGAAGGGGGATACGAGAAGGATGGGACAATACCTCAGATTGAGAGGCCCTGTGAAGGTTGCGCCTCTCGAGGAGGGGGTATAAGGGTGAATTTTCGACGGATGGTGGGTTCACCAGGAAACTTTGAGTGGCAGTTTCCATGCCTAGGTTGGGAATGGGTTTGATGTGTTCATTTTTTATATTCAATCATTCATATCCTAGGTTTTTCCAAAATGAATCTAAGCTATTCTATATGCCGATGCTGATTTATATGAATACAAATAACATGAATAAGTGCTAAACATAGAAGGTGTGCTAAATAAAATAGAATGTACATGATTTCGGATCTGATGAAGATTCTGAGGTTTGTAGAAGTCCAGATCATCTCAAATATTACATAATCATCTGAAATTATATAGAATTATCTCAGATCATAGTCGGTCATCTGATATTGGATGAGATCATCGTCGACCTGACAAATTTGTCAAAAACCTGCAATCACAGAAACAGATACCAAAAACCAAAAATACAACTGCAAAAATAATGGAAAATGATAGAAATGATAGTAAACTTACCTAAATGATAAATCTAGATAACAATTAAAGGAAATGCATTAATTTGATAATTTATTTTAACTTTATCATGCACCTATGCTAAATGAGGTGAACTCCAAAATGCAAAAATGGAATAAACTAAGTCAATGCATGAAGAAATGAAGATAGAAAATAAAGAAATGCAAACTTCAGGCTCTGATTTCCCCTAATCTAGACTATAGTAGAGATCACCTCCAATCATACAAGTTCATCGCCGATCTACGACAGGATCGTCCGAAATCGTCTAGAATGCTTGCTCCAGCTAAAAAATAGTAAAATTCTTGCAAGAAAAACTTGAAATACCCCATGCGATAATGGTATGAAGGTGTTTTAATGCACAAGAAACTTAGGTTGCAGGGAAATCATCCAGCCAGGGGGATAAACTGAGAAAATCCTAGTTTATATAGGATTAGGGGGAGGTTAGGAGGTTGGAGATCATCCCAATTTGGGAGATCTCCAATGAGGGAGACTCTAACCGCACAGACATGCTTTCTGCCCAAGTTAGAGAAGTTGTTGAAACATAAGCTAATTATGAAAATCAGTTTTGGTACGAAATCATCTGGACATTCTATTCCAGACGAATTTGTCAGATCTGGGACGATTTCGTCTGATCGTCGACGATATCGTCCAACGGTCAAAAAAAATCCTAAAAATGGCACAAAAAACAAGGGGAGCGGGTAACGGGCGGTTAATAGGCATTTTGGGGTTAAAATTCAAATTTTTATCTTTTACTAAGGGTTTAACTGCACCAATTTTAGGGTGCTACAACCATATTAATGATATTTGCATAGTTTGGATAGTTGTTAATAAAATAAGTCTTGTCACCTTAATCAGGGGTACCTTTGATTTCACATCCATCCCATATTTCTATTTCATAAGTCAGGTCACAAGTTGCAATCACATCTCATCACCCCTAGGTGTTTTCAGTCACTCAACCACTCCTAGTGTTGCATGCAATCTCCATTGCATGTCAGGTTTTCTCCAGGGCCAAAAATACATTTTTTCACTAAGAAAATCTTGAGTTTTAGGACTTGAATTTACCAGTTCTAAACCAAAATATATTTCACATTTATTAATAACATCATGTGTCAGAAAGGGATGACACCATGATTGGGCTGAACCTTGAGGCAAAAATTTCTTTTGCTTGCTGCATTATGCACATAGTCTACAAACAGTGGTTTTCACCTCTAACAACATTTTCAAATAAAAGAGTGAGTAGTAAAGATAGGGTAAAATTCTCATCACACCCCGGTTGAGAATCTAACTCCCAAAAGCTTTAACTATTTTACACACCATAAAATGGGTCCCCAAGTAGTAAGGATAAAATTACACTTCCATTCAGATGGTTATGTAGTTCAATTATCCAAAGCTTAAATATTGTCTCCCATTGGACTATGGAGTTAACCTCCATCAGGGTTATAGATGCCTGATTGGTAGTAAAGTATGCTCATGCATGATGACACATATCTCTTAAAGAGACCTCTGAATGTACATAAGGACAAGCTAGCTTCCTAGTATTCTCTATGATGTATTTAATCTCACTTTACTCAATATGGGTAAAAGAATTCACTTGCACACACAATGGTTCTTGATTGGTTTGAGTCACTATGACACTCGTGATTGGTAAATGAACCTTCACTACACACACATTTGGTCTCTAAGAAATTTGATAGAACTTAATGAGTTTGTTCAAAATCACTAGGATGTTTGAGTCTCTATAAAATAATTCCATATTCATTTTCCACAAACAAAAATAGCATTCATACCATAATCACATCATTACATGAGTCTTCCACTTCATATCCCACCATTATATGTTGGTGTCCCTGATTACGTAATAACTATGGTCAAGCAAAAATAAAAAACTACTACAAATGATCATAAGAGCATCAATTCATTTACATTATTATCATAAACCATTCACATTGATATCATAATGCATCCATATCATCGTATACACATGCATTCACACATACATTCACATAAAAAAGCATACACAAAAGAAATACCATGTATATATATGTATAAATGTTGCATATAAAAAGTATGCTTGAAGGCTATATACAAGATAGCACTAGAGCTCATATACAAAAATGAGAGGCCCTTAGCTAGCACCCCAAGGAAGACCCCTATGATCTTGAGGGATCAGGAACTAGAGGAACTTTAGAATGAGAGTCACTACACCTAGAGTCACTATGTCAAATAGATCTTGATATATATGAGTAAGGCCATACTGGTAATCTAATGCCATGTTGTACAAGGTAATCCTTGAGCCCTTGAATATAGCCATATTAAGATCAAATATGAGATATATCATGTCTCTGATGAGCATCCTTCAATGCTAGCTTTATCCAAATCTTAGCTATCACATATTGGACTCCATCTATAGTAGTTTGTATCTTCAAGTCCCTCTACAATCGAGCAATATTGACATCATGAGCCACCACCATCGCATCTTGCTCTGCCAACATCCATAGGAATTTATCTTTCTTCTCAACTAGACTATCCTACTTAGCTTGGAGTATAACCCACTCCTTCTCACCCGACTAGCAGATCTCTCTAGAATCACCTCCATACCACCTCCACCATCACCTCTAATATTAGGAGGCTAGTCTACTAAAGCCCTTGATAGTCTCCCCCCATCACTTGATCGATGACATATCTATTATTGGGGATCCTCCTCTACCTTGGTCACTGCCTCCCCATCATCACTACTGCCCTCATTCACCATCTAACTCAGTACCCATGGAGGCTAAGAAGCAAACCATGCATCATATTCTATGATGGTCCCGACATCGTCCACATCTAGGATATCCATCTCCTCATTATCTTCATACTCCACACACCATACCTCAACATAAGGTAGGCTTGGCTCATCAGCTCGATGCCTATACATCACTGGAGAATTAGGTACCATTTGTCATATCCTAAAATATCATAGAAACCATGAGAATTGGATTAGCTCCACCTCATTGCCATGCCTACCAACCACCCATATTACCTTCCTGATCTGCCATAGCTACTTTCCATTAGTAGACCACCTAGACCCTCTCCAGGGTCACCAGTTTACCTGATCAGGTGTCAAACCTACCCATACATATCTACACTCCTAGTTACTATGACCAAGATGACTCGGTTGTATCTCCTCCACTACCTACCATATCAACACATATGGATGAGCTCTATTTCACTCACATGGTAAAACTACAAGATGAGCTATACTAAAATTCTCCTATTCCAAGATCTAAAATAACACACTACATCCCAACCCCTTCCACCCTTGACTCTTCACCTCATACAACTCCATATATACCTAAGCTAGCAAAGTAGAAACCCAAGCGTACACCTTAGGCTCATAAATCATATCGAAAACCAACCTAATAATGTTCCATGAGAATAGGAATCCAGTATTTTTAGGCACCAACACATTGACCAGTAGGAACATGACCAAGGTTGGCAAGACCTCCAACTAACATTGTGAGTACAACTCTAGGTATCTAATGCCACCACCATTGATCTTCAATCCCATCCACTCATCCCCAAAAAATTAACTTAGCTTATACCCCTTGTCATGTCCAACTGGGACACACAATTCCTTCACAAGCATACAAAACATACGGTACACATCCTCTAGTGTCACTTTCATCTCCCCTATCAAGAGTTGGAATGACCCTCTATCTAGATTCCATCACTCTGCTAAGGCATAGAGATCCCCTCATCAGCCCTCACCACCTCAATACATGCACACTCGTCCAATCCTACCTATTCCAACCACTCCCAATGAGCCTCTTGCAATGTCTTTTTCACCACTAGTAGGATAGGTGAAAATCGATGTTGAGCCTTCAAAATCCTCAACTGCAGCACAACACAAAAGTAAATGCAGATCAAAATCTTGTGTAAAAAAAATTGCCTTCCCTCTTTCAATTGTCAAAAATAAAATATTGCAAAAACAAATAGGAAGGGCTAGAATAACTTACCTCTACCACCCACACATCATCTCTAACTACCCCATTTGCTCTCTCCATCACCATAACCATTGCCAAACACTTGCACTCTTCTTCTCTCATATAGTGCTTCTTCAACTCTCAAATGCAAGAATAAAATAAATATTTTCCCCCAGGCTCCTTTATAGCTTAACCGGTGCATCTAGATGCCCTGATGCATCTGAAAAGCATACCAAAATGCCCCCTTACATTTGTAGAGTGATAGATGCCATCCCACATATGCGAATATATAAATATATATTGGTATTTGTGTTCAAAATATTTCAAAAGGTTTCAAAGGGACTCAAAACCTGGTAAAACTTCATAAAATCACCACAAAATTTTTCCAAGCATTCATCACATATTCATATCACATTTTGTGATAACATGGATTGATTTGGGCGTTTACTTTTTTAATGCGACCAAAAGTTGCACAAAAACCTAAAATGCTTTCAAACATCCCAAAATGATTCCAAATTTCACAAAACTACCATATCAACACATCAATGCACTTACATCATCATTTCACATCATCAAATCCACTTACATTATCAAGTGAACCTCGTATCTAGTGGTTTACTCTATTCTCCCTGACAGTTCTAGTGATTGGTTATCCATGCAATTCGATAGGATGGATAGATCATCATAAGGATACTTTCTTAAATCATCATACCATGCCATATTCAACATCAAATCAAGATGGTCAATCCATTTTTGAATGTGATCATGTTCATAGAAATTTACTCGAAGCTATCATTACACCTTTTCATAGGTGGAATGTAGAATTGTATTACAATTTCCATTTGCATTACTAGCCTTCTCCGTGGGTAAAAAGTGGAACTCCCTCACAAATTTCCCTTGCATCAAGCCAATAGTTAGGTTCAAAAGTGTGGTTACATGAAGTGAGGTGGTATCCCTACCTCCACCACATGTTCACCAATGTTGGCTAATTTATCTACAACAACATTGCACATTGTGCTAAGAGCAAATTTTCAAAAACATGGAAACATCCCCAAACTTGGGGTAACCAACCTTGAATTTGATTTCAACATTGGCATATCCATTGCATTATCCATTGCATCATCCACTTTTGGTCAATTGGCTCATGGGTTCCATTCTTCACCCATTCACCAATTGAGGGGGTAAGCTAGAATCCCAAAATTTTCAAATCTTCTTGCACGTTGAGTCCATTCCATCCAACCAGGTGTCTTTTATTTTTGCACCACATTGTGTTTCATGCAATGTGATACAAAAAGGGACATCTTTAGATACCAAAATGTATTCATTAATTATCCACATATCATCATAAAATCACATACATCCATAATTATTTATATATATATATATATATATATATATATATATATATATATATATATATATATATAAATATTATATATATGTAAATCTAAGCCATCCATCAAAAGTCCATCTTAGCAGGCCATCTGGAAATCTTTTCCACTCATTAAATACAATCTGTATCACTTATCAAGATGCAATCTCATCTGTTCATCATGTCTTAATCTTGGCCTCTAGTTGGAGTCGTCACAACCCTAACATGAATGAGGGTAAATCATAAAAGGTGATTCAATTTTTGTGAATAGAGGTCAAACAAAATTTACAAAGAAACAAAATTCACACTTTTGCACAAAACCTAGTCATCGCCGCCACCACCATTCATTTATTGCAGCACCTATGGACCATATCTAACCTCTTTTGAGCATTTAACACAACTTACAAATGCCTCAGGGTATCTATTGAACACTGCAGAGTATCTCTTGGATGCCTCAGGGTGTTTACAAAATTTGGAAGGGCATCCAACCAGCCCTCGAATGCTATCGAGCATCTGCGCAACACCGTTTCGAACCCCCGAACACATAAATTGCAAATCAGGTATTTTGACAAGGTAGTTGATTTTATCATTTAACTTATGTTGTTCTTGTGTTCTATTTTATATATTCTACAAATATTCAGTTACGTTTAGTAGATTTATATGTTGTATTGAAGACGACCTCACACAGTGGAGCCCTCACATGTGCTATTGATCCTATTGTATGTTTGTTTGTATGCAGGTGTAGAAAATACTATTATTGATAGTTGTTGCAACTAGAGTGGCCCCATAGAGGATATTTAAGAATCCCACTCAACCTCTTGTTTGGAGCAAAGAAGATACAAATACGCTGCATTCTATTGATCAAGGGTTTAATTACCCCTTTTGTAATCATTGTATCAAAACAAGAAAATATTCTATAACCCCCATGATGTGGGGTATATCAATGTTGTAACAGTGGAGATCTAGACTCTATGAATCAATATAATATCATTATTTCATTGTGTATATTGCTTGTTTTTTATATGTTATTGTTATTTTGGTGTTGATATTTTTCTGTTCACAATATTATGTCTTGAATTTCATAGAGATCACCCTATATATTACATATGTTGAAAAGGATTTAACATATTAAATGGAAACTAAAATATTGGAAATATTTTAATAATATTAGGAAGCATTTGATAAGGATTTAATATAGATTATTATAGATTAAGAGAAAGAAATCCAATCCTTTTGTTCTTAATAAAAATGAGGATAAGTATAATAAATTTATATATTTGAATAACACAGGCTTATACTGAGAGGGGGGGGGAACAATATAAGACCACTTTTTACTTTTCCTTTCAATTCAATATTATGCAGTGTATAGATAGTATTATCAATAGAAATAATCAAAGCAATACACAAAACACCATTCACAAAAATGACACAACAATTTATGTGGTTCACCCAATGCGGGCTACTCCATCAAGAAAATATTTTTCTAAAAATTTCTCAATAAATCTCTTGGGAATCCTTCCCAATTACAATTTTTATGGACCTTTGTCCAAAGGAGATGCTTATCCCCTAAATATCAAGTTTGTGGATCTCTTCCATAGGAGAACTCTTTCCCCTTCTACTCTGGCTAGTGATCTTCTAGAAGACTCTATCTCTCTGTTGCACTGACTTGCGGATCTCTATCCACTTGAAGACTCCTCACTCAGATTTGTCTTCAATTGTCTTGGTTGTTATATCTCTATCCACTAAGACTCTATCCTATTTACTCTGTCACCTCCAAAGCTCTGTCAATAGGCTCACTCAGAACCTTCTCAAATATGCTCAATAGGTCCACTCAGAACCTACCCAAATATGCTCAATAGGCTCACTCTGAACCTACTCAAATCTGCTCAATAGGCTCACTTAGAACTTGCTCAAATATGCTCAACAAGCTCACTTAGAACTTGTCCAAATATGCTCAACAAGCTCACTTAGAACTTGTCCAAATATTCTCAACAAGCTCACTCAAAACTTGTCCAAATCTTCTCAATAAGTCCTCTCTAGGACTTTCTCAAATCTGCTCAATCGGCTCACTCAGAACTTGTACAAATATACTCAATAAGTCCTCTTATGACTTGCTCAAATATTCTCAATAGGCTCACTCAGAACCTACTCAAATCTGCTCAGTAGGCTTACTCAGAACCTGCTCAAATATGTTCAACAAGCTCACTCAGAACTTGTTCAAATCTGCTCAACAAGCTCACTTAGAACTTATCCAAATCTATTCAATAAGTCCTCTCTAGGACTTTCTCAAATATGCATAGTATGCTTTCACAAAAGCTTACTCAAAATTAGTCCACAAGCCTGTTGAGAAGCAACACACCCCCACTAAAAAAATGAAATTCCATCCTTTGAAAATATTTAAATTTCATTTGTTCCGCAGGGACCCTCTTGAGTTTTTCGGTTTTAATTCCAAATTTTGCTTACATCCTTTTTCAAAATTTAGCCTACATAAAAGTGTCCAAGTAGGCTTACATATGGCATTGATTTCAATTTAAAATTTCTGAAATTTTGCATGTTAAATGTATTAATTCATATTAATCATTTCAGAAATTTTAGTTTTCAATAGTTTTTCTATTTCTGGCCAGTAGACTTCTAAATGCATTTTATCTTAAATCCGTGATGAATTTCTAAGTTCCATTTGCAGATTTGGATACCCTTTAGGATTATTTAGATGCTTGTAAAGTTTCATCAGATTTCGGGCACTTGGACAAAGTCATTGGAATTAACCTACAATTTTTGAAGAATTTACAAAGAGCAAGAAAAGCTTGAGAGACATGTCGCGATTTCGTGACATGTTCCATTTTCGTGAGGGCGGAAGTTTGAAAAACATGAGGTGAAGGAAATGTCACGATTTTGCAACATGTTCCTTTTTCACAAGGGCCGAGGCTTGGAAGAAACAAGATGAAGGAAATATCGTGATTTCGCGACATGTTCCATTTTCACGAGGGCCAAAGCTTGAAAGAAGTGAAGTGAAGGAAATGTCGCGATATCACGACATGTTCTATTTTCGGACTTGTCGGAATTTCGCTCAAATTTAATTGTACCCTAAAATATTTTAAAGTCCAATGTCACGATATCGCGACATGTTCTATTTTCAGACATGTTCCATTTTCGTGAAGGCAAAAGCTTGGAAGTAATAGCTTGAGGGAAATGTCGCGATATCACGACATGTTCCATTTTCGTGAAGGCAAAATCTTGGAAGTAATAGCTTGAGGGAAATGTCATGATATTGCGACATGTTCCATTTTTGTGAGGGTGGAAGCTTGAAAGACATGAAGTGAAGGAAATGTCGCGATTTCACGACATGTTCCATTTTCGCGAGGGCCAAAGCTTGAAAGAAGTGAAGTGAAGGAAATGTCGCGATATTGCGAAATGTTCCATTTTCGGACTTGTCAGAATTTTGCTCAAATTTAATTGTACCCTAAAATATCTTGAAGTCCAATGTCGCAATATCGTGACATGTTCTATTTTTGAACTTGTCTCATTTTTGCGAGGGCAAAATCTCGGAAGTAATAGCTTGAGGGAAATGTCATGATATCGCGACATGTTCCATTTTCGGACTTGTCGAATTTCTCTCAAATTTAATTGTACCCTAAAATATTTTAAAGTCCAATGTCACGATATCGCGACATGTTCTATTTTTGGACATGTCTCATTTTCGCGAGGGCAAAAGCTTGGAAGTAATAGCTTGAGGGAAATGTCGCGATATCATGACATGTTCCATTTTCATGAAGGCAAAAGCTTGGAAGTAATAGCTTGAAGGAAATGTCATGATTTCACGACATGTTCCATTTTCATGAAGGCAAGAGCTTGGAAGTAATAGCTTGAAGGAAATGTCGTGATTTCGTGACATGTTTCATTTTTGTGAGGGCGAAAGCTTGAAAAACACGAAGTGAAGGAAATGTCGCGATTTTGCGACATGTTCCATTTTCGTGAGGAAGAAAGCTTGCAAGAGAAGAAGTGAAGGAAATGTCACAATTTCGTGACATGTTCCATTTTCGCGAGGGTGAAAGCTTGAGAAAGATGAAGTGAAGAAAATGTCATGATTTGGCGACATGTTCCATTTTCATGAGGGCGAAAGCATGAGAAGACATGAAGTGAAGGAAATGTCACGATTTCACAACATGTTCCATTTTCACGAGAGCCCAAGCTTGGAAGAAAAGTTTGAGAGAAATGTCATGATATCGCGACATGTTCCATTTGCACGAGGGCACAAGCTAGGAAGAAAATTTTGAGGGAAATTTCATGATATCGCGACATGTTCCATTTTTGCAAAGGCACACACAAGGAAGAAGTAACTTGAAGAAAATGTCGCGATATCGCGACATGTTTGGATTTATATTCATTTTGCAAAATTTGGCCATTCTTTAAATTTTTCATCACCCATCCAAAGGAAGTGGAAGCTTTTCGACACAATCCAAACCCTAGAAATATTTAAATGAAAAATTAATTAATTTAAAAGTTCTAATATTTGCTTTTCTTTTGCAAAAAGTGATTCTACAGTTACATTCATTGCAGAAGTAATGGCGAGAAAGACAGACAAACCTAAATTTTGGCATAAATCAAGCAAGGAATTAATGAGATGCTCTGACGGCTTGTCGAAAGATAAATATAAGAGATGTCGGGAAGTCAGTGACTCATCCAGATTTTGCAGATCTGGCTGCAAATATAGACTTTAAGGAATTTACCGGTGGATGCATTTTCCAAGAAAATTTATGGCAAAAGTAATGGCAAGCAGATAATCTCGACTCGAACCAAACAAAGGTAGTTGTGCGAGGATGGAAGGCCTCAAAAGTCAGTGACTCATCCAAATTTTGCAGAGGAGTTAATGAGATGCTCTGACGGCTTATCGAAAGAAGAACATTCATTTACACGCAGTGTCCATTTGATGAAGATCAGACAAATTCTTATCTCCTCCATTCATGGCAAGATCCACGCAAAGATTTTTAGAGTAATTAGGGCTTATAAAAACTCTATATAAAAATGCCTTATATTGTAAAACCTTGACGGTGGGACTTTTATGATAAGATTTAGATATTTGGAAGAAGATATTTTGAAAAGATCAGGGTCTGTCCTGAGTCTATATATACTTCTCTTGAATGTAAAGATAGGATGAGAAAAACTTGGAATAAAAGACATTTTAGCAATTTCCTGCAAATATTGTTTGAATGCTTTGTTATGGACCCAGGGTTGGTGTGAAATAGTTCTTCGGTGATAGCGTGGCTAGGAGCCTAATCTCTTTCAGATTTCAATAAGTGCATCTTCTTCTGTTTTCATCTCGCTAAAGTTCTATTTATTTTAGTTGTAAATCTGTGTTATCAAGATTGAATATGCTGCTAGGCTTCATTCTGTTTGTTATATGCTAGGGAAAATTAAATATTTAAGGTTCTGGTTTGTTCTAATTGCTCTATCCTCACTACGCGAGCTGGGATACTAGTGAGAGATACCAGTTAATACCGACTTCCCTTCTATTTATGGTTTTCTTTTAGATCCGTGTCATCTCTGCCTTATGCTCTTAGTAGAATGTGATCTTAGAAAGCTGAACACCTTCCTCTTTGATTGGTTTTATTGTGAAGCTAAATAGTGTAACTAAAATTGGTAGTTTTGATTTTGCAACTAACTTAGATAAGCTTCTATTTTCTGCCCTACCCTACTCTTTTTGTTCCACAGTTAAATGATCCTTTTTTTTTTCTTTCAAATTTGTCTTTTATTTAATCTTCTAAAACATAAAGAGCTATAACAAAGAACTCATCGTAAATCTGATTGTCAACAGAGATAACAACTGCTAAACATTATTGAATGAAGGTTGAGCCCGTTGTAAGGTAAAATATAGTCCACTTGAAACTATTCCAAAAGCGAAAAAGAGTGAATAGACATTCGACCCAACTCTGTAACTCACACCTTGGATAACTAGCAAGATCCTAAAGTGAGTGGGATTTATCCCGTATAAGTGTTATTGGTGTTTTATGCTCATTCTTCATGGGGTGTGTATGAAAGCCAAACCAACATTCTAATGGCGATATCTACGGGGAAAATAGTAGCACTATTTAGAATCCAGAACTCTAGTTTTAAAACAATTTAGACTATGTACCATGCTTTGCCACAAATATTTTCTAAAATGATTTAACTACTATCTGATAGTTGTTAAAGTTTCCCAAAGACATACTAGGTTGAATCACTTAAGGAAGATTCTGATGTGCGATTATGAGCGTATAAACCTTCCTTCAAGGATGACCGGGGCTTCGAATGCTCACTATGGATTGATCAACTATTTAGATTGTGTAGGGGAAACCGAGTAGAGCTCTGTTTACTAGTTTAGCCTTTTACAACCCCGACAGAGTTACTCTTTAGATTTTCGAGACCCTGATTCACAACTATGAGGTGGCATCTATAGCCTGGTGAACACGTTTGAGATGTATCCTTTGGGAGCCTTGGCTATGTGCAGAAAAGAGTGCCAGTTTTATGTTGGCTTGCCCAACTTTCACCTTCTCTCTCCTTTCTTTTGAAAGATACCGATAGCTGGAATGCCTTATTTTTTTTTTCATTCATCGAGCAATTGATCGACTAACCACTTCAGCCCGGGTACCAATAGCTTCCTTGAACGCTTTGATATAATTTTATGAATCGGATTCCCCTCTCATGACCAACTTTTCTTGGATTCCCCGGGAGTTCTTCAACCAAACAGTATAGTAGTTTCTTTATAATCAAAATAATTGTGGCAAGCAAGATACAAAATCCAATTATCTTTCTACTGTTGTTCTAAATAACAAGTAGTCCCACTTTTTAGTCCTAGCAGACTATCTCTTAACAAAAATAAAACAAAATGAAAACACACTAGTGCCAATTTTAAATGTTGATTTGTGTTTTCTTGCTTAGGCAAAAACTCAAACAAACAGGATTTAAAAGCTAAAGAGGAGAAAAAAGGGCCACTAGTAAAAGATAAATTTGCACAGACCTCAAAAGATAAAATACAGAACTTCAAACTTTTAAATAAAACAAAAATAAAAACATACTACTTCAAACTTCATTTACAATATATACATATGCACAAAGTCTTTGTGATTACTCAAATGATGTAGTGGATGGAACAGCTGAGAAATAATGCTTCAGATATTGACCATTGATAGGAAGGTTCAGAAAATTACCTTCCAGGTCCTGTAGATGAAATGCATTATTACCTAGGATTTCGGAAATCTGGTATGGCCCTATCCATAGAGGTTGCAACTTGGTGTGTTTACCTTTCTTTTCATGGGCTTTGTCCCATAGAAGCACCAGGTCTGCAAGTCTGAAGGCCTTTACTCTGGCTCTTTTATCAAACCAGCGCTTGACTATCTCTTGGTGTCGACTAAAATGCTCCAAGGCTTGAAGTCGTTCATCCTGCAAATTAATTAAGTCCAATACACGAGCTTCTGCATCTGCATGATCATCAAAGTAATCTAAAGCAAATTGATAAGTGGGCAATTTTAGAGAGATAGGAACGATGGGCTGGGTACCATACAACAAAGCAAATGGGGAAGTCTTAAGAGCTTCTTTATGTCTTATCCTGTCAGCCCAAAGTGCATACTTCAATAGTGTGTGCCATTGTCTGGGTTTGTCTATAGCAGACTTCTTGATGGCATTCATCAAATTCTTATTTGTGGACTCAGCTAGTCCATTACCTTGGGGATAATAGTTGGATGAAAATTTGATGACTATCCCCCTCTGGTATGCCCACTCTGCAAATTCGAATGACTGAAAAGCTGGTCCGTTGTCGCACACCAAATTCAAAGGAACTCCAAACCTGGTTATGATATTTGACTCTAAAAATCCGATCACCTCATGGGTTGTACTCCTCATGGTGGCTGTTGCTTCAACCCATCTTGTACAATAGTCAGTGGTTGTTAAAACATACTTGTGCCCTACTGATGAATTCGGGTTTATCACACCTACGAAGTCAAGTCCCCATTGCATAAAAGGTTTTTCTATTATAACAGGTTGTAATGGTAGAGCTCGATTAACCTGCTTGGATGCAAAAATCTGACACTATTGGCAAGTTCTCACATGTTGATGTGCATCTTTAAACAATGTAGGCCAGTAATAGCCTGCTCTCAATATCTTGTGTGCAGTAGCGAAACCTGAGGAATGCCCTGCTCCTAAATTTTCATGAAAACTAGACATCACCTCGTTCACTTCATTCTGAGAAATGCATCTTAAGAATATGCCAGCATAGTTTTCTCTGTACAAGTTGCCTCCTTTGAGTAGAAAATGAGCAGATTTCAGCTTCAGTGCTCTTCTTTGAGTTCTATTCAGGTGAGGTGGACAAATTCCAAACCTCAACAGATGAATGACATCTCCATACCAATCATCCACCCCAGAATCCAGTTGATTAATCTCTGCCTCTATAGGTATTTCAGCAATATGTCGGGACAAACCAAGTCCTCTGATTAATTTTGTAGGCCAGATTTCTAAGTCGTATTCCTGCAGTCTCGTGGCCCAATTACCTCTTAGCTCACCCAATTCATCCTGGCTTAATAAATATTTGATAGCTGGATCAAGAACTATAGCATGGACTTTGCTCCTCAATATGTAATGCCTGAATTGCTTGACTGCTCTCACCAAGGCATAGGCTTGCTTATCCAAGCGAGAGTATTTTAGCTCAGCACCCTTTAAGTTGGTACTTTTGAAAGCAATCGGGTGCTCCCCTGTTTCCCTTCGTTGGGTTAAAACTGCTGCAAGTGTGTGTTCAGAAGAAAAAGAGTACAGGTAAAAATCTGCACTAAAATCTGGGCTCACCAGCACTGGAGCTTGCTTGATTGCAGATTTGATCTCTTGGAATGCTGCTTTGGCTTCTGTTGTCCAGGAAATCTTAGCAGTTTCCTTCAGCATGTTATTTAGCGGCTTGACTATTTCTGCAAAACCAGAGATGAATTTTTTGACAAAATTAATTTTCCCAAAAAATGATCTTAACTCTTTCTTAGAGTTGGGAAAAGGTATCCCCGATATGGCTTCAACTCTCTTAGGATCCATGGAAATGCCATCTTTGGTGATTAAGTGTCCAAGGAGTTTTCCTTTAGTTACACCAAAAACACACTTCTTTGGGTTTAAAGAAATGCCAAACTCTTTGCATTTGTTGAAGACAGATTCCAAGTGCTTTACGTGGTCAAACCGGGATTTAGAAAAAACTGTCAAGTCATCCATGTAGACAACGATGCACTTACCCATGAGACCTTTGAAGGCATGATCCATTGCACGCTGAAAGGTAGCTCCAACATTTATCAATCCAAATGGCATTCTCTTGTAAGCAAAGGTTCCCCACTTGGTCGTGAAGGCAGTTTTCATCCTGTCTTCCCTTTCAACCAGTATCTGGTTGTACCCCAAAAATCCATCTAAGAAAGACATCATTTTTGAACCATTCACAATTTGTAGCACATCATCCATGGAAGGCAAAGGATAATTATATTTTTTAGAAGCCTTGTTCAAGTTTCTAAAATCCACGCACAAGCGGATTTCCCCATTCTTCTTTCTAACCGGTACTAAATTGGCTACCCAAGTAGAATGTCTGATGGGAAAAATAATGGCAGCACTCAATAATTTCTCCACCTCCTTCTTGATGAGGGGTTCCAACAAAGCGTTGACATGCCTCTATTTTTGTCGAAAGGGTTTGCAGAACTCCTTTAAGGGTATTATATGGGTGTAAACTTTTGGATCAAAAACCTTTAGGTCTTTATAAGACCAGGCCATAACATCCTTGGACCTATGAAGGAATTCAATCATATTATTTTTAATTTCAGGGTCACAAGCTTTAGCTAACTTAAGGTGTCTGGGATCTTCTTCAGTCCCAACATTCAGTTTCTCAGTCTCACTACCTGCTACACCAATAGAATTTCCAAAACTCCCTCTTTGTTTAATTTGGTCAACATCAAACAGTCGCTCAAGTTCTACCATTCCTTTCGGAATTCTATTATCTTTCAACCTCATTATCCCCTTTTCATCATCAAACTATTCCAGCATAGTATCCCTTTGACCATCATCAATTATAGCATTTTCAAATGCATTGGTATTCTATAAAAAGTTTATAATTTGTTGGTCATCAGAAAAGACTTGAAAATTGTCTACGTTATCTGGAACCGAAGGACAAGGGATTAATTCGATTGAAAATTTCTTCCATTTGAACTCCTCCAATGGCTTCAGATTTGTGGCTGATGAAGCTAAGACATCTGCAAGTGAATTCTCTTCTCTAGGAATGTGCGTCAAATTAAAAGCATCAAAATCCTCCATGAGATCCCACGCTCGGTGTTTATATATTTTTAGGTAAGATGCCTTGCACTGAAATTTACCTCTAACCTGATTAGCCACCAACTCTGAGTCTGTGAAAACCTGGATATTTTTCACACCTTTATCTAAAGCAAATTTCAATCCCAGCACTAGTGCTTCATATTCTGCCAAATTATTTGTGCAAGGAAACTGCAAGCGATAAGACATAAAATAAGTCTGATCTTTAGGTCCTTTAAGAACTGCCCCTATACTAGAACCTTGCTTAGACTTAGCTCCATCGACATGAAGCATCCAAACTTCATTATCATGATCAAGATGAGCTTTAATAGGTTTCCCCTTTTGTGCAGTTGTCAGATTATAAACCCTGATATCTACATCAACAATATTAACAGTCTCATTCTTGGCATTATACTCAGTGATCACGTGTTTATATCTAGGTTCTCTTTCGATTCTTAACTGATTTGCAACACCTTTCCAAGGTAACCACATATGTGAGAAATCAGTCGCCAAGTACCCATTCAAAGACTTTGACCAGTCTCTGCTTAGAAGCATTCCATATCCCACGGGAATATCTACCACCTGAATGTCAATTTTGTGTTGTGCTCTCGGCTCAGATGCTAGCTGGATGTGTATATTTTGAAGTTCACCTACCACCTTAACCTCAATTTTATCCAATTGGATGACTCTTCTCTCGGACTTCATAGGGGTTAAACCCAACTGTTGACAGATGGCTAGAGGCATGACATTGGCTGAAGCACCAGAATCCACCAGACAGTTGTGTAAATTCTTCCCAAATATATGGACAGTTAGCAAGAAAGGCGAAACTTCTATCCTTTCTTTATACATGGCCATATTTGCATTTGCTATCTTCTTCCCCTTTTCTAGAGGTTTGGCAGTAGGCTCAGAGTATGTCTTAATCAAATTATCCCTTTGTTCAATAATTTGAGCCAACTCATGAAGAGTGATGTTAGCCTTGATCTTCTTCATATCCTCCACTATATTGTATCCCTTATTGAGTGGAGCAACAAATCCACTTGGTACTCTTGGATCTCCTCCCTTGGGTGGAGGTGGGTTATTATTTGGAGATGGATCTGGAGGAACATTATGGGAGTTGTCTGGAGGTGTAGATGTAGTATTAGGCTCCAAATTTTTGTTCCTGAGATTGTAGTTGTCCCTTCTATACTGTTGAAAAGCTTGCACTTCATCCATAGGCATCTCCACAACATTCTCTGACTCATCTGGAAAAGTGAAAGAATCTAACACCATAGCTGCACTATGTTTGGATGAACCTGGACCATCAACATTTCTTTGGTTTTCAAGAAAAACCAACTCACCAGATAAAGCTTCAAAGGCATTGCAGAACTCCAAACAATCTAATTCCCCGTGCTGAGATGTTTCGTGTATCCTGCACCAGTTGGGCAAAGCCAAGTCACAAATATTCACTTCATGCCCCTTACCTTTATAATCCTTATTGGGTTCATATGGTGGTCTAGTGAATCTATTCTGTTGATAAGAAAATCTATTTGAGTTGTCTCCGGTGGACACTTGCCTTTTGAAACTCAAAAAGTCATTTGCCAACTTCTGGACCATCTTTGAGACTTCCTCAACTCTTGTTTTATCAGATTCTTTCTCTGTATTCTGTACATGTTCAGCATGTGTTACAGCCAATGGATTTCCTATCGGTGGAGTTTGGCATGATGGCAACATCATTTGATGTGGGATAGGATTCAAAATAGGGGTATTTTGTGTAACAAAGGGAATTTGAGGAGCATTCAAAGGTTGAGGTCCCAATTGTCTTTCAAGAACCAAAGCTTCTTTATAAGCCTCTGTTAGATTAGTAATATTAGCATCTCTCTTTAGGAAAATAGAGGTCACTGGATCTAGGGAATTCCTAAAAATTTCCAATGCTAGATCTGCAGTTGGCACATAATGACCCGTCAATCTACCATAAGCCTTTTGAAACCTGACATTGAAAGATCTGATAGTCTCATTGATTCCTCTCTTAATGCTGGAAAACTGTTGATATAACACACTGGGGTCAATCACTTCCCCAAATTGTGATACAAAAACTTTCTCTAGGTCATTCCAACTAGTAATAGAATCATTAGTAAGATTCAAAAACCAGTCGTATGCTCCCTCCTGGAGAGTGAATGGGAATAACCTACAAGCCACATCTTCATGCTGCACATTCAACAACTTTAGAGCATTTTTATATGCCACTAGATGTTCTTCTACTGTTCTGATTCCATCATGCTTGTAGGTAGGAAGATACTTCTCAAGATTTCTGGGTAAATCATGCGCTGCACTAAGAATATTCAAAGCAGTGGAACCCAACCAGTTTGCCATTACTACCTGATTAACGATGATATTTTGAGTTGCAGTTGGAGGAACTACAAGTGGTGACAAAACTATGCTAGACAAAGACTTGGCTCTTCTGAGGCTGCTTCTCCTTGGGGTTTCTAACTCAGGCACAAGGAGCTCTCCAGCTCTGGAGTGGGACCTGGTTACTCTGTAGGTAGAATCCAACTTTTCACAAGCAACTTACAATCCTTAACAAATACTGAACGGAGTTCAGTAGGCCCTCCTTCTAGCACCAATTTTAAATGTTGGTTCATCTTTCATACACACCCCATGAAGAATGAGCATAAAATACCAATAACACTTATACGGGATAAATCCCACTCACTTTAGGATCTTTCTGGTTATCCAAGGTGTGAGTTACAGAGTTGGGTCGAATGTCTATTCACTCTTTTTCGCTTCTGGAATAGTTTCAAGTGGACTGTCTGTTACCTTACAATGGGCTCGACCTTCATTCAATAATGTTTAGCGGTTGTTATCTTTGTTGACAATCAGATTTACGATGAGTTCTTTGATATAGCTCTTTATGTTTTAGCAGATTAAATAAAAGACAAATTTGAAAGAAAATAAAAATGGATCATTTAACGGTGGAACAAAGAGAGTAGGGTAGGGCAGAAAAGAGAAGCTTATCTAAGTTAGTTGCAAAATCAAAACTACCAATTTTAGTTACACTATTTAGCTTCACAATAAAACCAATCAAAGAGGAAGGTGTCCAGCTTTCTAAGATCACCTTCTACTAAGAGCATAAGACGAAGATGACACAGATCTAAAAGAAAACCATAAATAGAAGGGAAGTCGGTGTCAACTGGTATCTCTCACCAGTAGCCTAGCTCGTGCAGTGAGGATAGAGCAATTAGAACAAACCAGAACCTTAAATCTTTAATTTTCCCTAGCATATAACAAACAGAATGAAGCCTAGTAGCATATTCAATCTTGATAACACAGATTTACAACTAAAATAAATAGAACTTTAGCGAGACGAAAATAGAAGAAGATGCACTTATCAAAATCCGAAAGAGATTAGGCTCCTGGCCACGCTATCATAGAAGAACGATTTCACACCAACCCCAGGTCCAGAACAAAGCATTCAAACAAGATTTGCAAGAAATTGCTAAAATGTCTTTTATTCCAAGTTTTTCGCATCCGGACTTTACATTCAAGAGAAGTATATATAGACTCAGGATAGACCCTGATCTTTTCAAAATATCTTCTTCCAAATATCTAAATCTTATCATAAAAATCCCACCATCGAGGTTTTACAATATAAGGCATTTTTATATAGAGTTTTGATAAGCCCTAATTACTCTAAAAATCTTCGCGTGGATCTTGCCATGAATGGAGGAGATAAGACTTGGTTTGATCCTCATCAAATGGGCACCGCGTGTAAATGTATGTTCTTCTTTCGATAAGCCGTCAGAGCATCTCATTAATTCTTCTGCAAAATTTGGATGAGTCACTGACTTCCTAGGCCTTCCATCCTCGCACAACCACCTTTGTTTGGTTCGAGTTGAGATTCTCTGCCCGTCATTACTTTTGCCATAAATTTTCTCGGCAAATGGATCCATCGAAAAATTCCTTAAAGTCTATATTTGTGGCCAGATCTACAAAATCTAGATGAGTCACTGACTTGCCATTTATCTTTATCTTTCAGCAAATGAGCATCTCATTAATTCCTCCTTGATCTACCAAAATTATTTTCTGTCTTTCTCGCCATTACTTCTGCCATTATGCAACTGTCGGATCACCTTCTACAAAAGAAAAGCAAAGGTTATATTTTTAATGTTTTTCATTTAAATATTTCTAGGGTTTGGACTATGTTGAAAAGCTTCCACTTCCTTTTGGATAGGTGATGCTAAAATTAAAGAAGCCAAATTTTGTAAAATGAATATAAATCCAAACATGTCACGAAATCGCGACATTTCCCTCAAGTTACTTCTTCCAAGCTTGTGCCTTCATGAAAATGGAACATGTCACGATATCATGACATTTCCTTCACTTTTCTTCTAAGCTTTTTCCCTCATGAAAATGGAACATGTCACGAAATCGTGACATTTCCTTCACTTCGCTTCTTTCAAGCTTTTGCCCTCATAAAAATGGAACATGTCACAAAATCACGACATTTCCTTCACTTCATTTCTCTCTCAAGCTTTTTTCCTCGCAAAAATGGAACATGTCATGAAATCATGACATTTCCTTCACTTCATCTTTCTCAAGCTTTCTTCCTCGCGAAAATGGAACATGTCACGAAATCGTGACATTTCCTTCACTTCGTCTCTTCCAAGCTTTCTTCCTCGCGAAAATGGAACATGTCACGAAATCATGACATTTCCTTCACTTCGTGTCTTTCAAGCTTCCTCCCTCGTGAAAATGGAACATGTCATGAAATCATGACATTTCCTTCACTCATTTCTTCCAAGCTTTTGCCCTCACGAAAATGGAACATGTCACGAAATCGTGACATTTCCTTCACTTCATTTCTTCCAAGCCTTGCCTCACGAAAATGGAACATGTCACGAAATCATGACATTTCCTTCACTCATCTCTTCCAAGCTTTCGCCCTCACAAAAATGAAACATGCCAAAATAGAACATGTCGCGAAATCACGACATTACTTTAAAGTTTTTACTTAAATTTAGCTTCCAACAGTCAAAAATGGAACATGTCGTGAAATCATGACATTTCCCTCAACTTCATGTCTTCCAAGCTTTTGCCCTCGTGAAAATGGAACATGTCAAATCGAACATTCCATATCCACATACTTCTTTTTCTTATTAACTTTCGCCATCCGAAAATGGAACATGTCACGAAATCATGACATTTCCTTCACTTCATTTCTTCCAAGCTTTCTCCCTCGCAAAAATGGAACATGTCACGAAATCGTGACATTTCCTTCACTTCATGTCTTCCAAGCTTTCTTCCTCGCGAAAATGGAACATGTCACGAAATCGTGACATTTCCTTCACTTCATTTCTTCCAAGCTTTTTCCCTCACAAAAATGGAACATGTCACGAAATCGTGACATTTCCTTCAAGTCATTTCTTCCAAGCTTTTGCCTTCACGAAAATGGAACATGTCAAAATAGAACATGTCCATATCCACTTACTTTAAATATTTTTACTTATTTTCCCATCGAAAATGGAACATGTCGCGAAATCATGACATTTCCTTCACTTCATTTCTTCCAAGCTTTTGCCCTCGTGAAAATGGAACATGTCGCGAAATCGTGACATTTCCTTCACTTCGTTTCTTCCAAGCCTTGGCCCTCACAAAAAGGGAACATGTCACGAAATCATGACATTTCCTTCACCTTGTTTCTTCCAAGCTTTCGCCCTCGCGAAAATGGAACATGTCGCGAAATCGCGACATTTCCCTCAAGCTTTTCTTCCACTTTGTAAATTCTCCAAAAATTGTAGGGTAATTCCAATGACTTTGTCCAAGTGCCCGAAATTTGATGAAACTTTACAAGTATCTAAATAAGCCTATAGGGTATCCAAATCTGCAAATGGAACTTAAAAATTCATCATGGATCAAGAGAAAATGCACTTAGAAGTCTGCTGGCCAGAAATAGAAAAACTCTTGAAAATTAAAATTTCTGAAATGATTAATATGAATTAATACATTTAACATGCAAAATCTCAGAAATTTTAAATTGAATTCAATGCCATATGCAAGCCTACTTGGACACTTTGATGTAGGCAAAATTTTAGAAAGGATGCAAGCAAAATTTGGAATTAAAACCTAAAAACTCAAGAGGGTCCCTACGGAACAAATGAATATTAAATATTTTCAAAGGATGGAATTTCATTTTTTTAGTGGGGGTGTGTTGCTTCTCAACAAAGCCTTCTCAAAGACTTACCTCAAATCAGCTCAACAAAATCTCAATTCAATCTCATAGAAGCATAAAGAGAATTGTTAGAGACTAAATATATTCTATACTCAAATCGTAATCTCAACTCAAATCAATCTCAACACATAAATATCATAGAAGCATACAGATAATTGTTAGAGACTCAATATGTTCTATGCTCAAATCCCAATCTCAACTCAGCAATATCATAGAAGCATAAAGAGAATTTTTAGAGACTCAATATGTTCTATACTCAAATCTCAATCTCAACTCAACTCAAATCAGAATATAGAATAGTTTTTTTATGGAACTTGAAAAACCACTTCACACAATCACTTGACTAGGCTCAAAAAAATCTACTCAACCAATCACCACAAGGAACAACTCTTTATCACAAACCCTAGTCCAAACATGAATCAACCAACTCAAAATGTTTTCAAAATTTCTCAATCACAAGTCTCACATAACAATGATACTCATGTTATTCTCTAACTCAAGTTAAATTTCATTTCACAATCAATGGGCTTCAACAACAATGCTTATAAAATAAGGTTTAATCACAACTCTCAAACCAGAAAACCTTGAAGCATTCAACCAACCACTTTCAAAAAGGAAACCACAATCAATCCTTTTCTCTCCAATGATATTTCAGAAATCAACCACCATAAACAATAAATAGGATAATGTGCCCATACATTTTATGAAGATGAAAAAAACCTCTTTGGAATTTGCCACAGTTACAATATTCTTTTGCCAATATTTATGAGGGTTAGGAGAAATTACAAAACAATTATCCTAACCTTTTATACCTTATTTTTCCTAGTCAAAAATCACATCCACCACTAGAAAATAGTTAAAGATAATTATTTCCTTATCTAATTAAGCATAGCATGAATATCACCACAACCATTTACCATTACCTTATTTATCCTAAAAATACCTTGCACTAATGCATAACTCACTAAGCTTTTTAATGCAAAAATCTCATATCAACTAGTGCAAAATATAAGCCACAACTCATAAACTATACCACCATGGCAAACCCTCAATAATGATGCATTAACCTTAGCTTAGGCAAATTAAAAAATTAATATCTCAATATTTGAAAATTGCGGCGACGACATACCTTGGAAAAAAATTATTTTTTGCTCTGAAAATTACGGCGACAGCACACAAACGAAAAACAAAATTTTGGGTGACTCGAACCCGAGACCTGTAGTAGCGAGTTCGCCTTTGCACTCCTTCCGCCCACCAAGTGGGCTAAGCTTTCCACATAGAAGCTATTCCACTTCGTTCTTGAAGTACTTCCTCTTGGCACCCACAAACTTACAAATTGCGCTTCTCCCAAACCTTTGCCATCAATAGTGCACGATTTTGGAGGAGGATAACTTTTGCAAAAGAGGATTTATCATTCGAATTTCGGAGGACATAAACCATTTCTTAACAAGGCACATTTTATACACGATGCGGATGGGGAAGAATAAAAGTCGACGTCGGCAGAAAATGGAGCGAAAACTTTTGATTAATTTTAAAATTTAAACTTAAATTTTAAATAATTAAATTTTAAACTAAATATTTAAAATTAAATATCTCCATCACCGGGGCACCTTTTTTGATGAAACGAAAAGCCAACTTGGGTTTTAAGAAAAACCCATTTCAAATCTGCCATCCATGGTTTTAAATAAAACCTTTTATTTTGCCTGCCTTGGTTTTCATAAAAAAATTTCCTTGCACTTTCACAAAACATAGTGCATGCCATCATAGATCCTTTTGACATCAAATAACCTTTTGACATCAATGAAAACATTTTAGCTTAGGGACTCAAAATGTCCAAAAATATTTTGTATTGAAGAATTAGGGATCTATAAAATGGCTCATTCTCTAAAATATTTAAGGTTATTTAAAAATATTTTCTAATGTTTAACATCTTCTCATTAAATAATTTGTGTCTTCATAAAGGATTTAGGAGATACTAGTGTATTTCCTAAACCAAACAATTTGGTTCGAAACTTAATCTAACTAACTTTATTAATGGATATGGCTTAACAAAATATTGAATACGATATGACCTAGAAATAGATCCTTTAGAGTATATAATGATTGTAATTAAATATATTATAAATAGTAAAACACTACAAGAGTGTGATCTTCTTATCTTTAAAAGTAATAACGAGTTCTTAATTTTGAAAATAATGAAGAAACATAATTGGAAATAATTGAATGTTATAGAGCCAATAGTGAATTATACTAAAGGAGTACTTATATAGTTTTTTGGTAGTGCCTAACCAAGAAGGAGTTTTACCATTAAAAAAAACCTTTCATATTATATGTGTGTGTGATCATTTAGTTTTCATTGGATTATTTAAATTTATTATATGATATCCAAATATGTATATTTTTGTGAAGTCTACTATATTTACTAGGAAGTAAAGGTTAGTACTTATTCCTTTATGTTTGTAGAAACTTCATTTCAATCATCAATCCTTAATAATTTTACAAAAAATAAAAACATACTCTAGTAGTGGATGCAGATGTTTTCTTTCATCTACAAATTATTTTACTAGGTGGAATAAGGATATTATAGCTAAGAACTTGATCAAATCCATAATTAAAAAAAAAATAAAGCATAATATCATTACAAGGAATAGTTTTTTCAACAAGTTTACACATGTTTTTATGAGGGGTCCCAGTCCCATCATATCGAGTGGGGTTTGATAAAACATTTTCAATAAGATACTTTTTTCTTATATTATGTCCAATCCCAATAAAACTCTAAAATATAAAATTTTCTTTCAAGTCAATTATACCATATAAAATCATCTTATATATCAAAGATATTATTTACCTTCATCAAGGTCTTACACTTTTTTATCAACTCTTTGATATATTTTTTATTAAAATATAATTTTACTCCACCAATGATATTCTAAAATTTGAATTTCATAAATATGAGATCAATGCTACAATTGGAAAAAAAATTACCAACCTATTCTTCTCTATATAGATATGTTGATATTTTCAATATATTATCTCCATCAATAACTTACAGTATGAATTATCAACATATAACATTGATGCTTAGCTAATTATAGTTGCCCCTAAAACTGATTCCACATGATTTTAATTGCACCTATCTCTCTACTAGAACCAGGTGGAGAGAAAATGTTGCTTTCTAGGTTGTTACCTTGGATTTTTTGTATCCCTTACATACATAATTATTTGATCTCTTGTTGAAAAAGGATGCATTTATTAGGTGAAGAGTGAATTGGTATATTTCACACTTGTGCTCTAGAATGTATTAGTCTCTTATAAATAGGTCACATTGATTACCACTTAGACAAAAATTGGATTCCTATCAAGTTTCTATTTTTACTAGACTACTTTAGAGATTAAAATATCTCCTTTTTTCCATTTCTTCCCTACTAGTATGTAATGGTATTAGTATATCTAATATTTTATAAGCATTCCAAGAGACTTGTAAAGATAATAAGTTTGATTGGTAAGAGATCCCAAACAATGTCTTTATTCTTGGATCTATAGACTTTAAAACTAGAATTAGCTTCATTAAAATTAATAAAATTTTGGGGTTTTTCTGTTTTAATTTTGTATCTATAAGTCTAAAGCATCTACCACTCTACATCTAAGGGTACCTTTGGAGCATTTAGTAAATTAGTATCAGAAAATATTACACCGGGTCTTCATATAGATCTCTTTGAAGATCATCTTTGTGATTTTTCATATTCTTTCTTTTCTAATTTAGAGATTGTATAGAAGTAGTTAGGTATAGCACCATAAGACCATATGTCTCTTTGGATTTTTTTCCTTGATGATATTTTCTATTTGTTCAGGTGTGAGAAGTATTTTATTGAAAAATAGCTTACGAAATCCATCATATAGTTGTATTACATCTCCTTCATATTGTCTATTAATATTTTAAAGATATCATAAACAACTTTGCATTCTTCCAATATTCTTTATCTATTAGGTATATTCTTTAGTTATA
The DNA here is from genome assembly GCA_028583015.1 of Wollemia nobilis. Taxonomy (NCBI): domain Eukaryota; kingdom Viridiplantae; phylum Streptophyta; class Pinopsida; order Araucariales; family Araucariaceae; genus Wollemia; species Wollemia nobilis. The sequence continues at coordinate 589,876 of JAQPPZ010013871.1, forward strand.
TGCTCACTTTTATCTTATCAAATATGCATATTTGCTTTCTATTTATTAGATTATTTATAGATTTATAGAAGTACCTAAGCATATCTCACTTGGATGCTTCAAGATTATTTATAAGGTCTATTTGAGCAAGATTTTATACTCATTAAGCATTGTAAAATATGTTTTGGTGTGTGTAATATCAACATACATATGATATCACAAGGACTTGACTTAATTTATCATTTACAGTTTAACCTCCATGTTTTTCATTTTATTATTGATCTCTCCATTTACCTTCTTCATATTAGCTATATCTTTATATTTGCAATTGTGAATACCATAATATTATTAGTAACTACTACTTAAGGAGCATTATATCTAGTAATAGTTTCCTCCAAGACATCTATTACTATTTCCTAATTGGCTACCTTAATTGATATTGTTTTTATCCATCAAGTGAAGAAGTCATTTGTTGATAGAATTTAATCATAACCTATATTGGATAATAGGTTAATCTTTCCAACAAATTCTATCCCCATTGTTGGAATGGTTCAATCACAATTCTAGAATGAAATAAAACTAATGTCATTTTTATTTGCCCCACAAAAATGTAGAACAATTTGTAATCTTTTACTCATGGGAAAGAAAATATTTATATCGTTGGCTAGTATATATATCCTACCCTCAAAAGTTTGTATTGTTATATGGGCTAAATAGTGACTGCCATGACCCTCCCTAACAGACTATATGGCATAAAGAAACAATGTATTAACCTATGATGTGGTGATACTTAGTTTGAAAAATTGAACCAACTATATGATGTTTAGTTTATTTAGAAGGGCATGTTATCGCTAACATATTGCCAAGTGTGCAGGATCAAGTACACTCGTAGGTGGAGAAGGCAGAAGCATCCACTAAAAATGAGGGTACTTAAGATTAGGGGAAATGATGATTAAGGTACTTGGAGGTAATATGGATAGATACCTTCATATAGGCATGCATTTTTGGAAGGGATAATCATCGATGAATGATCACCTTGAGCCTTAGTTGATATCCTAGTAGCTATTGTAAAATCTTTGGCTGAGATAGGTGATTGGGTTGATGGAGATATTCCCTCTTTGTTGATTTATAAATTTGATTGCTCTCTACTGCATCATGACTTGGGTAGTCTAATGTTGGAATTTCAATAGGAGAACAACTGCAAAATATATGTGGATGCATAAAGTAAACTGTTATGTTGAAGTGATAATAGAGCATCATTTTTATGAAGAAAATTAGATTAGATTAAAATGCTAAATGAAGATTCATTTAAATTAATTAATGAGGTTTTGATTAAATAATGATATGATTCATTTAAACTCATTAGTAAACTTCATTTCAATTAATAAATGAGAGTTCATTTAAAATAATTAAAGAAGTTCATTTTAATGATAATGTAAATTCATTAATAGACTTTAATTAAGTGAAATGAATGAAAAATCCATTTAATATAAATAGAAATCTTTTATTTTAAAGAAAGAGCAATTATGAAAGTTTTAAATAAAAGAAATATATTTTAAATGGTGATAAAATATCATGTAAAGGATATTTTATTAAAAAGGGTACCATTATTCATTTTAATAATGTAAATATCCCTTTCCCCTATATAGTGCAATCTATGTAAATAATCTAGGGGGCTATTAATTTCCAAAGATGGAAATTATGGGTAAAATAATTGTTTACCGCTAAGGAAAAAGAGGACGAGGGACGAAAGCATTGAAGAAATGGGGGCTCAAGGTTGGCTTGGGATTTGAGAAGGGATAGCGGATGGGCCACCTAGAGCAAAGAAAAGGAAGAAAATGAAGGAAGAAGGTAGAAGGTAGAATACAAAGGATGATGCAGACCAGGTGATCAGGAAAGACAGGAGTGCGTGGCAAGAAAAGGTAGAGGTAGCCAAAACATCATCAGATTCCATTTCGTAGGACTATTAAGGTTGGAGGGTTTTAAAACTTTATCCATTTATACATGTGTTTGTATGATGAATGATTTAGAGTGAAACCTGGTTATACTCCCCTGTAGTGTGATAATCCTTTTGAAAGGTTTGGAAACCCCCTGTGTCTAAGAAGTGTGAAGCACTATGTGTTTAGATGCTTGTAGTGTGAAGCACTGCATGTTTAGACACTTGTAGTGTGAAGCACTATGTGTTTAGATGCTTGTAGTGTGAAGCACTGCATGTTTAGATGCTTGTAGTGTGAAGCACTATGTGTTTAGATGCTTGTATTGGAAAGCACCGTGTATTTGAGGCATTGCTTGTCATGGGAAAACCACATGTTTTAAATGGAAAGCATCATGTATTAGAAGTACCGCTTGTAGTGGGAAAACCACCCATGTTTTAGAGGGAGCATTGTGTTTGAAAAGCGTTGCTTGTAGTGGAAAAACCATATGTTTTAAGTACGGGTGTTGTGTTTGAAAAGCATCGCTTGTAGTGGAAAAACCACATGTGTTAAGTAGGAGTGTTGTGTTGAGAAGCGCCGCTTGTAGTGGAAAAACTGCCTGTGTTGTGTTTGAAAAGTGTCGCTTGTAGTGGAAAAACCACCTGTGTTAAGTAGGAGTGTTGTGTTTGAAAAGCGTCGCTTGTAGTGGAAAAACCACCTATGTTAAGTAGGAGTGTTGTGTTTGGGAAGCGCTGCTTGTAACAGGAAACCACCCACATCTGTGTGGGAGTTCTATTGCTATGTAAGCTCAGTCCATTTGGTATAGGTAGTGGTGGTAGAAAATAAAGCCTAGCATCTGGTTTTACCTTATTTGGACTCTAAGTTTGGTAGTCCTTTGACCTTTCTGCAGAGGTTGTTTCACATATGCCATGAAGGCGTATTAGTCTAAGGTTGTGAATATTTTGTTAGTAAGGTTTACCTAAGAGATTTTAATTAAAGAGAAACCTTTGATTTATATGAATTATCTTAGGATATTTTAATTAAAGAGAAACCTTTGATTAATATGAATTATCTTAAGAGATTTTAATTAAAGAGAAACCTTTGATTAATATGAATTATCTTAGGAGATTTTAATTGAAATGAGACCTTTGATTAATATGAATTATCTTAGGATATTTTAATTGAAATGAGACCTTTGATTAATATGAATTATCTTAAGATATTTTAATTAAAGAGAAACCTTTGATTAATATGAATTATCTTAAGAGATTTTAATTAAAGAGAGACCTTTTATTAATATGAATTATCTTAAGATATTTTAATTAAAGTAAGATATTTGATTATTATGAATTATTTTATGAGATCTTAATTAAAGTGACCTTTAATTAATGAGATTTACCTTATGTGGTTTTAATTAAAGTAGGACCTTTTGTGTAATAATATCATGAAGGGGTTATTTTTAACTAAAGTAGTGAATCTTTATAAAATGTTGTGAATCTTTAATTGAGGTTATGAATCTAATATTAAGGTTGAAAATATTTGATTAGTAAATAGTAAGTCTATGATGTAGAATTTACTAAAAGGACTTCTAAGGAAAACATAATTATGTTATAAAGTTGATGACAAAGTTTATGTTGAATGAAGGATTGTTTTAGAGGTTAAAGGTATGGGACTTTAATGCTTTAAAATAGTATTAGATTTGATTAGAATTGTGAATTAAAAGGATGTTAGATTTATTATTTGAATTGAAGTTATGGGGCTTTGATTTAGGGAATGAATGAAGGATTGTTTTAGAGGTTAAAGGTATGGGACTTTAATGCTTTAAAACAGTATTAGATTTGATTAGAATTGTGAATTAAAAGGATGTTAGATTTATTCTTTGAATTGAAGTTATGGGGATTTGATTTAGGGAATGAATGAAGTATTATTTTAGAGGTTAAAGGTATGGGACTTTAATGCTTTAAAATAGTATTATATTTTATTGGAATTGTGAATTAAAAGTATGTTAGATTAATTATTTTAATTGAATTTATGGGGCTTTGATTTAGGGAATGAGTGAAGGATTGTTTTAGAGGTTAAAGGTATGGGACTTTAATGATTTAAGACATGAATGTATTTGACTAAATATAGACCTTGATCTAAGTAGTACATGTTGGATTCTCTAAGGGAACTTGAGAGGTGAAGATAAAAGTAAAGGATATTTTATAATATCCACTATGCATTAAATGGTTGGAAACTTGATTAAATTTTGTATAGTTGCAATTTGGAAAATTAAATGAATAAATGCATTTAGAGGCATGCCTATCCTGAACCATGAGTACCCTGATCCCCTACTACCCTCAAATAACCAACGAGAAGCAAGGAGAAGCAAGGAGTTCAATGGAAACAAAGTATAGGTAATTGTATTTTATGCTTATTTACTTATGCTCAAGTAGACTAGAATTGTGGAGAGATATCCCTGATGTAATTAATGTAGTATTCTATAAATTAAGGAGAATTTACCATGCAATATTTAATGCAATAACTATTTATTAGTTTAGAGAAGGTACTTTTACTTTATTTTCATGTTTGGTTATAAAAGGTAACTGATTCTCTTTCCGTGGATGACATTTTATTTTAGTGCTAATACTTATTTATTTTTTGGATACTTAGTGATTACTCTTTGTTGTTTTAGTATCTAGATGTATTCTTGTTTGGTTTCTTAATAATAGAAATCCAAGAGTAGAGTTCTAAGGTGAACTCAGAGGTGACCTAAGGGAATTAAGAACCCCTTAGGGTTAACATAGGTGATCTAAGGGAATTAAGAACACCTTAGGGTGACCATAGGAGACCTAAGAGAATTGAGACCCCCTTAGGGAGATAAAGGACTAAGTTATGGAGAGACTACATCTAAGTTAAGATATATCGTCATGTAGACGAGATGGATAGCTTAACTTGCAATACTTGTAGCATACCTCCACATAATGACTTGTGCATGGTATGGAGATGTGTGTATACCTTTGATGGACTGAGGGTGATAAGTCTAGCTCATCAAGAGTGATGGTATATATGGGCTTATTTGTAGTAACACATGATACTCCTACATAGATGGACTTGTGTTAGGGTACTTCGTAAGATGTATATTTTAGGAAAACTTAGGAGATTGAAACTTTAGTCAAATATTAGTTGGGTTAGGGGTTCATGAAGGGTTCATGTATCTCTCTCCTTAGTAAAAAAAAACTTTTTCTATTTTTGTATTTTTCTGTTTGTGTGTTTTTGGGTCATTACAATGACTACCTTCATTGTGATATTACTATATTAGATATTATACTATTTCCTCCTCAACACATCTTAAGATAATACCATTGTATCTTTTATATAATAGGATCCCCTCAAGCAAAGCATAGTCTATATTTTTATCTAATGTGACTTCTTTATTTGGGTATTAGTTTCCCTAGGACACTCCTTGTCTCCATATACTTTTTGATGTCATATATTTAATTGGTTTACCTCTAAATATTTGTTTACCCTTGTTGGTATCTAACTTCCTCTATGAATGCCATTTTTTTGTTGATATGATATCTTGCCATATTTTCACATAGGGATCTTTCTCTCACAAGTTTTATAGATTTTACCTCTATATCAAAGCCTTAGATATTATTGATCCATATGACCCTTTTCTCTCCTATTCAACATACATAACTATGGACTTGCCATTTGTATGCACCACAAGAACTATAGTATTATATTGAGAGAGGTAGTATTTAACTTTCCTTAGGAGTTTCAATCTGTCAAACACCTATTTCTTGATAAATATAATTCATTTATCATAATTATATATTTTTTAGCTTATTATAGATATGATGTGTTCTTCATATTTATCATTCTTGTATTTTAGTAGTACTATAACGTTGACATCAACACCAAACACATAGCCTAAAATATTTAGAGAATTCTAGGTTAATTATACTAAATCCTTATTTATAGAACCAATAATATCTTTAAATTCCTACTTGCCTTCATCAATCTATGTAGAACTAGTGTCCTTGAGCATTTTGTGACCAATCTAACCAATTCTACAAAATAAACAATAAATTTATTCTACAAACTAAATTTGACATTGGAAATACCTAATTCTTTTTTTTTAATGAAAGTAAGATCAACTCTTAGATAGCCTTGATTGATCAAGATCAATTATGATTTGTTCTTTAGATATTGCATGCCTCAATAATTTTACTTATTTGAAAAAGAAAAAGAAATTCTTTAGGTTTAGAGATATTCCATACTCATAACACCATTTGAATACAACTTTTAGGTGCTCTACGTGTTTGCTTTTATCCTTAGAGAACACTATCAAAATATCTAGGTGTAGGCCCAAAAGGCTACATACTTAACAATTTTTTGTAAAATTGTCTAAGTATCTAGAGAAAACTCCAAAACAATGTTAAACTCTGCTAAGGTTCAGAATCCACGGTCAGCACAATCAAATAGTGCTAAGAAGAATTTAAAGTTGTAAAATTTAGAATAACGACACCATCACAAGGGTATTTTCTACAGTGAAAGATCACAAGCATATCAGTTTTGGCAAAAGGATGACCAAGTTTCGGAAAGGATGTCTACCAAGTATTGATAAGGTTAAAATCTACCAAAATGTGAAATCCATAGTTAGTGCAATTACACAAGGTATAGCAGAGATTGGAGTTGCGTATTTTGGATGTTAGGAGGTAAATAAAAGTCAAAATCTATCCAAGGTAGTGTGAAATAAATGTTTCGTAGTCAAATTGGTCAAAACCAAACTAGTATAAAACCAAGTAATGATCCTAAAGAGTGGCACATTTTTCTTCCAGATGATCATTTTGTAGTTAACTCAGTCAAACTTGACCCAACAAAAAATGAAGTTGTGGATTTCATAGAAATATGTGAAGCATCGTAAGAACCTCATTCCGTGGTCAAACCAGTCAAACCTGATCTAGCAAAAAACCAAGCAACGAATTCCAGATAAGAAGAAGTGCAGTAGAACCTAAAGAGTGCAGTAGAAAAAATAAAGGAAGATCAAACATCACTAGAATCAAGACTCACCTATATTTTTAGTTGCATATTGACAATATAAATCCTTATCAAGAATGAAGGATCATCCAGATTGACCTGTAACCATTCCAGTTGTTGAATTTAATTAAGAGCTAAACAACTTGTAGAAATCAAAATTGTAGCATTCATGAAGCACAAATCTATTATTTTTTTTTAAATCTATTGGAGGTCACCACCTCAGCATTCTGCTGATCTGGTAAGAAATTCCTTGTCATGTTTATAATTTTTTACTATCATTATAAAATCTATATAAAGAGGTCTAACCCTCATTGTTAAGGGTCATATTTGGAGTGTTTGCCTGATATATTACTATAACTTGCTAAGAAATCAATAGGAGAATTACTTGGATGTTTACCTCTAGATTTTTGTCTTCATCAATTGTGAGTTTATTCTATGAATGCATTTATGCTACTACTGTTATGATTAGTCAATTCTGTTGATATTGGATTGTTGATTTGGAGTAACTTGGAATGGTTCATGCCAAAACAATTACTACAGGGGACTTATATTTCTGTTAGTTTAAGTGTTGATCTAATTCTGCTATTTGGATTATTATCATTTTAGATGTTTGAAATAGTTTTCTAAGTATTTCATTATTTTAATGGTGAAGATAATAAGTTTTGAATGTTGTTAGTCCTAAGTGTGGCATACTAGAAATGTGATTGATTAATGGATTTTTTTATATTTGTCAATGTTGTTACCTTTATCTGGCCATTATTAATTCATTTTTTTTCTAACCCTTATCACATTTCTATCCCTAAACTTACACATTTATTTGAGCTTAATTGAGTCAACATCTGAATTAGTTGATAAGGTATGCCAACCTACTATGGAGGTTGGATTGAAGTAATATTTGATCCATTCAATATTAGGGTTTGAGTTGTGATTAGTGGGTATGCACCTCCCATAAGTCATAGATTCATAGTCATATTTCAAGTTTTCCTTGATGTCAATTCAAACCCCAACAGTTTTGGCACACCCGATGGGACCCTATTTACAAGAACATTAGTTAACCCACAAAGTTTTATTTCTTTTATCCTTCTTGAAGGAATCAATATTTAGTGAATTTTCTTGACCTCTTTAAGTAGTGAGTATTAAATTCACTTGGTGACTCCCCTAAATGCAAGAAACCAAAAAAGCCATTCATATAGCTTATATTGTTTAATGAATACTGGGATTTCTATAAAAAATAATCCAGAGCCTTTTATTTTTATGAGCTCCCTTTAAGAGGATCCACTATCATAAGAAATTTATCCTCATATTTTCATATAGAAAAGGCTCCAGTTAAGCCACCCTTGGAAGCACCTCCAAGACCACCTCCAACAAGGACAACACTTGGAAATATGGTGAATACATCTCCAAACTAGCCTCTGCAAAAGTATCCTAGTTGGAATATATGTGGTCCCCTGAGACTTGCTCACATGCATGATATCCCTCAAGTTGTATCCAAAGCTATACCAAATTATGATGGATCATTAAAAACTATGTACGAGCATTTCTAAGATATCCTAAATCTAGTAATAATTCATAAAATAAAAAATGAGGAGGTGATTGTTAGAATCCTAGCCCTATCTTTTAGAGGATAAATCCTTCATTGGTTTAGGACATTAGAAGATAACATCATCAATTCATGGTCTAAATTAGTTGAGACTTTTGTAGAAGAATTCAATGAGTCCACTGATCCCTTTTCTCTCCTAAACTAGTTCACATCCATGCAAAAGCATCAACAAGATTCAGTTTCATATTTTAATCTAAGATTCAATAGAACCTAGAAAAGAATTCCACCTAAAGTTATACTCACTACCCCTCTTGATTTTATGTACTATATCAGAGCTTTTGGGTCAGAACTTGAGTTACAAACTCAACAGTTCAGAGTCTACACCTTTCCCCAAGTTTACAATGCAATTATTGGCTAAGAATATCCTCATCAATGTAGGAAGGTTACCTCCAAAAACTATCATGCCTTATTATTCTAATATTCCTAATACCCAAAGCCAACCAACTACATCTTCCTACATGGACCCTCCTCATTTTTCATCACCACTTCACCAGATGGCTCCAATTTCACCCCCTAAAATACCATCTTATTCAATATCTTTTCTGCCACATCCATCTCAAGCACATCAAGAATACACCGTTCTACTTGATATTCAAAGTACTCTGAAAACACTCAATAATAATATGAATGTGATGGTGAAAAGAGGGATAAAAATATCTCAACCAAGGATATTCCCCTATATTAATAGAGATCATAAGCTTAGTCCCAATAATAGTGCAGGAATCAAAGTCAATGTGAATCAAGAAGATCAAGAGTATGCTCCTGAGACCAGTCTTGTTAATGTATGGTGTCTTGTGTGCAATGATACTTATGATTCGGAATCTTGCACTATGTACCAATGCCATTTGCAATAGGCCATGTAAAGAAATCATAAAGGAAGAGTTAACATGTTGCAGCAGTACGATCAAGTCATGATTGGACAATATTTTTTTGAAGAAGAATAAGTCTCATTCATGACCAGGTTTGGAAAGAAGCCCTTGCAAGTAGACCCACAGAAGATAGGTAGTTTCCAAGTCCCTTCATAGAAGAAGAGGGAATCATCACTGTAGGAAAATAATAAATTTTCTATTTTGTAAGCTACTAAAAAAAGTAATGTATCACCAAGAAGGCAAGAGAGGGAGGTAGGCATTCCAAGAGGAGGCATACTTGAAAATAAAAAGAGTAAATATCAAGAAAGTGCTAGGAGGGAGGCCCAAGAAAAACTAAGTTTCCCTTCCATTACGAAAAGCCAAAGAATTGAAGCCACTCAATAGAAGGAACTATGGAGAACCAGAAAAATGTATGAAATACCTTCACCCATTTAGGCAAAATATAACATTGTGGATGAGTTAAAAAGATTTCCATCTAGATCAAGCCTATATGATACTCTTTTTCTACTTGGCCAAATAGATGAAGAACACAAGCTTATACTGAGAGGGGGTGAACAGTATAAGACCACTTTTTACTTTTATTTCCCAATCAATATTATGCAATGTATCAATAGCAATATCAATAGAAGTAATCAAAGCAATGCACAAATCACCACACACAATAGAGACACCAATTTAACGTGGTTCACCCAATGTGGGCTACTCCATGGAGAAAATATTTCACTAAAATTTTCTCAAC